>CM035143.1:117869030-118469030 GCA_020205605.1 Panax ginseng | reverse complement strand
TGTTTATCAATTTATTAACATTTTCAATAAATAATAAAAAGACATATTTTAGTTATTTTGATATTTTCATGCAAGACACTTAAAATAGATTCATTAAACACAAACTCCTAACACAGTTACACATGGCATACAAGTACTTTCATCGCATGACATAGAAGTACTTTCGTCTCATATATTTGGGTCGTCCAATTTCTTGGTAAGTGTACTTTTACGAGAACTTGGCCAGCATTTAGAGTGGACTATCATCTTAGGTGGATTTTTAGTCCATCAATTCTAGTGCCTCCTCCCTTGGTCATCCAATTTGATACTCTTGAGAACTTTAACCACCATTTTCGGTGGACCACCATCTTGGGTGGATTTTTAATTCATCAATTCTTGTGCCTCCTCCCTTGGTCATCCAATTTCTTGAAAAGAGATACTCCTGAGGACTTAAACCACTATTTTTGGTGGACCGCCATATTGGGTGAATTTTTGATATTCTTGTATCTATAGTTCAGATATCTTTCGATGGTAGAGCTAGTATTTGGGTTGTCCATCATATTGTGTTGATGAAGTTTGCGTAACTAAACTTTTCATAGTTTTGACATGAGTATCCACTAGTGATTCTTGATGCTTGCTTGTTGTATGCTACTATAGCATGTTTCCTTGAATAGACTTTTGTGGACCTTTATCGTGTTTTTTGAAATATATTATGAGCCTCCCTCCTTATTTCCTTTATGTGGCTTTGGCAGAGCATCGACTATAGTTATTAAGCTTAGCTCCATTTTATAGATGAGTGAATTCGTCTTTGTATCTCCACATTCTAGATCAAACTCGAGGGTGTACTATTTGGAATTTAAATTTCTAAGTCGTATTATGTCTTAGGCGGGCTTCTAATGTCTTTTGGGTCGATGTCATCCATGCCTTTGTCATGTTGTCATGATCTTTGGCCACTCGCGTATGAAGAACTTGAGGGAGATCATCCCTATTTCCTCATGTATTTCTTGAATCTTTTCTTAATTTTAGTCATCTTGCTCGTCATGATAACCAAATTTTTATTGTGAAATCACTTTAGAGCTTATAAAAGAGTGTGCCTCTTAGGGGCTGAACCCTAAGAGGGGAACCCTTGAGTTATTCTTCTCTTGCTCATTTCTTCTATTTTGGTCATCCCTGTGTTCGATAGTTAGTCTTATGTCAAGAAAGGAACACCATCGACATAAGATTGATGAGTTGAACCCTTGCTTCTTGGCCATTTTCAAAATTGAGTTTTTTAACCCTTCCGTATGAATCATCCTGCCAAGGGGAAACCATTTGAAAAGGGTTAATTAAACTCGTCTACTAACTCTAGAGGATGCTTTGTTAAGAATATATATTTTCATGGATATTATCCTATAACATAACCAGATTTGTTAATCATATGAGCATTTATATATTAACACATGTGTACGTATGTACGGATAAAAATATGTAAGCAATCGTAAAATGTACTCCCCTTGATTTGAAAAGTTGGAATTATAGAGTCTTTATCCCCCCAATTTTCTTAACTTTGAGAAATCGAAAGTAAAGAAGACTTCTTGGAATACTTTCTCAAATTTTTTGCTTGGTTGACTTAATCAGTGGACTTTTAGTTTCTTATTTTAAAATTTCTCGTTTTCAATAACTTTTGTTAGTGAGACTTTAGCCTTAATCTTTAGTGATATTCGCCGATGAAATCCTCGTTGGCACACTTTTAATGTCTTTGACTTGAAAAATTGGCACTTGCATCAATTGTTGATGAAGCTCCTCATTTCCTGTTGTTGTTTCTACATCTTGGACATCATGAACCTTGTCATTCATTGTTCTTCTTTCTCCCTTGTGGCTTTTGCTGAG
Organism: Panax ginseng; assembly: GCA_020205605.1. Classification (NCBI taxonomy): domain Eukaryota; kingdom Viridiplantae; phylum Streptophyta; class Magnoliopsida; order Apiales; family Araliaceae; genus Panax; species Panax ginseng. The sequence goes on along the minus strand of CM035143.1, from coordinate 118,467,182 downwards.
AGTCTACTAAAGGCACAATAGATATGACAATCCAGATTTTCGAATATTATTAAAATAAGAATTTAATAAATAAAATTCTTATTATGAGATGTTTTGAGTTTAAGTAAATATATATTTGTTATATATTTTGAAATATGTGTTTTTGGTGTGAATGTAGAAGAAATATATACATTCATATATTGGAGAAAATGAGATTTAATAGTTAATTAAACTATTGAAGAAATTAATTAATATTAGTTAAATTAATTGAGAATTATATTATTTTATAATATAATTTGATTTTTATGCCCTATTGGCAATGAAGTTGATTTCATAAATAATGTGGATAATTCACTTAATTAAAATAGTGAATTAATATAAGTATAATTGATTTAATAAAATGAGAAGGTAATATATTGCATGAAAATGTAGTATGTTATTTTAATGCAAGTAAAATATTTATTAAATAAAATAAATATTCAAGTTAGAATATTTATGGAATTTAAAATAAATATTTGATAGAAATTATTATAGAATAATCTATTCAAGTGTAATAATATTGAGGGAATGAAAATATTCTAATTTAATTAAGTAATTAAATTAGAAGGGTAATGATTTGTTAACTAAAGTGGAGTTTATATTAAATAATTGAGTGAGTGTGACTAATGGACCATATAATAAGAGAATTATAAAAATAAATTAGAAAGAAACTACATTAAATCTGGCCAAACAAGGTCTTCTGACCTTATAACTGCTATGTTTTGTAACTGGCTAAACCACGTTAAAGTGGTGGTCAGTTTATTTGCTAAGGCAGAGAGAAACTAGAAAAGAATAGAGCAGAGAAGAGAGAAAATTGAGGGAGAGAATGAATTCTCTGAGAATTTGAGAGAGATTTGAGAATCAAAGAAGGAAGAATCAATGAGATTGTCCTAGTTCTTTAGCTAATCAAGATGTAATAATAAAGTTTAAAGTTTCTTAGCCTATGTTTTCTAAAAGTTCTCCTTTGTAATTGATTTGTTGGTTAATTTGTTAAGAACTTAGTTATATGTTAATGGGTAGGTTTAATCCGTTTTATATCATCTAAAAGTGGTTTTATAGCGACAAAATTTGTAAGAATGGGTTGAAAGATGAAGATTGGAGTTTTGGTTGAAAAATATATATTTTGGTCTACTTTGATACTAAAATTGATGATGAATTCGTGGTGGAAACCTTAAATTGATTGTAGATGTTGTTAATACGTTGAAAAACGAAAACAACGAAGGTTAAAATGATTGATTTTGTTTGGAATCAAATCTGCGGTGAATGATTACACTAAACATGTTAAATTAAACATGAAAAACAAAGTATGAACATGAGTTTTGAGTCAAGATTTGGGTTAGTTGATGGTTCTGTAAATTGTTGATTTCCTGGTATGTTGTAGTCCTATGAATTACAAATCCATAAAGTTGAAAACAAACTAATTTGGAGGTATATAACTCTAGTTATGAAGATTAGAAGGAGAAAGGGTCGAAAAATCGCAAAGAGCACAAACTGCAGAATTGGAGTCTGGGATTAATCGCCTCGGCGGGGGTCTCCAGTTCAAAATATGCCACCCCCGTTGGTTTGCTGCCCTAGCGGACTTTCCTAGCTCAAAAACCCCGCCCCGACGGGGGTATACAGATTGGCCAGTGTTGGAGAAAAATTTGTCCGAACATGTTTTACTAAAATGGGCATAACTTTTAATACAAACTCCGATTGAGGAGATTCAAGATGATCCGAAATGAGGAAGATTATACCTACAAATTTTATTTAATAAGTGTTTAAATTTGAGGTTGGGAACAGGGGTTAAAATGGCCATCTTTGGGACTGATGTGCATTTGGAGGCAGTCAGAGGGTGTCGGGCATGCACGTACCCAAGTGTAGTGCTTCCGATGATAAAATATGTTGTTTTAATTTATAAAACATGAATGTTATGAAATATAATGATGCTTAAGTTTAATCAATGATGTTTAGACAATTTGTATGAGCATGCTAAGCGTATGCAAGAGGGACGAATTGGCCGTGCGACGAATGAACGTCGAAACGCCGTGCCAAGTGTTAATGAACTTCAAAATTATTTGAATTCAAATGAAATGAACATTATAAGATATGGAATGGGGTTAATATAAACCAATAAGGAGTCCTAGAAAAACTTAAACACTTGAATGAACTTCGAGTATGACTAAAAAGAAATATAGTGAGATATAAATCGAAAGTTAACACAATCAAATTGAACATTGTGTATTGATTTATAGGAAGGGTTATGTGATTTAGAGTAAAGTTTACATTATAACTAATATACGTTGCTATGTGAGTAATAGTTGATGTGCATGATTATATAATTGTGTAAGGCACGTGAAGTGCAGATAGTTGTAAGCTGTTAATATGTTATTGGTAAACAATGATCAAGACAAGTCTTTCAGTTCCTATTTGCTATGTGAACTTGATGATGAACTGTATGTTTTAAATCTGTATTGCAAAGAGCATGATGTGTAATATATGTTATAAGTATGAAACGTTAAAGTCAATTTATGACTACATTGATTGAGTTAAAGAATGTTGATTGAGTAAGGAACTCAATCTTTATACTTGTTATGTGAACTGCAGTATGTATGTTATATTAGTTCAAAGATTATGAGATGTATGTTGAGCATGTTATTATGTGCTACGTGATGCATTAAAACTGTTAGATTTACTGGGTTGTCAAGCTCAACCTTGCAAATAACTATTTTTGCAAGTTAAGGATTTAAAGTAACACTATGTGCTACTTAAATGACATGGATCAGATACAATGCATGAAGATTAAACACTTTAGCTATAACTGTTATTCTTTTAAACCATGTTTAAGGTTTTTAGAAATGTACTTGATAAATTATGATGTGAAAATTTCATATTTAGTTGTAAAATTTGAGCTACCCAATGTATAAGGGATATCGAGCTGCGATGTAAGATTTTATGTAATAACTCTGATGAAAAGAATCATAAAATAAATTTGATTCAGAGATATGTAATGATAAATGTTTTGATTCAGAGAATTAAAGTAAGAAGGCAGAAAATTTTAAATTTATCTGCATTTTATTAAGTTTAACATCGAATAATGATGTAAAATCAGAAGTTAGACGTATTGTTAACGAACGAAGTCGAGAGATGAATTGTTTGAATTTTTGGGTTGTTACAGTAGTCGTCCACGCCCTTCTACGTAACACTCGCATGATTTGCAAGCAATGTCATGATTTCTCCCAAGTCTTGTGCAAACGATGAGGGTGTTGCAAATGAATCACATGTTTTAGTGATGAGGTGGGGCTTGAAGGCATCTAAGGCACCATTGTTGCATATGCTTACCAAGTTCATTTCTTCAATTGTCTCTGCACACTTATGTGATTGAGCCCTAAATCTGTTCACATAATCTGACATCACTTTGTTCGGCTTTTGCCTGAATCGCATGAGCTCTACAATGGTTACTTTTTTGTGCACATAGAAAAATTTCTTAAAAATTATAATTTTAGATCATCCCAATCATGGAATGACCCTTTCTCTAAATTATAGTACCAACTGAAGGCACTATCCGTCAAAGTCTTGTTGAATTCTCTAATCAAAAGGTTGTGATTGTTCACTTCTTCATAACCCAACCATGGAGACATCGACTCCACAAACCTGGAAATATGCTCTATGGCGTTTCCTTTCTCCCCATTGTATTTTGAAAACTGCGGGGGGTGCTCAATATACTATGCTGGGTAAGGCTGTCTCCGAATGTGTGCCAGATAAGGTGGAGTAAAGTCTAACTCTAAAGGTTAAGATGTCCATTTGTGAAGTTCAGTAATCACATCGATCATATCTTCCTTCGTCACATATTGGTTCATGGTATGGATTCTTTGGGGTGTTGTGATGTATTACTGCATTTACGATGTGTATGGTAAGAAGATCGACTGATGAATGCTGGCATCATGCAAAGATCGCATTGATTGTACTTGTTGACTTGTTCGTTGGGTGTGGCTCGGGATAGTCGGTATTTGCACTTATGAAAATGTTGGGAGTGTGGTCGGGATGATGTTTGGTTGAGGCTGACTCGCTTCCAATCTAGGTTGTGGTACTTCACCACTATTCTAGGGTTCCAATTGGCGATTAAAATTGACTGATTCTCCCATAATTGAGGTGCAGTCTGATTCACCTTCTTGTTGTTATCCTCCAATATTCTTGCTCGTTCTCCCTGCGAAGTGCCTGGAAACATGGCCTTGAAAGTTGGGATTTGCATTAACTGCTGGCAGAAATTTCCCATTTCCTCGTGCTTCCTATGCATCTCTAACATCATAGTTATCATCACTCCATGTCCTTCCCGTGCCTCCTTCAATGCCTTGAGCATCTCCAATTGCACAACGTTCACAATTGTCTGCTTTACACTTACTTCCTTGCCTTGCCTTCCCGCGCCTGTCTGCTTGACATTCGTTTGTTGTTAATCAGCCATGTATGGTGATGTTGAACTAACTTCCGAAGCGTCTTCAGTAATGGGTTGATCGAGATCCAGATTTGTGCCTTGAAAAGCTTGATTCGTTTGCCTTGGAATTGGATCTGGAGAAGTAATGCTAGTTGTTGGTGAAACTCTTCTCGTAGTTCTCTCACTTTGAATTGTGGGCATACCCTTCACAAATTCTACACCTCCCCAACAGATTCACCAAAGAAATGTGAGCAACGAAATCGTACCTTGCTAAGGTTAGGGTTTTGTGTTGGCTGAGGAGGAGAGAAATCTACAAAGAGTACGGAATTGATTGATTAATTAAAGAGGGGAGAAGAACAAGTGAGCGATTACTCTAAAAACATGTGACAAAACTCTTAGGATCCAAGAACCATGTCAGGATATGAAGGATCCAGAAAGCCTTCTTGAGTGATTCGAGTTGAGAGAGAATCTCTAACTCTTCAAGTTCTCCAAAAAGGTCTAAAAGTCCTTTCTTCATAGAATGGAAGGAGTATTTATAGAGTTTCCTAGATAGCGGTCACATGCCACGGTACCAAACATATGTCATCGGGGAAATTTCAAAAATACTCTTAGTCACCAGAGTAATTATGCCCAGATCGTCATGTCATTCTAGCCACCAATCAAATCCCTCAATCAATTTTCAAAATGAGTCGCTTTCACGCGTCTTCTGTCTCGGGACATGTGGAGACCTTGGGTCTCACACATTTATTTTCACCTTTTTTCACCATTCATTTAATTATATTATAAATACTAATTTATACATTTAATTCAATTAGATCACATGAACCCTAATTTGTATTTGGATCCAGAGATCCCGTGGATTTTAATTATAAGGTTTATTCAGGTAGACTTTGAAAATGGGTCAATTTTACTAAATGTTTCAACTCATTTAATTTTAATAAATATTTTAATTTTTCAACTTTTTATTACTTTAATTTTAATAAAATGATAAAATGGTAAATAAAAAAAATACAAAAGTCTAAAAAAACCTGACTTTTCAGGCCAGATTTCATCATGCTTTACCCGAATCAGTCTCCAGGTCGGATCAGGCTCTGTTTAAAGCTTGGACAAGAGGATACAGTGTTATAACAATAAGTCTTGGCAGACCGACCGGAATATTGGACAGTTTCAAAATTTTTTTTGCTTGTAACTCTCAAAAAATATATAATATTTATTTCAACAGTAATTTTTATAAAATATAGTGTTTTAGGTATAATTTGGATATATATATAAAAACAGGGTTGTACAGTCTTTATAACCTTATTTTTGTATATATATCCAAATTATACCTAAAACACTATATTTTGTAAAAATTCCTGTTGAAATAAATACTATACATTTTTTGAGAATCACAAACAAAAATAAAAAAAATAATTAAAAATGTTCAATAAATATGTCCATGTAGAATTACTCTTGTTATAACATTTAGGACCCCAAGTGTATCAAAGTACAACTTTGCTTCCAAAACATATATATTATATTTATGGAGCACTAACAATTAACAAAGTCTTCACTCCGTGACAGAATTGATGTCTAGGGCACATCATCTCTGACCTACAAAAGCTAATTAACTACATTTTTTCCTTTAAATTCAATAATCTAATTAATTTGGTAGGGCACATGATCGATCTGACCTACGCACAAATTAAAAGCTAGCTAACAAGTAACAACATGATCTTTTCCATGAAATGAAATGAAAGAATGAAATAATGTTAAAGAATTTCATGTATATAGAAAAGTAAAATTCTAAACATAGTTTTTAAGTTGGAATTTGTTGTATGGTAGAATAGTTTTGAATTCAAAATGAAGGTACAATTAAGTTTGAGGAAGATCCAAGATAGTTAGTTGTGGATAGTTATAAGTATATCTATAAAACTTTGTAAAAATTTCTCCGCCTATTGAAAGAGTATTTATTACTGAGAGTAATAAGATCTCAAGTCCTGGAGAGGAGTTATAGACTGGACGCAACAACATACCCGAGTTTTATGTTGTGAACCAGATAAATCTATGTGCATTATATATGTGATTGAATTTTACTGACTTACTTATTAATTTATGACACTGCAAATTAATTTATTAATAAATTTAAATAGTCATTTCCCCATTATTAAGAAATTTTTTAGCTATTTTCTTTTTAAGACTCATTGGTCATTATCAATTTTCTCTTAAGGCAAAATAGACATTATACCGTTACTATGAAATTTTCTCAAAATTTCCCAATAAATTCACTAATCATCACTCTCTAGTGGGGCCCAGTATACCAGGCGCCCACCTCCAAATTTTGTATTTTAATTATTTTTTATGGAAGGGAGGAAGTACTTGGGTCGTAGTCTATAAATTGGAAATGGTTAGTATAAAATTTATTTTGGGGTAAGTTGATTAATTGACCAATAGAATATTGACACGTATGTGAGGTTATATGCGTGTCAGTATTCTATTTGCCAATTAACCAACTTACTAAAAAAATAACTTCATGCTAACCGAATCCCTATAAATTCACATCACTAATTAAAGCTTCATTCCACATTTAAGGGGGAAATAAAAAAACGAGGGTGGTTTTAATGGCAACCCAAAAATGTTTCCGTGTCCTCGTGTTCCCATGGTTAGCTCATGGTCACATCTCCCCCTTCCTAGAACTAGCCAGAAAACTTATAGAAAAAGGAAACTTTTTCATTTACTTCTGCTCCACTCCTATAAATCTCATCTCCATAAAGAAAAAACTTAGTGGTGATGATCATCAAAATTACACCAAGTCAATACAACTAGTGGAACACAATCTACCGACCTTACCTCAACTTCCTCCTCACTACCACACCACCGACGGCCTCCCACCAAATCTCAATCCTACCCTTCGAAAGGCATTTGAAATGTCAAAACTATCCTTCCCCAACACCCTAAACACTTTGAAACCAGATCTACTCATTTGTGATGACTTATTTCAATGGCCAGAAATAGTAGCTTCATCACATGGTGTTCCGGTTGTTCGGTTCCAAACATGCAGCGTGACAGCCGCTAGTTTTCTAGCTCATATTTTTACGAACCCAGACGTTACATACCCTTTTCCAGCCATTTATCTTCATGAGTATGAAACTGATCAGATCAGGCGTTGCGTTGACGCGGTTTTTGAAAGCGGCAGAGAAGAATCTCGCAACCTGTTGGTTGTCAACACGTCTAAAGCGATCGAGGAAAAATATTTTTATTATTATTCTCTACTTCGGGGTAACACCAAAATTATGCCAGTTGGTCCGCTTATTCAGCAAGCCCCAAATGGCGACGAGGATATGAAGGTCATCGAATGGCTTGACAAGAAGGATCCGTGTTCAACCGTGTTCGTGTCCTTTGGGAGCGAGTATTTTATGCAAAAAGAAGAGGTTGAAGAGATGGCTCATGGTTTAGAGCTTAGCAACGTCAATTTCATCTGGGTTTTTAGGGCTCCGGTGGGAGCGGAAAAGGTTAAGCTGCCGTTAGGGTTTGTTGAGAGGGTTGGGGGGAGGGGAATTGTTATGGAGGGGTGGGCCCCACAGGCAAGGATTTTGGGACATTCAAGTATTGGTGGGTTTGTGAGTCATTGTGGGTGGAATTCTGTGTTGGAAACTATAAATTTTGGTGTTCCAATAATAGGGATGCCAATGAAATTTGAGCAGCCTATGAATGCTAGGCTTCTATCTGAACTTGGTGTTTGTGTTGAAATTGTGGGGGACGAAACTAGGAGGTTTGGAAGAGAAGAGGTAGGAAATGTAATAAGAGAAGTGGTTGGTGGGAAGATAGGGGACGATTTGAGAAGGAAAGTGAAAGAACTTGGAGCAAAGATAAAGGAAAAACAAGAGGAAGAGATGGATGATGTGCTTGATGAATTAGTACAAATTTGTAACAAGAAAAAACGGACTGTTGTATGATTATGAATGGTGTTTGCTATTAAATAATGGTAATGGTGTTTGCTAATTTCTTGGCTTTTCCTTTCATTTTGTCTTTCTGTTCTAAACTCTATTGTTGACTCATGATTCTGTCTTATTTGGTCTGCAAACTTATTCATTGTTTATTCAATTACAGCATGTAACTAAATTTAATTTGTATAAATCCCTATTGTTGCCCAATTAATCAATAGTATGAGCTAGCTTGTGAAAGGAGACCAGATGCTTTGTCTCCAATTTCTCTGCCCCCTTGTGTCCCCTACTTAAATTTTGACACATAGTCTCTTACTTAACATCAATTAATTTTAAAATTAAATAAAAAAACATGTGTCAAAATTTAAGTGAGAGACACAAAAAGGACAGATGATCTGCTCTCTTGTGAAAGTATGATTTGGATTGCATTTGCCTAAAAAGTGGATAAAAACCACCATCTCTCTGTCTTTAATTGATAGCCATTAAATATATTAATGGCTAACAACACTTTAAGCCCTTGAAGTTTCAGTCGTTTTGTAATTGAGCCCCTAAACTACAAATATCCTTATGATATAAGCCCTTAAGTACGTGATCAAAGGCATATTCAAATTCAAGATGAGGTTTGATAAGTGCATAATATTCTATTAATTTGATTCCTTTATGTTTAATTTTATTACATGCATGTTTTATGTGTATATGAGTTTATTACAGTATAAGAAAAAAAGCTTTTCTGTGACCGCACATCAGCGATCGAATCTGGTCGCTAATAGAGGTCATATGACGTCCCCAAAATAGGTATATATCACCCATTCTGAGTCGCCAAATACATGGTACATAAATCAAATATAAACTTATTTTATACAATACGACAACAGTGTAGCTTAGAGTTTTTTTACATGAATATTATTTCATAGACAGTATTAAAACTCAAATGAAGTCTTCATTACATTTATTATCACACTATTTCATAAAATAGTGAGGACTACTATAGCCACCATCTCGGACCGTCACTCTGATCCTCGACTAGTCCTGACTACGTTCTCATTTCCTAAAGAGAACAATGAAAGCAAAAGGGTGAGCTCAATTAGCACAGTAAGAAATATTATGACTAAGATAATGCAGAATAAATTATCATTAGCCTTCAACAATGTTAAACTGATAAAAATACAATAAACATTAAGTTTAACTGCAGCGGAACAAGCAATCCATTAGAAGAGTCAAATAGAGCATGATATCTACTATCTTCTATGATTTGAAAAGCTTGTCATCAAATTTATCGCTGAGACTCAGCTTCATATATAAACCACATCATCGAATCATCCCTGCACTACGGGCCAAAGATATTCATGTAATCATCAATGGTCGTGATCATACCAACAAATGTCCATCAATGCATTAAGGGACAATGATGACTTTTACCACATCATTTGTAAAATTAATTACGGTCATGATTATACCGAATAATCCATGGTCATAATCATACCAATCAATAGTACATCTATGCATGTAAGCCACCGATGACTTTTATAATCATATATACCAATCAATAATACATCTATGGACGTAAGCATGATGATGATGACAATGATATAAGAATTCAATTAAAAGAAAGAAAATGATAAATTTTTTCATGATTTATAATTTAATTTATCCAGAATTCAATAATGTCCAAATTGTCAACATGATAGTGCTTTGTGTAGTAAAATTCAAGAATAATATTGTATCAAAAATGATTTGGACAACAAAGAAATCAATTTTTATCATGAATAATTCTTCAATTTGAATAGTGCAGAGTGAATAGTATCCGTGAATAGTACTTTTGTGAATAGTACTTTGAGAATAAGACTTGAATAAGTACCCGTGAATAGTACTTTGTGAATAGTACCCCGTGAATAGTATTCCGGCATGAAAAGATCAATAATTATCAAGAATGCTCAGAATAAAATTTTCATGAAAAGATACTGGATGAAGCGCAAATATCAATGATATTCTACTAATTTCACGGAGTATAGCAGCAATACTTCAACAGAATGAGTGTAGAATTAGGAATACGAAATGAAATAATATTACTCACATACTACAAAGTATGGAAGAAAATATTATTTCCTACGAATGCTGAACAAAAATAATATCTCTTACCTCAAAAGAAGACTGATACTGGAATAATGAAGTAGCAGAATACTCTTCTTCTTCCTCTCTATAGTTTCTCTCGCTATAGCTTCTCTCTCTATAATTGCTCTTGTGAGTCTTAGTGAATTGGTGAGAATGAAAGAAGAATAAGCTTCTATTTATAGCAAAACATAGTTTCAAAAATTGCACGTTTTGGTGCTCGAATTATTACAGTATAGTACCTTCATCTTTTCCTCCATTTTTAATTTAGTTCTGCAAGTATTATCAATCTTGCACCACCTCCCCTAATAGTACATATATGTGAATCAATAGTTCCATACATGTGAATCAACAGTAAATTTGCATGTGAACTAATAGCAATTAATTGCTCATTTATCCGATTAATTACCCGATTGGTCAATATAACCTCTAGAAATCAATTATTATTGAAATAAATGTCGATTTCCACTAACACAAATAATCCCAACACAATGGAAATATTAATTTCATCTTTACACAAACTTAATCATTATTAATATTATAACTCACAATATTTAACAACCAGATCATTCTCAGGAAAGAAGGGACTTTCCGATAAGGATTTCTCCCTATTGGCAATTAGGTGACCAAACCCCTTTATTCGATAGAACTTTCTAGACATAGTTAATATTTTAAATAATAATATGAATAACTTTGTTGTCTTAATTATTGATTTAATAATATAAAATATTATGAAGATGATACTGTGACAATAATTGAATCAATAATATGAGAGATATTATGCAGCAATTACTGTAGCAATAATTGAGTATAACTAAGTGACTTCTCACATAAGCATCAATAATCAATACCGTGTGCTACTATGCAACCACGCTTATTACTGTACTTATACTACCGGGTAGTTCAACAGTTTATAACGGTAAAAGTACTTTTGTCATTATTTTTATAAAAAGATATTTATGTCATTTTCTAAGTACGATAATACTTTCGTTGTGGGGTCCACTAATGATTGTGTTGTCGTGCCAATATTCCCTGTTATAACGAATATTCCCCGGCCAATCGAATATTTTAAAATCACTTGCTTACTTTGCAAAATTTGTAAATATTACCAACAACTATAATGTAAGACCCCGAAATTTTTTTTAATAAAAAGGAATTTCCTTTATTTATTATTTTGAAATAGTAAGGGTGGATTTGATTAATGTGGTTAGTTATGGGTAAAATACGCAAATATTTTAAATAAGCAAGTGGTGATATAATATTCATTATTATCAGGAGAATATTATTCGTCAGTCGTGGAATATTCGTATCGCTTGTCGGGAATATTCGCATTTACTGCCAGTAGCCGACCGTGTGGAGGCCCATAACTAAAAGCGATTGGAGGAAGAAAACGACAAAAATAAGTTGTTTAAAAATAACTACAGAAGTTATTACTGAATTTACATCGTTGAATACCCGTATGGTTAAAACACGAATACGCGCGTTATTAAGACAAGATAGCACCGCGATTGCACCAATTATTGATTCTTACGTGAAGAAGGCACTACTCAATAATGGTTACGATGAATTATTTGCTCAAAGATTTTATTTTATTGATTCAATAATTCGCCGATTGATATTTTATATTATCGTTGTTTCAATAATTGTTACTACACAAAGATTTTTCATTATCGAGCAATAATTCATATTATCCGAATAATATTATTAGATAACATTATTGGCAATGTCTAGAAAGTTACGTCAAGGAGAGGTTTGGTCACCTAATTGGCCAAAGAAGGAGAAATTCTTATTCGAAAGCCCTCTTTCCGGAAGCCACTGATTGTCAATATTGTGATTATGAATATTATTTGTGAATAATTAATTATTGATTCATATGATGAGAAAAATATTGATTTTATGTGGATATAGATGGAGAAAATTTTTATAGTGACAATTGTTGAAAATTAATATTTTATCTTTTCGATAAAATAATTCATTTAAATATATTATTTTAATAATATATTAACGATGATATTTTTACGATGAATGTGGGATATATGAGTATATGTGGAGGAGTATTTTGTTACCAAAAATGTTTAAAACATATTAAACATGTCGGTGGACCCCATTTATCGATTCGAAATTTGATTATAGCTTGTAAAATCGCCCATTTGTGGATTTGGTCAATTTCTGTTTGGAATTTGGAAAAACTTTCTTCTGTAAAGTTGTAGAGAATTGAATTTCCTATAAAAACTCGCGAGATTTGAATTTTTGGCAAAAGGGCTATTTATTGTGAATTATTGAAGTTCAAGTCTCAAATAATTGATTTTGGAAGTTTAAATTATTTTAAATTAGAAAACGTTTTTTTTTATTTTTTTCTAGAAGGTTGGCATGTGTGAATTGCTAAGATTAAGATTTCAAGGAATACGTATAATATTTTTATATATATTAATATTATATTAAATTTTCGCTTTGATGTTCTAAGCAATTTCTATAAATAGTGCTTAGGTTAGAATTGAAAATCACATTTAAATCAAGTTTCTCTCTATATTATCGAGCGTATTCTTGTGAGTATTTTGAGTATACTTTGAGTATTGCTATACGGTGCAAAGTTCAAGTCATAGCCTATATCCTGTTTCAACTGTAGAAATGTCTTCGAGGTAAGGGATGTTATTTTCTTCTCAAATGATATTATTTCTTCAATATCATTATGCCAAAATATTGGTTGGAAGAAATTTTTATCAAATTTGGAACTTTTTCATATAAAGGGGTTCTTATTCATGAGTTCTTATTCACGAAGTTACTATTTATGAGTTCTTATTCACGAGTTCTTATTCACGGAGCGTGAAGATGTTTTTTGTGAAATTTCTATCTTTTGGTGTTTGAGTTCTTATTCACGTGATACAAGACTATTCACGATATCTGACTATTCATTTAATACGACATTATTCATAGAAAAATGAAATTTCTTCTTTTGTCCAAAATATCTATTATGGATACTAGCTTTGATTGTATCCATGTTTTGATCATTCTTGAATTTTACACCACTATGATTATTTTTGAGGTATTTTTGGACGTGGATAAAACAAAGTACTAATCCTTAATCCTTAATCCTTGTCATTTTGTTTCACCTCAATTCGTTTCTTTAAAAAATATTTTCATCATCCTCAGTCTTAAATGATGATATTATGGAATATCTTTGGCCCGTAGTGCAAAGATGAATGATTTCGATGAATATCTTTGGCCCATAGCTGCAAAGATGAATGATTTCGATGAATATCTTTGCCCAGTAGCAAAGATGAATGATTCGATGAATATCTTTGCCCGTGTAGTGCAAAGATGAACAGTGTTTAGATGAACATGACTAATCGGTGAATGTCCTCGGTTCAGTAGTGCAAGGATGAATATTTGATCTCGGATATATATTGATTGATGTTACGAGGATAAAATAGGCGATGAACTTTAAAATTCATACATAGAAGATAGTAGTTTGCATTCTCTACTTAACTCTTCTAATGAATTGTTATTTCCATTGCGAATATTGATTTAAAACTTGTTTATCTATTGTATTCTATTATATTTTCCTCGTTCAAGACTAACGATAATTTTGTTGTATATTATCTTAGTCATAATATTCTTCTATGGGCTAGTCGAGCTCACCCTTTTCCTTGTTGTTCCATTTTCTTCTCGAGGAGGTGAGAATGCAGGCGAGGATCTAGTCGGGGTATGGAATGAAGGTTCTAGAGAGAGTTGTTTAGTAGTCCTCACCATTTTGTAAAATAATGTATCAATAATTATGATGGGGATTTATTTGCGTGTGGATATTGTCTCAGGCGGCAATATCTCGTATTTAAACTCAAGATGTATTGTCGTATTTCACACGACATTTGTATTATTGAAGTTGTAGTTATTTTCGCACCATGTATTTGGCGACTTCGAGAATGGGTTGGGTGGAATGGACCATTTTGGGGCGCCACGGTTGGTATCGAGCTTAGGGATATGATCTCCTGGCGGAGATCGGGGAATAGAACTAGGAGGGGAGAGACGAGTAAATCCTTCGCTAGTGTGTCCTACCTAAGCTTATTTGTTAGTTGGTCAGTATATAGGGATATTATGTGATATATTGATTTCCTTAATATCAGCAACCGCCAACTAACGATCGATTCGTCGTTAAGTCGAGTCACCAGTTAGTATGTGTCGAGGTGACATAGCCTACGTGTCGTCGATTAATAATATGAAAGCAACTCCGTTGCTAATACCCTCAAGACATATATGCGATCGCTGGAAAGCATTAACGGCTGCATACGGTCGCTGATACTTGATTTTTTTAAAAAATTGTCTGTTTTGTGGAGTTTCCAAAATTTTTGTACTTGCTTTATGTGAGACCCCAGATTTTATGAATAAATATTTAATTTTCTCGAAATAATTTTTTTATTTTTTTATATTATGGAGTGGATTTGATATAATGTTATAGTTGTGGGTAGTATTTATAAATTTTGCAAAGTATGCAAGTTGTTATAAAATATTCGTTTGGTCGGGGAATATTCTTTTTGTCGGGAAATATCCGTACGACGACACAATCATTGGTGGACCCCACAACGAAAGTATTGTCGTAGTTAGAAAACGACATAATTATCTTTTTATAAAAATAACAGCGAAAGTGTTACCGTTAAAACTGTTGAAACACCCAGTGTTAAAAGTATAGTAATACGCGTGGTTGTATAGTAGCACACGGTATTGATTATTGATGCGTACGTGAAAAGTCACTCAATTATACTCAATTATTGCACGAAGAATTGTTGCATCATATCTCTCATATTATTGATTCAATTATTGTCACAGTATCATCTGCATAATATTTATTATTATTAAATCAATAATTGAGATGACAAAGTTATTCATATTATTATTTACAATATTGATAATGCCTAGAAGTTCTGTCAATGAGAGGTTTGGTTACCTAATTGCGCGCCAATAAAGAGAAATCCTTATCGGAAAGCCCCCTCTTTCCTGGGAACGACCTGGTTATTAAATATTGTGAGTTATAATATTAATGATGAATACGTTGTGTTGATTAAAGATGAAATTGATAGTTCTATTGTGTTGGAATTATTAGTGTTAATGGAAATCGACATCTATTTCGATGATAATTGATGTTTGGGGGTTATATTGATAAATCGGGTAATTTATCAGATAAATGAGCACTTAATTACTACTAATTCACATGCTTATATAACTATTTGTTCACATGTGGGTACTATTGAAACACATTCATGTACTATTAAGGGAGTTAGTGCAAGATTGATAATACTTGCACGACTAAGTTAAAAATAGAGGTATAGTTAAATGTACTGTATTGTAATTAATTTTTTCACATGATTATACTATTGATTCACATGATTGAACTATTGATTCACATTATTTACTATTAGAGGAGGTGGTGCAAGTTTGATAATACTTGTAGGACTAAATTAAAAATGAAAGAAAAGTTCGAGGTATTGTCATCGTGTATTTTTCGAGCCCCAAAACGCAATTATAAAACTATACTTTCCTATAAATAGAAGCTCATTCTTCCTTCATTTCTCACCAATTCACAAAATTTTTTGAGCGATTATTATAGAGAGAAATTATAGAGAGAAAGAAGAAGAGAAGTCTGCTACCTCTCTACTCCAGTATTCAGTTTCTTTCTAAGGTAAGGGATATCATTATTGTGTAGGGAATATTATATGTTGTACTCGTAGGGAGTATTATTTCTTTCTTATCCATGAAGAGAACTTTTGTTATTCCATTCTTTATTATTCTGTTGAAATAACC
This sequence comes from Panax ginseng, assembly GCA_020205605.1. NCBI lineage: Eukaryota > Viridiplantae > Streptophyta > Magnoliopsida > Apiales > Araliaceae > Panax > Panax ginseng. The sequence goes on along the minus strand of CM035143.1, from coordinate 118,450,928 downwards.
TGTATACGCGGGCTACCCTATACTTGGTGAAATTCTTCTGTTATTCCATTTTTTATTATTATGTTGGAATATCCTGTCTGTGTGTTTTACGCCGGACCTGGTTCCATTATTTATCATTCTGTTGGAACATCCTGTCTGCGTGCGTTCTCACGGACTGGTTCCGCTCTTTATTATTCTCATTGGAATATCCCATGCATGCGTTTTACGCCGGAATTGATTAAATCTTTTATTATTCGTTGAAATATCACATGCGTGTGTTTTACACTGGACCTAATTCCGTTATTTATTATTCTGTTGGAATAACCTGCATGTACGGTCTATCGCATGCCTGGTGATTTCTTTTCTTATTCCATTCCTTGTTATACTCAGTTGGTTAATGTTTTGACTTCTATACTCCATGAAATTAGTGGAATATCCTCGATATTTTGCGCTTCATCCAAAGATCTTTTCATGGAAATATTCTTACGAGCATTCTTGAATTTTACTCTACAAAGCAAAGATCATGTTGACAATTTGGACATTATTAGTTCCCTCGATAAATTAATTCTTGAACTTGTTTTATTGAATTCTTATATCATTGTCATCATTCTCATGTTTATATTTTTTGAAAATCATCTGTGGCCCGTGTAGTGTATAGATGGACTTGGTATGATTATGACTGGGGATTATTGATTGTAATCATGACCGTAATGTTACAAATGATATGGTAAAAGTCCTCATTAGCCCGTAGTGTATTGATGGACAATTGTTGGCATGATCATGACCATTAATGAATACACAAATATTCTTGGCCCGTAGTGCATGGATAATTGTGGTCGTGATACTAAAGAATATCCTCGTCAGTAGAGTGCGAGGGGTGATTCGATGATGTGGATTATTTATTAAAATTCGAGTCCTAGCGATAAAAGTGATGAAAACCTTTTAAATCATAAAAGATAGTAGATTTTATTCTCTACTTGACTCTTTTAATGGATTGCTTGTTCCGCTGCAGTTAAACTTGATGTTTGTTATATTGTATCAGTTTAACACTATTTAAGGCTAATGATAATATATTCTGCATTATCTTAGTTATAATATTTCCTACTGGGCTAGTTGAGCTCACCCTTTTATTTTCATTGTTCTCTTCAGGAAATGAGAACGTAGCAGGGACTAGTCGGGGAACGGAGTGACGGACCAGATGATAGCATTAGTAGTCCTCACTATTCAGTGAAATAATGGGAAAATAAATGTAATAATATTGAATTTGAATTTGAATTTGTATATTGTCTAGACGATAATATTTGTATTAAAACTCACAGCTTATGTTTTGTCGTACTTTGCACGACAGTTGTATAATTAAGTTGTATTTGTATTCGTACCATGTATTTAGCGATTCGTAATAGGTGATGTATATTCATTTTAGGGCGCCACAAAGACACCTTTGTAAGACCCGAATTTTATGAAATAAAAGTATTCAATTTTTCTATTCAAGTAAATGGTTAAATTGATAAAAGGTTAAAGTTAAGAGTGATATGTGAAAATTTTTTCAAAATAAGCAATTGACTATAAAATACTTATTGTTATCGGGGAATATTCGTTTAGTCGTGGAATATTCTTGTTGTGGGAGGAGAATATTAAATGCGACGGCACGTAGCCATTTCAGGGGCCCCATAATGTAATAACCGTCGGATGAAGAAAACGACAAGTTTGAGTTTTTATAAATAATTGGCGTAATTGTTACTGAATTAACATTGTTGGATTTCACGGTGGTTAAAATACGAGAATACGTGTGGTTTACAAAGAAGACACGGTATTGCACAATATTGCTGAATTAATGATTCTTACGTAAGAAGGCACTACTCAATAATTGTTATAGTAATTACTGTTCAATATTTTATTTTATTGATTCAATAATTGCTGCGTTGATATTTTATATTATTGTTGTTTCAATAATTATCACTGCACAATATTTCCAATTATCGGATCAATAATTCATATTATTTGAATGATATTATTAGATAACATTATTGGCAATGTCTAGAAAGTTCTGTTAATGAGAGGTTTGGTCACCTAATTGCGCGCCAGTAAGGAGAAATCCTTATCAGAAAGCCCCCTCTTTCCTGGGAACTACCTGGTTGTCATAATTATAATTCGGTAATATTATTTGTGAATAATTAGTTATTGATTTATATGATAAGAAAATATTTATTTGATGCGGATTTAAATGATGGATTTATTTATGTGGTTATAAATGAAGGAATTAATGTTGAGGTGTTTTATCAAGATTTTGTCGAAATGGAGGTATTAAAATCAAACCAAAGTTGTTCTTGAGATATATTCGTGAGTTATAATTTTTAATCCGACCGTTAGATCGTTGTGATTTTTGGATATGTTATACATATATAAGTTGAGTATATATCTACAAATTTTGAACCGTTAAAAAATTAACGTATAATTTGTTATGAATTTTAAGAGGTGATTGATTCAAAAATTATGTTTATAAATGATTTTTGGTGGAAAATTCTAGAATTGAGTGGGCCCCACCTTTAGTTGGTGAGAAATGTGCTAGAATTCTATTTCAAATGTGGTGGGTGGGAATAGTAGCAGGTAAAGCCATCAGGTAGCAGGTCAAGTCTGCTTCGGTGTGCTAGCATTTTCCTATAAATAGGGTGCTGAGTTAGAATTGAAAAACACACCAGAAACAAGTTTTCTTTCTTTCTCTCTCTATATTATCGAGCGTATTCTTGTGAGTATTTTGATACTTTGAGTGTTGTTATACAGTGCAAGTTCATTCAGCACTATATCCAGTATTCAAGTCAGAAATACTGTCTTTTTGAGGTAGGGGATTGTAAGGGATAGTAAGGGATGTTATTTTCTTCATAATGATGTTATTCTTTCAATATCATTATACCGAAATATTGGTATGGATTTTATTGTGGAATTTCTACCTTTTTGTGTCGGGGTTACTATTCACGTATACGACACTATTCACGTATACGACACTATTTATGTATATGGCATTATTTACTTATACGGTACTATGTACGAATACGGGGTACTACTCATGAGTTACTATTCACAGATACTATTCACGACAAAATTGGTTTCTTTTTCTGACCAAATTATCGTTGATTTATTACTCTTGAAATTAAATGCAATTGTTGATCATATTATTTTTATTATCATATATAACATTTTTATAATCCTAGTGATGAAATTTCTCTTTGCCTTAAGTGTAAAGATGTGTAGATTATTGGTATGATCGTGAGTATGGGTTCTCTTTGGCCAGTAGTGCAAAGTTGAATTGTTGAGTGGTATGATCACGACCATTGAATTTATAATTGAATATCTTTAGCTTAAGTGTAAAGGTGAATTGATCAACATGGTTATAATTATTGTTTATATAAATTATGAAATGATTATATATTTCTTTGAGATATTAATATCTTTGGCTGTAGTGCAAAAGATGATCTCATTGTTGAATATCTTTGGCATGTAGTGATGATGCATTGTTGAATATCTTTGGCTTGTAGCAAAGATGACTGTTATTGAATATCTTTGGCCCGTAGTGCAAAGATGATCTGTTGTTGAATATCTTTGGCCCGTAGTGCAAAGATGATCTATTGTTGAATATCTTTGGCCAGTAGTGCAAAGATGAACTGTTGATGAATATCTTTGGCCCGTAGTGCAAAGATGAATTAATTAGTATGATTATGAACATGAACTGTGATTTGGTATTACCATGATCTTTGATGTTTCAGGTAAAGATAGGTGATGAAAATTATCTTCGTCCTAGGTACGAATAGGAATTTAGAACCACAATTATGATTATGAGTTATTCACATGATTGTGAACAGGAACTGTTGATTGATGTTATATGGATAAAACATTATGGGTGGACTTTTAACCTGGAGAAGATAATAGACTTTATGTCTATTTGAATCTTCTAATGGATTTCTCGTTCCACTGTAACTATGGTTGAAAACTTTTATCATCTACCATATGTTCTAAATCTCTGATTTATTACTGTTGAAGGCTATTGATAATTTATTTATCTTTAGTCATGATATTCTTTACTGGGCTAGTTGAGCTCACCCTTTTTCTTCACAATTCCTTTCAGGTAATAAGAGTGTAGCTGGGTCGAATGGGGGTAACAGGGGAATAGAACGGTGGTCTCTAGCGGTGGAAGTTCTCCCTAAACAGTATAGAAAAGTGTGTTATATTTTATACATCATTTAGTAGTTATATTTGGTGAATTAAATAGGGTGAGGCGAACCCAACGTTGGAAGGGTGTTTTGCCACTATCATACAAGATGTCTAATGACATACAACCTCGTGTTATCATAAGACAGGGTTGTGCACATCCACTTGCTGAGTATATCTACGAGCACTACCTATATGATCTTGGAGTTTATTTGAAATATAATTTTCAACTAGAGACAATGGAGATAGTTATATGTCAAGAGAAGACTCACCATTGGAAAGAATATGATAGTAATCTTCTCGTTTTTCTTTGGGGTCTATTGGGTCAACCAAGGATAATTACGTGGGCATATGATATCTATCATAACCTGACGCATGGCCTCCCCGTATACGAAGGTTTCCTTGAGCACTTCCTAAAGATTTTAATTTCAAAGCAGTTTTGACCTGTACCTTTATGTAATGTATCAATGTGAGGTGTTGTCCACAGTTGGGACATGAGTCACAGTTGGTATTAAAACTCACAGTATATGTGTTGTTGTATTTTGCACGAAAATTGTTGTAACAAAGTTGTAGTTGTTTTCTGTACCATGTATTTGGCAACTCAAAATAGGTTGGATGGATTGGACCTATTTTGGGGGTGTCACATTTGGTATCAGAGTTTAGGGATATGATCTCTGGCGGAGATCGGGGAATAGAACTAAGAGGGGAGATATGAGTAAATCCTTCGCTAGTGTGTCCTACCTAAGCTTATTTGTTGGTCAGTCATAATATCGGGATATTATGTGATATGTTAATTTGTTCAATTAACCTTTGTTTTGAAGCTGTATTCTAGAATGATATCTGAAATACAAGAGATGAGAAATGGAGAAATCATGAGGATATGGAAGATGGAAGCAAGGTATTCTCAACTCTTTGAAATAGCAGGTACGTAAATTTTGGGGACGAAATTTCATAAGGAGGGGAGATTGTAAGACCCTGAATTTTATGAAATAAAAGTATTCAATTTTTCTATTCAGTAAATGGTTAAATTGATAAAAGCTTAAAGTTAAGAGTGATATGTGAAATTTTTTCAAAATAAGCAAGTGGCTATAAAATACTTATTGTTATCGGGGAATATTCGTTTGGTCGTGAAATATTCTTATTGTTTGGGAATATATTAAATGATGCCAGGCGTAGCCATTCAGGGCCCCATAATGGAATAAGCATCGGATGAAGAAAATGACAACACTACAAGAAAAAGGCTTAAGTCTGACGAATTTTTCCGTCGGAATTACTCTTATTCAGTCGAAATTACTTTATTTTAGACAAAAATATCCGTCAGATATTCGGTCGTAAATATTCACGTCGAAAATAACGTCCGTCAAAAGTTCTCATCAAAAATTACATATCTTCATTTAACGTATCTCCGATGCGAGATGTCGTCGAACATTAGCTATCTTCGATAGAATATATAGATTTAAACTGTTTCGTCGAATATAAGAGTAATTAAGTTCGACGGATACATTCCCTCGGAATTACCTTATTCCCGACTGAAAAATAGAATAAACCATCAAACATTAAAATTGGCTAATTATTACATTCGACGGTCTTTACGTCGGAGATAGGGTGTTTACGGATAATTTGCGTCGAAGATAACGTATGCTCGACTGAAATTAGGATATTTTAGTATTTATTAAAAATTACTTATTTGTTATTTTCGAGGAAATTCGTCAATAACTAAATTTTATTCAAATCGGAATTAACTAGCCTTTTTTAAATACTGATTTTAAAAGTTCGGTTTGTGTGTTTAAACCCATTAATGTACCGTAACAACCGTCACAACCCAATACATACGATAATATAAATTTGTATCTCACATTCAAATATGCAACGAAAGCACTAAAACTTAATCTTCAACTCATTATCATTCACATTCACATTCAAATATCCACCAAAACGTATTATAAGCTAACCAATTACAAATATAATTAATTGACCATAAATGTTAAACAATATAATTTACAATAGTTATGCAGACGTAATTAGACAATACAATATATATACAAAAGGTCTACCAATAACATGAATATATACAAATGAACTATAAACTAGTAAAAGTATGATCATCATCGGGCGGAGGTGAACGACGCTGCTCTAGTGTATGGATGTCAGACTCGTGCTCCTGCTCATCATCGTCAGCCTGATCGCCATCGCCACCCTGTTGATCGAATCAAAAATATAAATCATTAGTCCATATATATATGTGAGAATTAACAAACTAGCCTTAATTGAAATATGCAGACTTTTTGTTTTAATCGGCGCATATACCTACGATAAATAATATACAGACTTAGTGAAGTATTATTAATATGAGCAGGATAGAGCAATATATAGCAGTTTATATATTACCTCTCAAAAGGATACATCCATCGATATTGCTTTGGTCCTCCAAGTTTGAGTTCATACTGGCGAGATGAATAGGCGGATGTTCCATCGAAGTCAAAAAATCACGAAGGAAGATCATTTCAAGCTTGCATGGTAAAGCACAATATTCTTCTCCATCCGCCGACATCATCGTGTTTAATTATAGTTGAGCAAATATCTCGAAAGAAATTTGTGATTCGGCCAATGCATCCATAACTTTTCCGGGTAACATCTCACGAAATGCAATTGGAATCAACTTGCGCATGAATACATGACAATCGTGACTCTTGAATCCAGAAATTTTCAATTGCTCAACCTTACAACAACGTGTTATGTTCGACGTATATCCATCTGGGAGCTTCAACCCACTAAACCACTTACAGACGTCTTCAACTTGTTGCTTAGTAAGACTAAATGGAGCTTTAGGTTTCGTAGTGTTAGGGCGAAGCCACAATTTTGGCCTAATGCTCAATGCCTCCAAATCTTTTCGAGCATTGTCATTGTCTTTAGTTTTACCACTCGCATCTAACACGGTGTAAAAAAAGTTCTCGAAAATATTCTTTTCAGATGCATGACATCTATCTATCTGGATTGAACCGAAAGTGTGCCCCAATAACGACAACTCAAACCATATAAGCAAATGTGTCCAATTATGAGTCTTCTGCATCTTTATTTGCTCTCAATTTATTGTGTTCCTTCCCAAGCAAAGGAAAATCAAGTTGATTCAACCACTCCAAGACCTCTCGCCTGACAACGGTAGACCAACAACCCCTTCTTCTCTATCTTTCGTTGAAGCTGTGTAGACATCTTTACGTAATTGTGATCAAGAGGCAAGAATCTACGAAAGCATTACCAAAGAAACTACATTTCCGCCCACGCCGCAATCGGGTTGCCTTGCACATCTCCCCATACACACTAGACATGATGACTTCCCGTGAGTTGACCAACCACTAACCATCCCAAGAAATGGGAAAGTCGGTGATAGTCCATAACAGGTACGCTTTCATCACAAAATTCTCGCATATCGATTTATCATACGTCGAACCCTCAGATCCCACAACATCTTTAGTTCATCCACTAACTATTGAAGGTACACATTAAGATCTTTTGTAGGACTTTTATCCCGGAATGAGTAAAGTCAAAACAAATACGGATCCCCACGCATGCATTGTCGATTGGAAGATTATAAGCGACCATAATGACTAGCCAAACCGAAAGTTTGGCTAAAATTATTAAAAGGGCAAAAGCCATCGGTAGCCACGCCAAGCCTAACATTCCTAACTTCTTCCGCAAACTCGGGATAATTTACATCAAATCTCTTCCATTCATCTCCATCCATTTGGGTGAGTCACCGACCAGCCACGACATCCCTTGTTCGATGCCAACTCATATGTTGAGTAGTATAAGGCGACATGAATAAATAGCCGTGAAGTCTCGACGCAAAGTGGAAAGTATCGTAAGATTTTTCGGGAACATGTTTCTCCTTCCCCCACGTTTTGTAACCTTGTAGCGATAAAATGCATATATCACATCATCCCTTATCTACATCCTCCCCATAGTATAACATGCAATCCGCCACAAGCATCGATTTTCTCGATACCCCATATTTAACCCTCGACCATCTTCTTCACTTGTGTAATAATTCGCAGGAAGAGTATAATCCTTGGGTAAGAATCATGTCCAATTATAGCGAGCAAATCGTTGAAACCTCTCTCACTATAGTCGCTTTCATTCTTGAAGTGTAAGAGCTTCACGATCGCAGAAAGCTTGGTGTTAAGTATCATTTCCGGATATAACGCGACCCTGATTCGAGATATAAGAACTCGTAAAAGGCAACAATGTATCATTTGGCACTTGTCTTCGACCGCTTGAAGAAGGTTCATATTCATTGATCAATAGTAGTAGGGCCATAAGCATCAACCAACATCTCAATCTGGATCATAGTTTTCGACGATGAATCCCGTGGAATTAGTTATTCCACAATATTTTCAATCACTTCGATTCCCCGTGATGAGTCCATCTGAAGTACCCATCTACAAATCCACGAGAAAATAAGTCAATTTAATCTCATCGACTTTCTTCCAAATCGATTTTTACACTGACACACGGGCATCGCATCTTCCGCAAGCGGATCATCCGTATGTTCTAATGCTTTGGTCAAGAAATCTAAAACCCCAATACGATAAGTGAGACTAATCCCTCCCATCAATGGGTATCCTACGGTACATCCAACTCGATGTGACGACATTTTAAATTCTACGTAATACGCATTAAGTTAATTTGGATATTCATGCGTGAATTAGATTTACCTAGTATCTCTACTGAGATGTGGGTAAGGCTTCATCCCGTTATTGGATGTGTCTAAATCACTAGTGCAAACACGTTGAAAGACGTTTCATGAGTTTCAAGAAAATTTTAAGACACCTCCCCATGGTCTCCAAACACACGAAATAGACTAAGATAACTTAATTTAAGTATGCACTCGGAGAACATATAGAGATAACAAATCGATTAATCCTCAAAATAATAAAAATATATCTTTATTTCAGATTTGCACCCTACTAAGTGAGAGACATAACATCCAATATGGTCCAAATCGGGGATCATTCGACATTCACCCTATTGAGTGTATGTCAAACGGGTTTCTAAGTTTCAAAGTATAAGTACATAGTTTATGAGAATTTATGTGGAATCTCTAGTTGAAGTAAGGGCAAAAAAAAGGGTCGAGTTCGTTGTTGTGTCTATATCGAATAATAAAGTTAATTCAATTATGCAAACATTATCTTGTTCCATCATATCAGAGATGACAACATCCCGAAGGAGTTCCATTACGCTATTGAACAAAGTTCAACAACTTCATCGGCACTACTTGGGATGTTGTCATCTATATGAACAAACGATGAATGTCTCGCAGAATTCAATTACCTTTATTATTCGAGTATATATACAAAAACAGAACTACGAATTACCCCCAATTATTCTTAGAACCGCATTGAGTACTATTTAGTGCAAGAATCGCTATGTCCAAACTCGCATACAAGAAAGAGTACATATATGTAGGGAGAGTATTATTATATTTATATATTAAAATTGTCAGGCAAACTAAGCAAATGCTACAATGTTTATTTTGCCAATGATAAAACTAAGTAAGTGGTACTTAGTTTATGAGAATTGTTAATTATTTGGAATCTATAGAGACTCTCATTAGACATTCACTTCTAGCTATTCTTATTTTATTTTGCCAATGATGATAAACTAAGTAAGTGGTACTTAGTTTATGAGAATTGTTATTTGGAATCTATAGAGACTACTATTCGACATTCACTTCTAGCTATAAACTGCTATTTTGCCAATGATGATAAACTAAGTAAGTGGTACTTAGTTTATGAAAATTTTTATTTGGAATCTATAGAGACTACTTATATATTTTATTTTATTTTATTTATTAAACTAAATTAAATTAAATTTTTATTACTTTTTATTTTATTTTGTATTATATATATATATATATTATATAATTTTAATGTTTTTTATTAAATTAAATTTATTTTAAATTTAATTTAGATTATTTAAATTAAATTAAATTTATTTTATTTTATTTTATTATTTTTATTTAATTTTATTTTTATTGAATTGTATTTTATTTAATAAACTAAATTTATTTTATTTAATAAACTAAATTAAATTATATTTACTTTATTTTATTTTAGTAGTAAGAAACTAAGTAAATGGCACTTAGTTTATGATTTATTAATATTGGGAAACTAATTACTAATACAATACATAAAAGTACTGCAATTTTATAATTACATGTAATTTACATCATAAATTCAATTAAGTAAATAACAAATATATCAAGATTAATAACAAATATATCAAGATTGAAACATTTACCGAGATCTTTATACACTTAGCGTAAAATTTATGACATAAGTTGCAATCCCAATTTTGACAAATAGTTTGCATAAATGATTAGGCATAACACAATTTCGACAATCCAATTTTCACAATAGTTAGGCAATTAACACAAATAATAACCCTTATAATTTTAGCAGAACACAAATAGATATAACCCATTTCGGCAGAACACTTAAGTCCCAATTTCAGCAATGAATCCGAAATATATATAGTAGCAGTAATTATCATCAATATATATATATATAGTACTAATTTTAGTGTAATATGCACAATATTGGGTAGAAAATTATACCTAATTATACAAATAAACCATTACTAACCTTAGGCCTTAGCTAGTTTGAAAACCGGTTAAAGGAGGAGAAAGAGAAAATAGAGTCCAACCCGGCCAGAACGCATCGTCGACGTCGACTGCGTAAGGGAGGGTCATTGGCGAAAGGGCTTTATGTGTGGAAGGGTGGCCTAGCGGTGAAATTTGAGTGCAGAGAGAGTGGTGAGAGAGAGAGAGAGAGAGGTGAGCGAACGGTGGCAAGGGGGAAAAAGGGGTGGGATGGGGGCCGGTGGTGACTAGATGGGTGGGGTGGGGAGGATGAGAGAGGGAAGGAGAGTACTAGGGGGACCGGTGTGGGGGCGGGAAGGATGAGAGAGGGAAGGAGATTGACTGAGACTGAGAGAATGAGAGAGGGTGGGGGCGGTGAGGATGAGATCGAGGAGGAGTGAGAGAGAGAAATAAAACGAGCGTTTGAAATGAAAAGGCAGAAGGTGAAATGTTTTTATTTTTATCTCTGACAGAATGTCCGTCGGACATATGTCTCTCGTAAATAGTTTAAGTTCGACGAAAAGTCTCTCGAAATTAATGTTTTTTCGTCGAAATTACTTTTTGCGGTGGCGCCCAAACAAGCGCAATGACGAGGAGGACTAAGTTCGGATGAATCCCGTCCTAATTAATGTATTTCCGAGGGACTTATATCTGACACATTATTCCCTCGGACATAATCCTATTTCGACCGAATTTAATCCGTCGAGGATACGTCAGTCGGAAATAGGCAGTTTTCTTGTAGTGCAAGTTTGAGTTTTTATAAATAACGGCGTAATTGTTACCAATTAATAATCGTTGGATTACATGGTGGTTAAAATACAAGATTACTACTGCGTGGTTGCACAACGAGAGAAGATACGGCAGTATTGCAGTATTGTTGAATTAATGATTCTTACGTAAGAAGGCACTACTCAATAATTGTTAAGTAATTACTGTTCAATATTTTATTTTATTGATTCAATAATTGCTGCGTTGATATTTTATATTATTGTTGTTTTAATAATTGTCACTGCACAGTATTTCCCATTATCAGATCAATAATTCATATTATTTGAATGATATTATTAGATAACATTATTGGCAATGTCTAGAAAGTTCTATCAAGGAGAGGTTTGGTCACCTAATTCAAGGCAGAAGAAGGAGAAATCCTTATCGGAAAGCCCCTCTTTCTCGAGGCTATGCGGTGTGTCATAATTATAATTCTGTAATATTATTTGTGAATAATTATTTATTGATTTATATGATAAGGAAATATTTATTTGATGAGTATTTAAATGATGGATTTATTTATGTGCTTATAAATGAAGGAATTAATGTTGAGGTGTTTTATCAGTATTTTATCAGAATGGAGGTATTAAAAATCAAACCAGTGTTCTTGAGATATATTGCGTGAGTTATAATTTTTAATCCGACCGTTGGATCGTTGTGATTTTTGGATATGTTATACATATATAAGTTGAGTATATATCTACAAATTTTGAACCGTTAAAAAATTAACGTATAATTTGTTATGAATTTTAAGAGGTGATATAATTGCTTCAGAAATTATGTTTATAAATAATTTTTGGTGGAATATTCTAGAATTGAGTGAGTCCCACCTTTGGTTGGTGAAAAATGTGCTAGAATTCTATTTAAAATGTGGTGGGTGCGAATAGTAACAGGTAAAGCCATCAGGGTACTGAGTTAGAATTGAAAAACACACCAGAAACAAGTTTTCTCTCTCTATATTATCGAGCGTATTCTTGTGAGTATTTTGATACTTTGAGTGTTGTTATACGGTGTTGCACCAATTATTGATTCTTACGTAAGAAGGCACTACTCAATAATTGTTACAGTAATTACTGTTTAGTATTTTATTTTATTGATTCAATAATTGCTGCGTTGATATTTTATATTACTGTTGTTTCAATAATTGTCATTACATAATATTTTCCATTATCGAAGCAATAATTCATATTATCTGAATAATATTATTAGATAACATTATTGGCAATGTCTAAAAAATTCTGTCTAAGGAGAGGTTTGGTCACCTAATTGCGCGCTAGTAAGGAGAGATCCTTACTGGAAAGCCCCATCTTTCCTGGGAACGGCCTGGTTGCCAGTATTGTGATTCTGTAATATTATTTGTGAATAATTAATTATTGATTTATATGATGAGGAAAATATTAATTTTATGTGGATATAGATGGAGAAAATTTTAATGTGACAATTGTTAAAAATTAATATTTTATCTTTTTCTGATAAAATAATTTATTTAAATATATTATTATATTTTAATAATATAATAATGGTGATATTTTAACAATGAATGTGGAATATATGAGTATATGAGGAGAAAGAGTATTTTTGTTACATTAAATGATTAACACATGTTTTGTGTGTCGGTGGACCCCATTTCTTGACTGAAATTTGATTATAGCCTGTAAAATCGCCCGTTTGTGGATTTCGGTCAATTTTTGTTTGGAATTTGGAAAAACTTAAACTTACAAAGTTGTAGAGAATGAAATTTCCTATAAAAATGTCATGTGGTTCGAATTTTTCTGACAAAAAGGCTATTTATTATGAATTATTGAAGTTCCAAAGTTCCAAAATAATTGATTTTTGGAAGTTTTAATTATTTATTTTATGAAAAATGTTTTTTTCATTTGTGGGCATGTGTTAAATGGTTGAAATCAGCTAATAAGGTGTGAGTAGGATTTTAATTTATAAATATTATTATTTTATTAAATTTTCTACTTTGGTGTTCTAAGCATTTTCCTATAAATAGGTGCTTAGGTTAGAAATGAAAATCACACCAGAAACTGAAGTTTTCTCTCTCTTTCTCTCTCTATATTATCGAGTGTATTCTTGTAGGTATTTTGATAATTTGAGTGTTGCTATACGGCGCAAGTTTCCTTCAGCATTATATCCAGTATTCTAGTCAGAAGTACTATCTTTTCGAGGTAAGGGATGTTATTTTCTTCGTAAATGATATTATTTCTTTCAATATCATTATGCCGAAATATTGGTTGGAACTTTTTCATGTCGGGGTTACAATTCATGAGTTACTATTCACGAGTTACTATTCACGAAGCATGATGATTTTTTTTGTAAAATTTCAATCTTTTAGTGTCGGAGTTACTATTCACGTATACGACACTATTCACGTATACGATATTATTCACGAATACGACACTATTCACAGAAAAATTAAATTTTCTTTTCTGTGTCCAAGATTGTCTGTTATGGTTCCTATCTTTGATTGGATCTATGTTTTGATCTTTATTTTTGAATTCTGCTCCACAATAGTTTTTTTTATGGAGTATTTTTGAACATGGATAAACCGAAGTACGAATCCTTAATATTTGTTCTTTTGTCTCTCTTTGGGTTCGCTTTTCTTTAAAATATATTTTCATCATCCTCGGTCCTAAATGATGATATTCATGAATATCTTTGGCATGTAGTGCAAAGATGAATGATTTTATGATGAATATCTTTGGCCGTAGTGCAAAAGATGAGCAGTGTTAAGAGATGAACATGGCCGATCGATTAATATCTTTGGCCTGTAGTGCAAAGATGAATATTTGATTCGAGATGTATATTGATTGATGTTACAGGGATAAAATATCGATGATGGACTTTTAAATTCATAGATGATAGTAGATTTCATTCTCTACTTAACTCTTCTAATGAATTATTATTTCCGCTGTAGTTGTTGATCTAAAACTTGTTGTCTATTGTATTCTATCAGATTTTTTCCTATTGAGGACTAACGATAACTTGTTGTACATTATCTTAGTCATAATATTTTTTACTGGGCTAGTTGAGCTCACCCTTTTCCTTTTTGTTCCATTTTTCTTCTCAGGAGGTGAGAATATAACAAGAACTAGTCGGGGTGTGGAATGAAGGTTCTAGAAAGTCGTTTTATTAGTCCTCACCATTTTTGTAAAATAATGTATCAATAATTGTAATGAGGACTTATTTGAGTGTGGATATTGTCTAGATGACAATATTCGTATTTAAACTCACAGTTTTTATGTTGTATTAATAAAGTTGTAGTTGTTTCTGTACCATGTATTTTGACGACTCAAAATGGGTGTTGTATACCTATTTTGGGGGCGTCATGATTAATATCGAGCTTAGGATATGATCTCCAAGTGAGATCAGGGAATAGAACTAGGAGGGGAGAGACGAGTAAATCCTTCGCTAGTGTGTCCTACCTAAGCTTATTTATTGGTCGGTCGTAATATAGGGATATTATATGATATGTTAATTTGTTAAATTAACCCTTGTTTTATGGCAGTATTTGAGAATGTCGACTGAGAATGTTAACAGTGGAGTAAATGAAACTGAGTGGAGTCGCTGACTTTCACCAACGAGGAGAACGCATAACAGTGGTGACAATGTTCCTCCTGTGAACAACACCACCCTTTGGAGAGATGATGAGCGATGGGATGTTTAGAAGCTTTTTTTGCGGTTCATGCAAAAATCGACGAGGAGACTCGTGTTCAAAATCTGAGGAGAAATGATAGCAATTCATGGTTTGTCACAGCCAAGCAGTTCAAAGAGTTGGGACCACCAAAATTTATTGGAAAGCCGAATCCGATCAAGGCAGAGACGTGGGTTAAACAAATTACCAAGATATTCGATGTCTTGGGATGCACGGAGGAACAAAAGGTTCCATTCTCCACCTTTATGTCCCGTGGTGAGGCAGACTACTTGTGAGAGTCTATGGCGTACTCGACTACCCAAGACTCAAAGATGTCTTTGAGTCATTTCAGAATCATTCAATGACAAATACTTTCCGAAAGTGTTCATTATATGAAGGAGGTAAAGTTTATTAGATTGGAACAAAATAACATGGCGGTGTCCCGAAGACAGGCGAAGTTCGGCGGAGTTATCGAGTTTGCACCTCATTTGGTGGAGAATGAGGAAGCGTATGACGCGGATGTTTCTTAGAGGTTTGAAACCCTAAGCACGTCAATATCTCATTTCTCATAAATTTCTCTCTATTCAGATGTTGTCAGCGAGGCTCAATTATTAGAGCGAGAAGCGAGTACGTTAAACCGAGGGACCACTGAGAGGATCATCGATGACAAAGGCCATCGAATAACGATAACCACGGAGAAGAAAAAAATACGGACAAGAACAAAGAACTACTCTGGTGGTAATCATGGCCATGAGAATAGAAAGAAGCGAAGTCTGGGAGGAGATTTTAAAAGAGGAGATTCAACAATGACAATATCTGAAGGCGTCAAAGACCAAAGAAGAATCTGGTTCCAAGGGAGGAAACGACCATCGATCATATCTTATAAGTCGCGAAAAGAAGGGCGACGTCATCAAACTGCCCACAACAGTTTAAGGTATGTTATAACTGTGGAAAAGAAGGACATATCGCTCAAGATTTCATTGTAGCGAAACCAAGTCCAGCGGGGATGGTGACTCAAAAGGCTGTCCCAGAAAAGTCAAAGTCAACGGTTCCTGGAAGAGCGTTTTTCGTGACTAGTCAGAATGCGAGGAACTCGAACGAAGTTAGCATGGGTAAGCTAATCATAAATTCATATGAAGTTTATACCTTACTAGATACCGGTGCTACCCATTCATTTATTTCTCCTGCTTCTGCTCAACATTTAAACTTGACTCCGGAGAAATTAGACTTTGATTTATCTGTGAAAACTCCATTAGGAGAAACTTTCGTTACATCCACTATTTATAAATCTTGTTTGATCTAAGTTGGCACCATCACATTACCTGTTGATCTTATCTCTTTAAAGATACTTGCTTTTGATGTGATTTTAGGGATTGATTGGTTAACTACTCATCATGCCAAATTGATTGTTTTTGGTAAGGTTGTTAGTTTTCATATTCCTAACCAACCTGTTATTCGAATTTAAGCAACCAAACCATTGAAGTCAAACTCTTTCATATCAAGCCGTAAAGTCATTCGTTTATTGAAAAACGGATGTCAAGCTTTCTTAGCCATGTTATGGACTTGAACAAAAATACGTCGATTTGAATGATATTTCATTGTTAGTAAATTTCGACGTATTTCGAAAAATTTCTTCGCCTACTCCCGAGAAGCGTGATATTGAATTTTGTATCGACTTTGAACCCGGTAAAAAACCCATTTCTAAAATCTCATATCGAATGGCTCTTATTGAACTTCAGAAGTTAAAAACCCAACTATAGAAGTTGATAACCGAGCCTCTATCTGGTGACTTCTTTTGTGGAATATACCGAAGCCAGACTCTCTGTAGGGGACACCATATTCGTGCGATAGTAAACTGATAGGTGTCATTGTGACGTGATCCAAGGTTGGGATATGAGTCACAATTGAGAGCAACCTAAGTCGGTAATCGAAATACGTAGCTTTCTAGGCTTAGTTGGTTATTATCGGAGATTCGTTGAAGGATATTCTCGAATTGCAATTCCATTAACGCAGATGACTCGTAGAGATACAAAATTCAAATGGAGCAAGGAATGTGGGAAGAGCTTCGAAGAACTCAAGAGGAGACTCATTTCGGCACATGTTCTGACCATACCATCACGGAAAGCTTAAGCGTGGTGGTGACGTGTTGAGTAAAAGATCGTATACAAGTACGAGTGCGATATTGTCAAAGACCCATTTCATATAACTTACAAATGATAGATATAGAGTTAAAGACTCTAGTGACTCACATGATGATATACGAATAGAACCGACTTTAATCGATAAAGTTAAAACCGTTCAAGCTATACACCGGAGCTGATGAATATGAAGAAGGAGGTACAAGAAGTTGTTAATCCAAAAGCGAGAATTGGCGATGTGAGGAAAGCTCAAACCTTCGATTTATTAGTCCATTTGAAATCCTCGATCGAGTAGGAACTGTGGCCTACAGACTCGCTATACTGTCAAGTATGTCGCGTGTTCATAATGTTTTTCACGTATCGATGTTACGTAAATATGTGGACAACCCGAACCACATTATTGAGTTAGAATCAGATGAGATAACCGAAGATTTAACGTACGAGGAAGTACCAGTCAAGATCTAAAGGAGCATGTCCTACGCACAAAGGTTATACCACAAGTTAAGGTCTTGTGAAGGAACCATGCTATTGAAGAAATGACCTGGGAGTTGGAATCAGAAATAAAAGCGAGGTATTTTCAACTTTTCGAAATGCCAGGTACATACGTCAATTTCGAGGATGAAATTTCATAAGGAGGTGAGATTGTAAGACCCCAAATTTTTTTTTTTATATAGTGGAATTTTCTCTATTTATTATTCTGAAATAGTAAGGGTTGATTTGATTAATGTGGTTAGTTATGGGTAAAATGCGCAAATATCTCAAATAAACAAGTGGTTATAAAATATTCATTATTATCGGGAATATTCGTTTGGTCGTGGAATATTTTTCTTTGTCGAGGAATATTAAATGCGACCGGCAGTAGCCTTGTGTGGGCCCCATAATGTAAAGCGATTGGATGAAGAAAACAACAAGCATAAGTTGTTTATAAATAACGACGTAGTTATTACAGATTATCTTGTTGGAATAAGGGTGGTTAAAATACTGAGAATACGCGTTGTTGCTTGCGATGGCATACCGGTATTGCACCAATTATAGATTCTTACGTGAGAAGGCACTACTCAATAATTATTACTGATAATTATTGTTCGGTATTTTATTTTATTAATTCAATAATTCTTTGCGTTGATATTTTATATTATTGTTGTTTCAATAATTGTCACTACACGATATTTTCCATTATCGAAACAATAATTCATATTATCCGAATAATATTATTAGATAACATTATTGGCAATGTCTAGAAAGTTCATCTAAGGAGAGGTTTGGTCACCTAATTGCGCGCCAAGAAAGAGAGATCCTTATTGAAACCCCCCTTTCACAGGAGCGGCACTACCGCCCGAAGATTGTGATTCTGTAATATTATTTGTGAATAATTAATTATTGATTTATGTGATGAGGAAAATATTGATTTTATGTGGATATAGATGGAGAAAATTTTAATGTGACAATTGTTAAAAATTAATATTTTTATCTTTTTCTGATAAAACAATTCATTTAAATATATTATTATATTTTAATAATATAATAATGGTGATATGTTTACAATGAATGTGGGATATATGAGTATATGAGGAGAAAGAGTATTTTTGTTGCATTAAATGATTAACACATGTTTTGTGTGTCGGTGGACCCCATTTCTTAACTGAAATTTGATTATAGCTTGTAAAATCGCTCGTTTGTGGATTTCGGTCAATTTTTGTTTGGAATTTGGAAAAACTTAAACTTACAAAGATGTAGAGAATGAAACTTCCTATGGAAAGGACATGTGGTTCGAATTTTTTTGACAAAGGGCTATTTATTATGAATTATTGAAATTCCGAAGTTCCGAAATAATTGATTTTTAGAAGTTTTAATTATTTATTTTATGAAAAATGTTTTTTTCATTTGTGGGCATGTGTTAAATGGTTGAAATCAGCTGGTAAGGTGTGCGTAGGATTTTAATTTATAAATATTATTATTTTATTAAATTTTCTACTTTGGTGTTCTAAGCATTTTCCTATAAATAGGGTGCTTAGGTTAGAATTGAAAATCACACCGTAAATCAAGTTTTCTCTCTTTCTCTCTATATTATCGAGTGTATTCTTGTGAGTATTTTGATAATTTGAGTGTTGCTATACGGTGCAAGTTCCCTTCAGCACTATATCTAGTATTCTAGTCAGAAGTACTGTCTTTTCGAGGTAAGGGATGATATTTTCTTCGTAAATGATATTATTTCTTTCAATATTATTATGCCAAAATATTGGTTGGAACTTTTTATTAAATTTGGAACTTTTTCATGTCGGGGTTACTATTCATGAGTTACTATTCACGAGTTACTATTCACGAGTACTATTCACGAAGCATGATTATTTTTTGTGTGAAATATCTATCTTTTAGTGTCGGAGTTACTATTCACGTATGTGACAACCCCAAAATAGGTCCATTCCATCCAACCCATTCTGAGTCGCCAAATACATGGTACAGAAAATAATTACAACTTTATTACAACAATTGTCGTGCAAAAATACAACAATACATATCTTTGTGAGTTTGGATACAAATATATACCAATCAGTAACTCTGGACACCAACTTTGGATAGACGTCACACAATGACACCTTACATAAAGGTATAGTCAAAAACTGTTTTAGAAATTAGAATCTTTGGGAAGTGCTCAAGGAAACCTTCGTACATGGGAGGCCATGCTTCTAGGTTATGATAGATATCATATGGCCACAGAATTATTCTTGGTTGACCCAATAGACTCCAAAGAAAAACGAGAAGATAGCTATCATATTCTTCCCAATGGTGAGCCTTCTCTTGACACATCATTATCTCCACTGTCTCTAATTGGGTATTATACTCCAAACAAACACCAAGATTATATAGGTAGTGCTTGTTAATATACTCAGCAAGTTGATGAGTACAACCCTGTCTTATGATGACACGGGGTTGTATGTTATTAGAAATCTTATATGATAGTGGCAAAACACCCTTCCAAGTTAAATTCACCTGACCCTCAACATCTATAGACCACCGATTCTATTCCCCTGTTATTCTTCGCTTGTCCCAAATTTACACTTTTATTACCCGAAAGGAATTGTGAAACAAAAGGGTGAAACCACAACTAGCTCAAAAAATATCATGACTAAAGATAAATAAATTATCAATAGCCTTCAACGATAATAAATCGGAGATTTAGAACATATGGTAGATGATAAAACTTTTCAACCATATAGTTGCGGTGAACGAAGCAATCCATTAGAAGAGTCAAATAGACCATAAAATCTATTATCTTCTCCATGTTAAAAGTCCATCAACAATGTTTTATCCCGTAACATTAATCAATAATTTCGCCCACAATCACGTGTATAACTCATAATCGTAATTGTAGTTCTAAATTCCTTTCCTAATCCAGGACAAAGTTAATTTTTATCACCTGAAACATCAAAGATCATGGTTATAACAAATCACAATTCCTGTTTATAATCATACTGATAAATTCATCTTTGCACTACGGGCCAAAGATATTCATCAACAGTTCATCCTTGCACTACTGGCCAAAGATATTCAATAACATGTCATCTTTGCACTACAGGCCAAAGATATTCATCAGTTGGTCATGTTCATCTAAATACATGTTCATCTTTGCACTACTAGCCAAAGATATTCATCAAAAATCATTCATCTTTGCACTACAGTCCAAAGATATTCAGTTATATCATCATTTAGGACTGAGGATGATGAAAAATATTTTAAAGAAAACGAATCTAGTGAAACAAAATAATAAATATTAAGGATTCGTACTTCAGCTATTCCATGTCCAAAAATATCTCATAAATAATCATAGTGGAGTAAAATTCAAGAATGATCAAAACATGGATACAATCAAAGCTAGTATCCATAATAGATATTTTGGACGACTAACAAAAATTTAATTTTTCTGTGAATAGTGCCGTATTCGTAAATAATTCCGTATACGTGAATAGTGTCATATACGTGAATAGTAATTCTGACACCAAAAGATAGAAATTTTACAAAAAACATCATCATGCTTCGTGAATAGTACTCGTGAATAGTAACTCGTGAATAGTAACTCATAAATAGTAACTTATGAATAGTAACTCATGAATAGTAACCCCGACATAAAAAAGTTTCAAATTTGATAAAAATTCAAACCAATATTTTGGCATAATGATATTGAAGAAATAATATCATTTATGAAGAAAATAATCTCTCTTACCTCAGAAAGAATAAGACTTACATTTGGAATCTTTGGATATAGTGCTAAAAGAACTTTGCTTAGTATAACAATACTCAAGTACTAAAATATTCACAAAAATACGCTCGATATATAGAGAGAAAAATAGAGAGAAAATTTTAGTTTTTGGTGTGATTTTCAATTCTAACCTAAGCACCCTATTTATAAGAAAATGCTTAGAACACCAAAGCAGAAAATTTAATAAATTAATAATATATATATATATATATATATATATATTAAATTTTCACGCCAACCTTTGAATCATCCAATTCAGCATGTTTGACAACCCACCAACAATACAAATAACGTTTTTTATATTTAAAATATTTTAAACTCCAAAAAATCAATTATTTCGGAACTTCAGAACTTCAATAATTCATAATAAATAGCCCTTTTATCATAAAATTCGAATCTCGCGAAATTTTATAGGAAATTCAATTCTCTAAAAATTTGCAGAAGAAAGTTTTTCCAAATTCCAAACAGAAATTGACCGAAATCAACAAACGGGCGATTTTACAAGCTATAATCAAATTTTAGTCAAGAAATGGGTCCAATTTAAACACACACAAAACATGTCTTAATCATTTAATGCAACAAAAATACTCTTTCTCCTCATATACTCATTGTAAGACCCCAACTTATTATAAATAAAATCGAATTTCCTCTAATTATTATTGTGAATAATAAGGTATTAATTTGATATAATTCTCTGGTTATGGGTGAAATGTGCAAATTTTTTAAAATAAGCAAGTGGTTAAAAAATAATCATTGTTGTTGGGGAATATTCGTTTGGTCGTGGAATATTCTTGTTATCGGGGAATATTAAATTTACTGACAGTGCGATCATTTGTGGGCCCCATAATGAGAATAAGCGCCGGATGAAGAAAATGACAAGTTTGAGTTTTTATAAATAACGAAGTAGTTGTTCTTTATTAACAATTGTTGGAATACGGTGGTTAAAATACGAGAATACGTAGTTTAGTGCGATGCTTAGGTATTTATTGCAGTGATTGTTGAATTATTGATTCTTACGTACGAAGACACTACTCAATAATTGTCACAGTAATTACTGTTCAATATTTTATTTTTATTGATTCAATAATTGTTGCGTTGATATTTTATATTATTGTTATTTCAATAATTATCACTGCACAGTATTTTCCATTATCAGATCAATAATTCATATTATTTGAATAATATTATTAGATAACATTATTGGCAATGTCTAGAAAGTTACATCGAGGAGAGGTTTGGTCACCTAATTGCGGCGCTTTGTAAGGAGAAATCCTTATTGGAAAGCCCCTCTTTCCGGAGCTACTGGTTGTCATAATTGTGATTACGTAATATTATTTGTGAATAATTAATTATTGATTTATATGTTAAGGAAATATTTATTTGATGTGGATATAAATGATGGATTTATTTTTTATGTGGTTATAAATGAAAGAATTTTAGCTTGAGATAATTGTTGAAAGTTTGGCATATTTTCTGTGGAATTACAATTATTTCTCCGATAAAATATTCATTCAAATATATTATTATTAATATATTATAATTATTTAAATAATTAAGTTATTATATATATATATATATATTTAAGCATGTGGGAAAAGAGGTGAACAAGTTCGTTTGAAATTCTTATTTTTCAAATTAAGTGTGCAAGTTTATTATTGCGTGCACTCCTTTCCAAGTGAGGAATTTCTCCTGCAAATTAAGTTGTTTTTCTCATGTGTGGGACCCCAACAATTGAAAAAAAAGAGGAGTGAGCATATGGTAATTGGATGCTTAACTGTATAGCATTGTCCTTTTTTTAAGCTAATTGGTTAAGGATTTCTTCTACAAAGTTTTGTTACAAAAGTGTGGCCCCTCTACTATTGCAAAATGAGAATTTCCTGCAAAGCTTAGTTGGTTCAAAGGTGGCCCCAAAGAAGAATGGATCAAAGTTAGGCTTATACAGCAAGATTAGGCGGAGAAAAAGTTGGCAGAATTAGGCATATTCATTTAACTTTTCTCCCTCCGTTGCACTATAAAAGGATGGTTACCCCTCCTTCCTCAACACACCTTCATAAATCAAAAATTTCTATTCTAGAGTATTGTGAGTATTTTCTTGAGTATAAGAATACTTTGAGCGTAATTTTCTGCAAGATTTTCTCAGAATAATATCCGATATTCCAGTCAAATCCAGTTTCTACCAAGGTAAATGATATTATTTTATTTCAATACTCATGAGAAATATTATTTTCTTTCATACTCCATATTATGGAAGGGATATTATTTAATTTCATATTCCTAAATTTGAACTTACTATGGTAAGTATTGCTTCTATAATTCCTGAAATGATTAGAAATTTCGTTTCATCTAATATCATTTCATAAGATTATTGGTCTGAACTTTTTATCAAATTTTGAACTTTTCATGACTGGGTATTGTTCACGAGTATCGTTCACGACTTCATCGTTTCATGCATCGTTTCACAGTCATTGTTCACGATTAGCCATCGCTCTGGTGCATTATTCACAAAAAGAAAAAAATTAATTTTTCTTCTTCCAAGTTATCTGTTGTAACCCTTATTCTTGAAATTAAATCCATGTTTTGATCTTCATTCTTGAATTTTACTCCACTATAGTTTATTATGGACTATTATTGATCTTGGATAAACTATTATACGAATCCTTAATATTTGTCCTTCGGTTTCACTGGATTCGTTCTTTAAAATATTTTTCATCATCGTCAGTCCTAAATGATGATATTACTGAATATCTTTGGCTTGTAGTGCAAAGATGAATGATTAACTGATGAATATCTTTGCCCCGTAGTGCAAAGATGAACAGTGTTGAGATGAATATGACCAATTGGTGATATACAAATGAATATCTTTGGCTGTAGTGCAAAGATGAATATTTGATTAAAGATGTATATTGATTGATGTTACAGGGATAAAATATTGATGATGGACTTTTAAATCTTAGAAGATAGTAGAACTCATTCTCTACTTTGACTCTTCTAATAGATTGTTGTTTTCGCTACAGTTGTTGATCTAAAACTTGTTGTCTAATATATTTTATCAGATTTTTCCCTGTTGAAGACTAATGATAAATTGTTGTATATTATCTTAGTCATAATATTCTTTGCTGGGCTAGTTGAGCTCACCCTTTTCCTTTTGTTCCATTTTTCTTCCCCGGAGAGGTGAGAACATAGCGAGAACTAAATAGGGGTATGAAGTGATGGTTCAGGATAGATGTATTAGTAGTTCTCACTATTTTGTAAAATAGTGTATCAATAATTGTAATGAGGACTCATTTTGAGTTTGTATACTCTCTATTAGACTATATTTGTATTCAAACTCACAGTATATGTGTTGTCGTATTTTGCACGACAATTGTATTCTTGAAGTTGTATTTGTTTACATACCATGTATTTGGCGACTCCGAATGGGTGTTGTATACCTATTTTGGGGGCGTCACAGTTAGTATCAGAGCTTAGGGATATGGTCTCTGGCGGAGATCAGGGAATAGAACTAGGAGGGGAGAGATGAGTAAATCTTTCGCTAGTAGTCCTACGTAAGCTTATTTATTGGTCAGTCATAATATAGGGATATTATGTGATATGTTAATTTGTTTAATTAACCCTTGTTTTATGGCGATGATTTAAGAATGGGCGATGAGAAGCGTTAACAATGGTGTGTATGAGTCTGGGAACAACCATTAGTCACAAACCAGGAGAACGTACAACAGGAAGATAATATTCCTCCTGTAAACAACACTACCGAGCAAACGATGAATGATGGAATGTTTAGGAGCTTTTTGCAGTTTATGCAAAATCAGACGAGGGAGACTCGTGCACAAAATACGGGTGGAAATGCTAGCAATGCGCGGCTTGTCATAGGCAAATTGTTCAAAGAGTTGGGACCACTAGAATTTAAGGGAAAGCCGGATCCAATCATGGCGGAAACGTGGGTCAAACAAATTACCAAGATATTCGATGTCTTGGGATGCGGAGAACAGAAGGTTCCATTCGCCACCTTTATGTTCCGCGGTGAGGCGGATTCTTTGGTGGAGTCTCGTAAGCGTACTGACCACCTTACTTCAAAGATGTCTTGGAAAGCGTTTGAAACTATTCAATGACAAGTACTTTCACGAAAGTATTCATTATATGAAGGAGGTGGAGTTTATCAGACTAGAACAAAACAACATGGCCGGTGTCCCAAAGACGGCGAAGTTTGCGAGTTATCCAAGTTTGCACCTCATTTGGTCGAGAATGAGGAGCGAATGACGAGGATGTTTCAGAGAGGTCTAAAGCAGAGATTGGCAATATCTTATCTCTCATAAATTTTCTTTATATTGGGATGTTGTAAACAAGGCTCAATTATTAGGCGAGATAATGAGTATATTCAACCAAGGAACACAACTGAGGTAATCTGGGGTGGCGGTGGTCATCGAGTAATGAAACCAATGAGGGAGGAAAACATTCGGATAAAAGCGGTAACTACTCTGGTGGTAATCGTGGTACGTCAGTGATAATAGAAGGAGGCGAGTCGGGAGGAGATTTCAAAAGAGAAGGTACAACAATGATAACGTGAGACGCATAGACACACATCAACTTTTTTTAGGGGAGGAGAAGCGAGCACCTAGGTCGTTTGTTACAAATGAGGGAAGGAGGGACACATCATTCAAAAGCGCCCACAATAATCCAAGGTGTGTTATAAGCGTGGAAAGGAAGGTCATATAGCTAGAGATTGTCTAGTTTGAAACCAAGTTCAACAGGATGGTGACTCAAAGGTTTGTCCGGATAAGTCGAAATCGGTTCTCGGAAGAGTGTTTGTCGTGGTGGCCAAAACGTGAGGAACCCGAACGAGGTGATCATGGGTAAGCTAATCTTGAACTCTTGCGAAGTTTATACCTGACTAGATACCGGTTCTACCCATTTTTTTATCTCTCCTACTTGTGCTCAACGTTTAAACTTGACTCCGGAGAAATTGGACTTTGACTTATCTGTTGAAACTCTGTTGGGTGAAACCTTTGTTACATCTACAGTTTATAAATCTTGCTTATTCCAAGTTGGTACTATCACATTACTTGTTGATCTTATCTCTTTAAAGATACTTGCTTTTGATGTGATTTTAAGAATTGATTAGTTAACCACTCATCATGCTAAAATTGATTGTTTTCGTAAGGTTGTTAGTTTTCATATTCCTAACCAACTTGTCATACGAATTCAAACTACTAAACCACTAAAATCAGTCACTGTCATATCAAGCCATAAAGCTATTCGTTTATTGAAAAACGGATGTCAAGCTTTCTTAGCCCATGCCACAGACTTGAACAAAAACACGTCAGATTTGAATAAAATTTCTGTTGTTAGTGAATTTCCTGATGTATTTCCTGAAGAACTTTCCGGTCTACCCCCAGAATGTGATGTTGAATTCTGTATTGAACTTGAACCGGGTACAAAACCCATTTCTAAAATCCCATTTCGAATGGCTCCTATTGAACTTCAGGAGTTAAAAGTCCAACTGCAGGTATTGTTAGACATCGGTTTCATTCGTCCTAGTACATCTCCTTGGGGTGCTCCTGTTTTATTAAGTAAAGAAGAAAGGCGGGAGTATGCGATTTTGTATTGACTACTGAGAATTGAACCATGTCACCATCAAGAATAGGTATCCGATTACCTCGCATTGATGACTGTTTGACCCGGTTATAAGAGCACAATTCTTTTCAAAGATCGACCTTCGTTCTGGATATCATCAGCTGAAGATTAAAACTGAGGATATTCCAAAGACTGCCTTCAGAACTCGGTACGGGCATTATGAATTCTTAGTCATGTCTTTTGGATTGACTAATGCTCCTGCTGCTTTCATGGATATGTTGAACCGTGTATTCAAAGAATATTTGGATCAGTTCGTTGTTGTCTTTATTGATGACATCCTCATCTATTTCAAAAGCCGTGAAGATCATGAGCACCATTTGAAGCTAATACTTGAAAGGCTTCGTGAAAACAAGCTATATGCCAAGCTGAAGAAATGCGAGTTCTGGCTTGAGTAAGTAGCATTCCTTGGGCACGTGGTGTCAAAATATGGAGTATCTGTTGACCCGGCGAAGATTGAAGAAATACAAAGTTGGGAGAGCAAGCAATGAAGGATTGGCCAAAGCGCGTAGCTTTCTGGGCTTAGGTGGTTATTATCGGAGATTCGTGGAAGGATTTTCTCGAATCGCTACTCCGTTAACTCAGTTGACTCGAAAGGATACAAAATTTGTATGGAGCGAGGAATGCGAGAAGAGTTTCAAAGAATTCAAGAGGAGACTCATTTCGGCACCTATTCTAGCAATACCATCTGGTTCAGATGGATTTGTTATATACAGCGATGCTTCAGGCAAAGGGTTAGGATGTGTTCTCATGCAACATGGGAAATTCATAGCCTATGCCTCATGACAACGCAAAGAATATGAGAGGAATTATCCTACTCATGATCTAGAGTTGGCAGCAGTCGTTTTCGCGTTAAAAATCTGGAGACACTACCTGTATGGGGAGAAAGTGGAGATCTATACAGATCATAAAAGCCTTAAATACTTTTTCACCCAAAATAAACTCAACATGCGGCAACGACATTGGCTCGAGCTGTTGAAAGATTACGATCACACCATCCAATATCATCCTGGAAAAGCAAACGTGGTAGCTGACGCATTGAGTAGAAGATCATATGCGAGTATGAGTGTGATATTGTCAATGCAAAGACCCATTTTGTATGACTTGCAAAGGATGGAGGTAGAATAAAGACTCCAGGGACCCACATGATGATGACAAATATACGAGTAGAACCAACTTTAATCGATAAAGTTAAAGCTGCTCAAGCTACGGACCTGGGGCTAATGCGTATGAAGAAGAAAGTGCAAGAAGGTATTATTCCAGAAGCAAGAATCGATGAAGAATGAATACTTCGAGTCAACTCCAGACTTTGTGTTCCTAACGACTCTGATTTGAAGCATAGAATCATGATGGAGGCACACAACACCCCGTTTGCAATCCATCCTGGGAGTACCAAAATGTATCATGATATTCGACATACATTTTGGTGGAACAATATGAAGAGAGAGATCGCAGAGTTTATCTCGAGGTGCTTAACTTTTCAATGTGTAAAGGCGGAACATCAAGTGCCAAAAGGTCCATTGCAACCACTTGAGATTCTGAAATGGAAGTGGGAACACATTACCATGGATTTCGTTACAGGTCTTCCCAAAGTTTCTCAAGGTATAGATGCGATTTGGGATATTGTTGATAGATTAACCAAGTCTGCTCATTTCTTGCCGATACGAGAGATTTATTCCCTTGAACGTTTTGCTCGTATGTACGTGAATGAGATTGTGAGATTGCATGGCATGCCAATATCCATAGTTTCGGATCGTGACCCAAGATTTACTTCAAGATTTTGGGTTAGCTTGCAAAAAGCTATAGAGCACGCAATTTACGATTCGACCAAAGATACCATCCTCAAACGGACGGACAATCAGAGAGGACTATTCAAACTCTTGAAGATATATTAAGACTCTGTGTCCTAGATTTCAAAGGGAGTTGGGATAAGTACCTACCACTGGTGGAATTCTACTACAACAACAGTTTTCAAGCAAGTATAGGCATGGCTCCATTCGAGGCGTTGTATGGAAGAAAGTGTCATTCTCCAGTATGCTGGGACGAGGTAGGAGAAGCAACATTGTTAGGACTAGAATTAGTACGGATGACCACAGAAAAGATCCAAATGATTCGACAACGTATTCAAACCTCACAAGATCGACAAAAGAGTTATGCTGATCTTCATCGAAAAGACGTGGAATTTAATATTGGGGATCACGTATTGTTACGTGTTGCACCATGGAAAGGAGTTACAAGATTTGGGAAGAGAGAAAAACTCAATCCACGATTTGTTGGTCCATTTGAGATTCTTAATAGAATAGGAAATGTGGCCTATAGACTCGCGTTACCTCCAAGTATGTCTCGTGTTCATAATATTTTTCACATATCCATGCTCAGTAAATATGTGAAAGACACGAACCATATTATTGCGTTAGAACCAGACGAGATAATAGAAGATTTAACGTCTGAAGAAATACTGTTAAGATCTTGGATAGGAAAAAGAGCATGTCCTACGTACGAAGGTTATACCACAAGTTAAGGTTTCGTGGAGAAACCATGCTATTGAAGAAATGACCTAGGAGTTGGAATCAGAAATGAAAGCAAGGTATCCTCACCTTTTCGAAACACCAGGTACGTATGTCAATTTCGAGGATGAAATTTCATAAGGAGGGGAGGTTGTAAGACCCCAACTTATTATAAATAAAATCGAATTTCCTCTAATTATTATTGTGAATAATAAGGTATTAATTTGATATAATTCTCTGGTTATGGGTGAAATGTGCAAATTTTGCAAAATAAGCAAGTAGTTATAAAATAATCATTGTTGTCGGGGAATATTTGTTTGGTCGTGGAATATTCTTGTTGTCGGAGAATATTAAATATGACGGCCAGTACTATGATCATTGTGGGCCCCATAACAGAATAAGCATTGGGATGAAGAAAATGACAAGTTTGAGTTTTTATAAATAACTTGGCGTAGTTATTACTTGAATTAACCTTTGTTGGAATACCCGGTGGTCAAAATCTGATGTCTGGCGTAGTTGCATTAATAGCACACGGTATTGCACATTATTGTTGAATTATTGATTCTTACGTAAGAAGACACTACTCAATAATTGTCACAGTAATTACTGTTCAATATTTTATTTTTATTGATTCAATAATTGCTGTGTTGATATTTTATATTATTGTTATTTCAATAATTATCACTGCACAGTATTTCCCATTATTAGATCAATAATTCATATTGTTTGAATAATATTATTAGATAACATTATTGGCAATGTCTAGAAAGTTACATCGAGGAGAGGTTTGGTCACCTTTATTGCGCTTGAAGAAGGAGAAATCCTTATTGGAAAGCCCCTCTTTCTGAGGAGCGGCACTGGTTGTCATAATTGTGATTCTGTAATATTATTTGTGAATAATTAATTATTGATTTATATGATAAAGAAATATTTATTTGATGTGGATATAAATGATGAATTTATTTTTTATGTGGTTATAAATGAAGGAATTTTAGGTTGAGATAATTGTCGAAAGTTTGGCATATTTTCTGTGGAATTACAATTATTTCTCCGATAAAATATTCATTCAAATATATTATTATTAATATATTATAATTGTTTAAATAATTAAGTTATTATATATATATTTAAGCATGTGGGAAAAGAGGTGAACAAGTTCGTTTGAAATTCTTATTTTTCAAATTAAGTGTGCAAGTTTATTATTGCGTGCACTCCTTGCCAAGTGAGGAATTTCTCCTGCAAATTAAGTTGTGTTTCTCATGTGTGGGACCCCAACAATTAAAAAAAAGAGGAGTGAGCATATAGTAATAGAATGCTTAACAGTATAGCATTGTCCATTTTTTT
This sequence comes from Panax ginseng, assembly GCA_020205605.1. Lineage (NCBI taxonomy): Eukaryota > Viridiplantae > Streptophyta > Magnoliopsida > Apiales > Araliaceae > Panax > Panax ginseng. Next base: position 118,419,826 of record CM035143.1, on the reverse strand, counting down.
AAAGCTAATTGGTTAAGGATTTCTTCTGCAAAGTTTTGTTGCAAAAGTTTGGCCCCTCTACTATTGCAAAATGAGAATTTCCTGCAAAGCTTAGTTGGTTCAAAGGTGGCCCCAAGGAATAATGGATCAAAGTTAGGCTTATACAGCAAGATTAGGCGGAGAAAAAGTTGGCAGAATTAGGCATATTCATTTAACTTTTCTCCCTCCGTTGCACTATAAAAGGATGGTTACCCCTCCTTCCTCAACACACCTTCATAAATCAGAAATTCCTATTCTAGAGTATTGTGAGTATTTTCTTGAGTATAAGAATTCTTTGAGCGTAATTTTCTGCAAGATTTTCTCAGAATAATATCCGATATTCCAGTCAAATCCAGTTTCTACCAAGGTAAATGATATTATTTTATTTCAATACTCGTGAGAAATATTATTTTCTTTCATACTCCATAGTATGGAAGGGATATTATTAATTTCATATTCCTAAATTTGAACTTACTATGGTAAGTATTGCTTTATAATTCACGAAATGATTAGAAATTTCGTTTCATCTAATATCATTTCATAAGATTATTGGTCTGAAATTTTTATCAAATTTGGAACTTTTCATGACTAGGTATTGTTCACGAGTCTTTGTTCACGAAAGTCTTCATTCACGCAATCTTGTTCACAGCATCTTTATTCACAAAAGAAAAAAAAATAATTTTTCTTCTTCCAAGTTATCTGTTGTGACCCTTATTCTTGAAATTAAATCAATTTTTTGATCTTCATTCTTGAATTTTACTCCACTATAGTTTATTATGGACTATTATTGATCTTGGATAAACTGTTATACGAATCCTTAATATTTGTCCTTCGGTCTCACTAGATTCGTTCTTTAAAATAATTTTCATCATCTGCAGTCCTAAATGATGATATTACTGAATATCTTTGGCCTGTAGTGCAAAGATGAATGATTAACTGATGAATATCTTTGGCCCGTAGTGCAAAGATGAACAGGTGTTGAGATGAACATGACCAACTAGTGATACAAATGAATATCTTTGGCCTGTAGTGAAAAGATGAATATTTAATTAAAGATGTATATTGATTGATGTTACAGGGATAAAATATTGATGATGGACTTTTAAATCTTAGAAGATAGTAGAACTCATTCTCTACTTGACTCTTCTAATGGATTCTTTATTTCATTGTAGTTGTTGATCTAAAACTTGTTGTCTAATATATTTTATCGATTTTTCCTGTTGAAGACTAATGATAAATTGTTGTATATTATCTTAGTCATAATATTCTTTTCTTGGGCTAGTTGAGCTCACCCTTTTCCTTTTGTTCCATTTTCTTCCGGAGGTGAGAACATAGCGAGGAACTAAATGGGGTATGGAGTGATTGTTCAGGATAGATGTATTAGTAGTCCTCACTATTTTATAAAATAGTGTATCAATAATTGTAATGAGGACTCATTTTGAGTTTGTATACTCTCTATTAGACTATATTTGTATTCAAACTTACAGTATATGTGTTGTCGTATTTTGTACGACAATTGTATTACTGAAGTTGTATTTGTTTCTATACCATGTATTTGGCGACTCGAGAATGGGTGTTGTATACCTATTTTGGGGGTCACGATTGGTATCGAGCTTAGGGATATGGTCTCTGGCGGAGATCGGGGAATAGAACTAGGAGGGGAGAGATGAGTAAATCTTTCGCTAGTATGTCCTACGTAAGCTTATTTGTTAGTCGGTCGTAATATAGGATATTATGTGATATGTTAATTTGTTTAATTAACCCTTGTTTTATATAAGATGATTTAAGAATGGGTGATGAGAGCGTTAACAATGGTGTGTATGAGGCGTGGAACAACCATTAGTCACAAACCGGAGAGCGTACAGTGGGAAGACAATATTCCTCCCGTAAAACAACACTTACCAAGCAAACGATGAATGATGGAATGTTTAGGAGCTTTTTGCGAGTTCATGCAAAATCGAAGACAAGGAGACTCGTGCACAAAATACGGGTGGAAATGCTAGCCATGCGCGGCTTGTCATAGCCAAATAGTTCAAAGAGTTGGGACCACCAGAATTTAAGGGAAAGCCAGATCCGATCATGGCAGAAACGTGGGTCAAACAAATTACCAAGATATTTGATGTCTTGGGATGCACTTGCGGAGAACGAAGGTTCCATTCGCCACCTTTTATGTTCTACGGTGAGGCGGACTCTTTGGTGGAGATCGTGAAGCGTACTGACCACCAGTGACTTTCAAGATGTCTTGGGAAACATTTCAGAAACTATTCAATGACAAGTATTTTCCTGAAAGTATTCGTCATATGAAGGAGGTGGAGTTTATCATACTAGAACAAAACAACATGACGGTGTCCCAGTACGAGGCGAAGTTTGTAGAGTTATCCAGGTTTGCACCTTATTTGGTCAAGAATGAGGAACGAATGACGAGGATGTTTCTGAGAGGTCTAAAGCCCGAGATTCGGCAATATCGTATCTCTCATAAATTTTCTTTATATTCAGATGTTATAAACAGGGCTCAATTATTAGAGCGAGATAATGAGTATGTTCAACCAAGGAACCAACCAAGTATCTGGGGTGGCGGGCGGTCATGAAGCAATGAAAACAATGAGGAGGAAAACATTCGGACAAAAGCGGTAACCACTCTGGTGGTAATCGTGGCCATGATAATAGAAGGAGCGAGTCGGGAGGAGATTTCAAAAAGAGAAGGTACAACAATGATAACGTGAAGGCGTCAAGACACACATCAACTGTTTTTTAGGGGAGGAGAAGCGAGCCAGGTCATTTGTTACAAATCTTTGGAAGGAGGACACATCACCCCAAAGCGCCCACAACAATCAAGGTGTGTTATAAGCTGTGGAAAGGAAGGTCATATAGCTAGAGATTGTCTAGTTGCGAAACCAAGTTCAACAGGGATGGTGACTCCAAAGGATGTCCCGGATAAGTCAAAATCAGCGGTTCCTGGAAGAGCGTTTGTCGTGACTGGCCAAAACATGAGGAACCCAAACGAGGTGATCACGGGTAAGCTAATCTTGAACTCTTGCGAAGTTTATACCTTACTAGATACCAGTTCTACCCATTCTTTTATCTCTCCTACTTGTGCTCAACGTTTAAACTTGACTCTGGAGAAATTGTACTTTAAATTATCTGTTGAAACTCCGTTGGGTGAAACCTTCGTTACATCTACAGTTTATAAATCTTGCTTAATCCAAGTTGTCACTATCACATTACCTATTGATCTTATCTCTTTAAAGATACTTGCTTTTGATGTGATTTTAGGAATTAATTGGTTAACCACTCATCATGCTAAAATTGATTATTTTCGTAAGGTTGTTAGTTTTCATATTCCTAACCAACCTGTCATACGAATTCAAACTACTAAACCACTAAAATCAGTCACTGTCATATCAAGCCATAAAGCTATTTATTTATTGAAAAACGGATGTCAAGCTTTCTTAGCCCATGTCACAGACTTGAACAAAAGCACGTCAGATTTGAATAAAATTTTTATTGTTAGTGAATTTCCTGATGTATTTCCTGAAGAACTTTAGTACTAAAATACTCGAAGTACTAAAATACTCACAAAAATACGCTCGAGATATAGAGAGAGAAATAGAGAGAAAACTTTAGTTTCTGGTGTGATTTTCAATTCTAACTTAAGCACCTTATTTATAGGAAAATGCTTAGAACACCAAAGCAGAAAATTTAATAAATTAATAATATATATATTAAATTTTCATGCCAACCCTTGAATCATCCATTTCAGCATGTTTGACAACCCACCAACAATACAAAAAACGTTTTTTATATTTAAAATATTTTAAACTCCAACAAATCAATTATTTCGAAACTTCGGAACTTCAATAATTCATAATAAATAGCCCTTTTATCAGAAAATTTGAATATCGCGAGTTTTTATAGGAAATTCAATTCTCTACAACTTTGCAGAAGAAAGTTTTTCTAAATTCCAAAAACAAATTCAAGAAATCCACAAAGCAAGCGATTTCTTGTTTATAATCAAATTTTAGTCAAGAAATGGGGTCCACCGACACACAAAACATGTCTTAATCATTTAATGCAACAAAAATATTCTTTCATCATTATTATATTATAATAATATAATAAAATATTATTTTATCAAAAAAGATAAAATATCAATTTTCAACAATTGTCAATTTAAAAATTTTCTCCATCTATATCCACATAAAATGAATATTTTCCTCATCATATAAATTAATAATTAATTATTCATAAATAATATTACAGAATCACAATAATGACAACCAGGCGGTTCGAGGAAAGAGTGGGCTTTTCAAGAAGAATTTCTCACTTCTTGGCCATGTAATTAGGTGACGAACCTCTCCTTGAAGCAGAACTTTCTAGACATTGCCAATAATGTTATCTAATAATATTATTCAAATAATATGAATTATTGCTTTGATAATGGAAAATACTGTGTAGTGACAATTATTAAAACAACAGTAATTGTGAAGCAAAAGGGTGAGCACAACTAGCTCAGTAAAGAATATCATGACTAAAGATAAATAAATTATCAATAGCCTTCAAGAGTAATAAATCAGAGATTTAGAACATATGGTAGATGATAAAACTTTTCAACCATAGTTGCAGCGGAACGAGCAATCCATTAGAAGAGTCAAATAGACCATAAAATCTATTATCTTCTCCATGTTAAAAGTCCATCAACAATGTTTTATCCACCGTAACATTAATCAATAATTTCATCCACAATCACGTGTATAACTCATAATCGTAATTGTAGTTCTAAATTCCTTTCCTCATCCAGACAAAGTTAATTTTTATCACCGAAACATCAAAGATCATGGTTATACCAAATCACAGTTCATGTTCATAATCATCTTGATAAATTCATCTTTGCTTCACGGGCCAAAGATATTCATCAACAGTTCATCCTTGCACCTCTTGGCCAAAGATATTCAACAACATGTCATCTTTGCACTATGTGCCAAAGATATTCATCGATTGGTCATGTTCATCTAAACATCTGTTCATCTTACGCATCTTGGCCAAAGATATTGCATCGAAATCATTCATCTTTTACTACGGGCCAAAGATATTCAATTATATCATCATTTAGGACCGAGGATGATGAAAATATTTTAAAAGCGAATCCGATTGAAACAAAATAATAAATATTAAGGATTCGTACTTCACTATTCCATGTCCAAAATATCTCATAAATAATCATAGTGGAGTAAAATTCAAGAATGATCAAAACATGGATACAATCAAAGCTAGTATCCATAATAGATATTTTGGACGAAAAACAAAAATTTAATTTTTACGTGAATAGTCTTAGTATTCGTGTGAATAAGTGTCGTATACGTGAATAGTAACTCGACATCAAAAGATAGAAATTTCACAAAAACATCATCACGCTTCGTGAATAGTACTGCGTGAATAGTAACTTCGTGAATAGTAACTCATGAATAGTAACCCGAGCATGAAAAAGTTCCAAATTTGATAAAAATTCAAACCAATATTTTAAGATAATGATATTGAAGAAATAATATCATTTATGAAGAAAATAATCTCCCTTATCTCAGAAAGAATAGTACTTCTAACTGGAATACTAGATATAGTGCTAAAAGAACTTAGACCGTAGCAATAATCGAAGTACTAAAATACTCACAAAAATACGCTCGATATATAGAGAGAGAGAAATAGAGAGAAAACTTTAGTTTCTGGTGTGATTTTTAATTCTAACCTAAACACCCTATTTATAGGAAAATGCTTAGAACACCAAAGCATAATAAATTAATAATATATATTAAATTTTCATGCCAACCTTTGAATCATCCAATTCAGCATGTTTGACAACCCACCAACAATACAAAAAACATTTTTTATATTTAAAATATTTTAAACTCCAAAAAATCAATTATTTCAGAACTTCGGAACTTCAATAATTCATAATAAATAGCCTTTTTATCAGAAAATTCGAATCTCGAGAATTTTTATAAGAAATTCAATTCTCTACAACTTTGAAGTAAAAAGTTTTTCCAAATTCTAAACAGAAATTGACCGAAATCCACAAACGGATGATTTTACAAGCTATAATCAAATTTTAGTCAAGAAATGGGGTCCACCGACACACAAAACATGTCTTAATCATTTAATGTAACAAAAATACTCTTTCTCCTCATATACTCATATATCCCACATTCATTGTAAAAATATCATCATTATTATATTATAATAATATAATTAATTATTATTTTATCAGAAAAGATAAAATATCAATTTTCAACAATTGTCACTTTAAAAATTTTCTCCATCTATACCCACATAAAATGAATATTTTTCTCATCATATAAATCAATAATTAATTATTCACAAATAATATACGAGAATCACAATAATGATGACGAGTAGGTTCAGAGAAAGAGGGGCTTTCGATAAAATTTCTCCTTATTGGCGCGCCTTGATTAAGTGACCAAACCTCTCCTAGAAGCGAGAACTTTCTAGACATTGCCAATAATGTTATCTAATAATATTATTCAGATAATATGAATTATTGCTTCGATAATAAAAAATCTTGTGTAGTGACAATTATTAAAACAACGATAATATAAAATATCAACGCGACAATTATTGAATCGATAAAATACAGAACGATAATTCACGTAATAAATATTAGTAGTGCCTTCTTACGTAAGAATCAATAATTCAACAATCGTGTGGCCGTAAAAGCAGGTGATTCTACTATGCAACAACGCGTATTACTTTACTTTTATCCATCGGGTATTCAGCGATTATGTTATGATGCGATTACGTAGTTATTTATAAAAAAAACTCAAATTTGTCGTTTTCTTTCATCCAGATAGTTATTCGTTATGGGGCCCACAAATGGAGTGCGCCGAATCCTACGAATATTCTCCAGCAGAAAGAATATTCACGACCAAAGCGAATATTCCCCGACAGAAAGAATATTTTATAACCACTTTGCATATTTTGAAAAAAATTTATATATCACCTTAACTTTAACTTTTATCAATTTAACCATTTACTGAATTATAATTATAAGAAAAATTGAATACTTTTATTTCATAAAATTCGGGGTCTTACAGTACAATACCCGAATTTTATGAAATAAAAGTATTCAATTTTTCTATTCAGTAAATGGTTAAATTGATAAAAGGTTAAAGTTAAGAGTGATATGTAAAAATTTTTCAAAATAAGCAAGTGACTATAAAATACTTATTGTTATCGGGGAATATTCGTTTGGTCGTGGAATATTCTTGTTGTCGGAGAATATTCGTATGCGCATTTAACGAGCCATTCAGGGGCCCTATAATGTAATGTCGGATGAAAAAAACGACAAGTTTGAGTTTTTATAAATAATAACGTAATTGTTATCAAGTAATAATCGTTGATTACCCTGTGGTTAAAAAATACAAGAATACATGTGGAACGCATAAAGAGTATACCAGACAGTACAAAGATTGTTGAATTAATGATTTTACGTAGAAAGCAAGGCACTACTCAATAATTATTAACAAGAATTTCGCTCAATATTTTATTTTATTGATTCAATAATTTCGTTGATATTTTTTATATTATTGTTGTTTCAATAATTGCCATCGCACAAAGATTTTCTATTATCGGATCAATAATTCATTTTATTTGAATGATATTATTAGATAACATTATTGGCAATGTCTAGAAAGTTCTCATTAATGAGAGGTTTGGTCACCTAATTGCGCCAAAGAAGAGAAATCCTTATCGAAAAACCCCTTTCCGGGAACTACTTGTTGTCATAATTATAATTTGTAATATTATTTGTGAATAATTAGTTATTGATTTATATGATAAGAAAATATTTATTTGATCGGATTTAAATGATGGATTTATTTATGTGCTTATAAATGAAGGAATTAATGTTAAGGTATTTTATCAAGATTTTGTCGGAATGGAGGTATTAAAAAATAAAACTAGTGTTCTTGAGATATATCAGTGAGTTATAATTTTCAATCCAACCGTTGGATCGTTGTGATTTTTGGATAAGTTATACATATATAAGTTGAGTATATATCTACAAATTTTGAGCCGTTAAAAATTATCGTATAATTTGTTATGAATTTTAAGAGGTGATATAATTGCTTCAGAAATTATGTTTATAAATGATTTTTAGTGGAAAATTCTAGAATTGAGTGGGCCCCTACCTTTGGTTGGTGAAAATATGCTAGAATTCTATTTGAATGTGGTGGGTGGGAATAGTAGCGAGTAAAGCCATCGTGCAAAGAAAAGTCAAGTTTGCTTTGGCGTGCTAGCATTTTCCTATAAATAGGGTGCTGAGTTAGAATTGAAAAACACACCAGAAACAAGTTTTCTCTCTTTCTCTCTCTATATTATCGAGCGTATTCTTGTGAGTATTTTAATACATTGAGTGTTGCTATATCGGTCTAAGTTCCTTCAAAGACTATATCCGAGATTCAATCAAAAATCGTCTTTTTAGGTAGGGGGGATTGTGAGGATAGTAAGGGATGTTATTTTCTTCATAATGATGTTATTCTTTCAATATTATTATACCTAGAAATATTGGTATGGATTTTATTGTGGAATTTCTACCTTTTGTGTCGGAGTTACTTATTCACGATATGTACACTTATTTATGTATATGGCATTATTTACTTATACGGCACTATATACGAATAATCTGGTCTTATTCATGAGTTCTTATTCACGAAAGTTACTTATTCGCAGATACTATTCACGACAAAATTGGTTTCTTTTCCCACCAAATTATTGTTGATTTATGAATTTTACTCTTGAAATTAAATGCAATTGTTGATTATATTGTTTTTATTATTTTATCGAGAAAAGATAAAATATCAATTTTCAACAATTGTCACTTTAAAAATTTTCTCCATCATATCCACATAAATGAATATTTTCCTCATCATATAAATCAATAATTAATTATTCACAAATAATATTACGAATCCACAATAATGATGACGAGTAGTTCTCAGAAAGAGGGCTTTCAATAAGAATTTCTCTTCTTGGCGGCCTTGATTAAGTGACCAAACCTCTCTCAGAGCGGAACTTTCTAGACATTGTTAATAATGTTATCTAATAATATTATTAGGATAATATGAATTATTGCTTCGATAATGAAAAATATCGTGTAGTGACAATTATTAAAACAACGATAATATAAAATATCAACGTGACAATTATTGAATCGATAAAATACGAACATTAATTCTTTGTAACAATTATTGAGTAGTGCTTCTTTACGTAAGAATCAATAATTCAACAATCTTGTGTAAAACCGGGTGCTTCTTGTCGCAACAACAGCGTATTACTTTACTTTATCCATCGGGTATTCAACGATTGTTAATAAGAATGATTACGTTAGTTATTTATAAAAACTCAAATTTGTCATTTTCTTCATCGATAGTTATCCAGTTATGGGGCCCACAAATGGGTGCGCGTGATCTACGAATATTCTCCAATGAAAAGAATATTCCACGATCAAACGAATATTCCCGACAGAAAGAATATTTTATAACCACTTGCATATTTTGAAAAAAAATTTATATATCACCTTTAACTTTATCTTTTATCAATTTAACCATTTACTGAATTATAATTATAAGAAAAATTGAATACTTTTATTTCATAAAATTCGGGGTCTTACAGTACAATACCCGAATTTTATGAAATAAAAGTATTCAATTTTTCTATTCAGTAAATGGTTAAATTGATAAAAGGTTAAAGTTAAGAGTGATATGTGAAAAATTTTCAAAATAAGCAAGTGACTATAAAATACTTATTGTTATCGGGGAATATTCGTTTGGTCGTGGAATATTCTTGTTGTCGGAGAATATTCGCATTTATTTCGACGAGCTTTATTTCAGGGCCCTATAATAATGTAATAACCGGAGGATGAAAAAAACGACAAGTTTGAGTTTTTATAAATAACGGCGTAATTGTTACCTAAGCTAATAACCGTTGATTACACCGTGGTTAAAATACAAGAATACATGTGGTCGCATAAAGAGGCAATACCAGATTGCATGCATTGTTGAATTAATGATTTTTACGTAAGAAGGCACTACTAATAATTATTACGAAGTATTATCGCTCAATATTTTATTTTATTGATTCAATAATTGTCGCGTTGATATTTTATATTATTGTTGTTTCAATAATTGCCAACGCATAAAGATTTTCTATTATCGGATCAATAATTCATTTTATTTGAATGATATTATTAGATAACATTATTGGCAATGTCTAGAAAGTTCTCATTAATGAGAGGTTTGGTCACCTAATCATGCGCCAAGAAGGGAGAAATCCTTATCAGAAAACCCCCTCTTTCCTGGGAACTACTTGGTTGTCATAATTATAATTCTGTAATATTATTTGTGAATAATTAGTTATTGATTTATATGATAAGAAAATATTTATTTGATGCGGATTTAAATGATGGATTTATTTATGTGCTTATAAATGAAGGAATTAATGTTAAGGTATTTTATCAGTATTTTGTCGGAATGGAGGTATTAAAAATAAAACTAGTGTTCTTGAGATATATTGCGTGAGTTATAATTTTCAATCCAACCGTTGGATCGTTGTGATTTTTGGATAAGTTATACATATATAAGTTGAGTATATATCTACAAATTTTGAACCGTTAAAAAATTATCGTATAATTTGTTATGAATTTTAAGAGGTGATATAATTGCTTCAGAAATTATGTTTATAAATGATTTTTAGTGGAAAATTCTAGAATTGAGTGGGCCCTACCTTTGGTTGGTGAAAAATATGCTAGAATTCTATTTCGAATGTGGTGGGTGGGAATAGTAGCAGTAAAGCCATCGGTAAAGTCAGTCAAGTTTGTTTTGGCGCTTAGCATTTTCCTATAAATAGGGTCTTTGAGTTAGAATTGAAAAACACACCGTAAACAAGTTTTCTCTCTCTCTCTATATTATCGGCGTATTCTTGTGAGTATTTTAATACATTGAGTGTTGCTATACTACTGCAAGTTCCTTCAAAGACTATATCCGAAGATTCCAATGTAAATGCACTGTCTTTTTTAGGTAGGGGATTGTAAGGGATAGTAAGGGATGTTATTTTCTTCATAATGATGTTATTCTTTCAATATTATTATACCGAAATATTGGTATGGATTTTATTGTGGAATTTCTACCTTTTTGTTAATGGGGTTCTTATTCACGATATATATTAATTATTTATGTATATGGCATTATTTACTTATACGGATTTATGTATTTAACACGGGTACTATTCATGAGTTACTATTCACGAGTTACTATTCGCAGATACTATTCACGACAAAATTGGTTTCTTTTTCTGACCAAATTATTGTTGATTTATGAATTTTACTCTTGAAATTAAATGCAATTGTTGATCATATTGTTTTATTATTTTATCGTAAAAGATAAAATATCAATTTTCAACAATTGTCACTTTAAAAATTTTCTCCATCTATATCCACATAAATGAATATTTTCTCATCATATAAATCAATAATTAATTATTCACAAATAATATTACGTAATCACAATAATGATGAAGGCGGTTCGAGGAAGAGGGCTTTCAATAAGAATTTTCTTCATTTGGCCATGATTAAGTGACCAAACCCTCTCCTTCAGACGTAACTTTCTAGACATTGTTAATAATGTTATCTAATAATATTATTCAGATAATATGAATTATTGCTTCGATAATGAAAATATCGTGTAGTGACAATTATTAAAACAACAAAGAATATAAAATATCAGTATGACAATTATTGAATCAATAAAATACGGAACGATAATTCTTGTAACAATTATTGAGTAGTGCGCCTTTTACGTAAGAATCGATAATTCAACAATGTCGTAAAAAGCCGTACTACTTACATGCAACAACGTATTACATTTTACTTTATCCATCGGGTATTCCAACAAAGGTTAATAAGACGATTACGTTGATTATTTATAAAAACTCAAATTTGTCATTTTCTTCATCCGATAGTTATCCGTTATGGGGCCCACAAATGGGTGCGCCGTCCTACGAATATTCTCCAACAGAAAGAATATTCCACGACCAAACGAATATTCCCCGACAGAAAGAATATTTTATAACCACTTGCATATTTTGAAAAAAAAATTTATATATCACCCTTAACTTTAACTTTTATCAATTTAACCATTTACTGAATTATAATTATAAGAAAAATTGAATACTTTTATTTCATAAAATTCGGGGTCTTACAGTACAATACCCGAATTTTATGAAATAAAAGTATTCAATTTTTCTATTCAGTAAATGGTTAAATTGATAAAAGGTTAAAGTTAAGAGTGATATGTGAAAAATTTTCAAAATAAGCAAGTGACTATAAAATACTTATTGTTATCGGGGAATATTCGTTGATAATCGTGGAATGAATGTTGTCGGAGAATATTTAAACGACGCACGTAGCCATTTCAGGGCCCCATAATGTAATAATCGGCTTGATGAAAAAAACGACAAGTTTGAGTTTTTATAAATAACGGCGTAATTGTTACTGTTAACACTGTTGGATTACCTGGTGGTTAAAATACAAAGAATATACGTACGCATGTAAAGAATACACCAGATTGCACAAAGATTGTTGAATTAATGATTTTTACGTAAGAAGGCACTACTAATAATTATTACGCAAGAATTACTGCTCAATATTTTATTTTATTGATTCAATAATTGCTGCGTTGATATTTTATATTATTGTTGTTTCAATAATTGCCAATTTATGATTTTCTATTATCGGATCAATAATTCATTTTATTTGAATGATATTATTAGATAACATTATTGGCAATGTCTAGAAAGTTCTCATCAATGAGAGGTTTGGTCACCTAATCATGCCGCCAAGAAGTGAGAAATCCTTATATAAAAACCCCCTTCCCGGGAACTACTTGGTTGTCATAATTATAATTCGTAATATTATTTTGTGAATAATTAGTTATTGATTTATATGATAAGAAAATATTTATTTGATGGATTTAAATGATGGATTTATTTATGTGCTTATAAATGAAGGAATTAATGTTAAGGTATTTTATCAAGATTTTGTCGGAATGGAGGTATTAAAAATAAAACTAGTGTTCTTGAGATATATTCGTGAGTTATAATTTTCAATCCAACCGTTGGATCGTTGTGATTTTTGGATAAGTTATACATATATAAGTTGAGTATATATCTACAAATTTTGAACCGTTAAAAATTATCGTATAATTTGTATGAATTTTAAGAGGTGATATAATTGCTTGTAAATTATGTTTATAAATGATTTTAGTGGAAAATTCTAGAATTGAGGGCCCTACCTTTGGTTGGTGAAAATGTGCTAGAATTCTATTTGAATGTGGTGGGTGGGAATAGTAGCGAGGTAAAGCCATCAAAAGTAGGAAAGTCAAGTTTGCTTTGGCGTCTTTAGCATTTTCCTATAAATAGGGTCTTTGAGTTAGAATTGAAAAACACGCCGTAAACAAGTTTTCTCTCTTTCTCTATATTATCGAGCGTATTCTTGTGAGTATTTTAATACATTGAGTGTTGCTATACTGGTGCAAGTTCCTTCAAAGACTATATCCGAGATTCAATGGAAATCTTGTCTTTTTTAGGTAGGGATTGTAAGGGATAGTAAGGGATGTTATTTTCTTCATAATGATGTTATTCTTTCAATATTATTATACCGAAATATTGGTATGGATTTTATTGTGGAATTTCTACCTTTTGTGTATTGAGGGTTACTATTCACGATACGATAATTATTTATGTATATGGCATTATTTACTTATACGATCTTATGTATTTAATACGGGTACTATTCATGAGTTACTATTCACGAAAGTTCTTATTCGCAGATACTATTCACACGACAAAATTGGTTTCTTTTTACGACCAAATTATTGTTGATTTATGAATTTTACTCTTGAAATTAAATGCAATTGTTGATCATATTGTTTTTATTATTTTATCGTAAAAGATAAAATATCAATTTTCAACAATTGTCACTTTAAAAATTTTCTCCATTCATATCCACATAAAATGAATATTTTCCTCATCATATAAATCAATAATTAATTATTCACAAATAATACATGAATCACATAATAATGACAGGCGTAGTTCAGAAAGGGGGCTTTCAATAAAATTTCTCTTCTTGGCGCCATGATTAAGTGACCAAACCTCTTTCAGAGCGAACTTTCTAGACATTGCCAATAATGTTATCTAATAATATTATTCAGATAATATGAATTATTGCTTCGATAATGAAAAATACTGTGTAGTGACAATTATTAAAACAACAGTAATATAAAATATCAACGCAGCAATTATTGAATCAATAAAATACGGAACAGTAATTACTGTAACAATTATTGAGTAGTGCCTTCTTACGTAAGAATCAATAATTCAACAATACTGTGTAAAACCGTGTGCTACTATGCAACAACGCGTATTACTTTACTTTATCCACCGGGTATTCCAACAGTGTTAACAGTAACGATTACGCCGTTATTTATAAAAACTCAAATTTGTCATTTTCTTCATCCGATAGTTATCCGTTATGGGGCCCACAAATGGGTGCGTGTTAGTCTAATATTCTCAATGTAAAAGAATATTCCACGACCAAACGAATATTCCCGAAGCGGAAAGAATATTTTATAACCACTTGCATATTTTGAAAAAAAATTTATATATCACCTTAACTTTAACTTTTATCAATTTAACCATTTTTGAATTATAATTTAAGAAAAATTGAATACTTTTATTTCATAAAATTCGAGGGTCTTACGAAGCAATACACCTAATTTTATGAAATAAAAGTATTCAATTTTTCTATTCAATAAATGGTTAAATTGATAAAAGGTTAAAAGTTAAGAGTGATATGTGAAAATTTTTCAAAATAAGCAAGTGACTATAAAATACTTATTGTTATCGGGGAATATTCTGTTGGTCGTCGGAATATTCTTGTTGTTTGAGAATATTCGCACGACAACGTAGCCATTCAGGGCCCCATAATGTAATAATGTTGGATGAAAAAACGACAAGTTTGAGTTTTTTTATAAATAACGGCAGTAATTGTTACCGTGCTAACATCGTTGGATTACCCGGTGGTTAAAATGAAGAATACATGTGGCGCATGAAGAGCAATACCAGATTGCACAAATATTGTTGAATTAATGATTTTTACGTAAGAAAGCACTACTAATAATGAAGAATTATCGCTCAATATTTTATTTTATTGATTCAATAATTGTCTGCGTTGATATTTTATATTATTGTTGTTTCAATAAATTAATCGCGACAAAGATTTTCTATTATCGGATCAATAATTCATTTTATTTGAATGATATTATTAGATAACATTATTGGCAATGTCTAGAAAGTTCATCAATGAGAGGTTTGGTCACCTAATAATACTGCGCCAAGAAGGAGAAATCCTTATCGAAACCCCTTCTTTCCGGGAACTACTTATTGTCATAATTATAATTACATAATATTATTTGTGAATAATTAGTTATTGATTTATATGATAAGAAAATATTTATTTGATGCGGATTTAAATGATGGATTTATTTATGTGCTTATAAATGAAGGAATTAATGTTAAGGTATTTTATCAGTATTTTGTCGGAATGGAGGTATTAAAAATAAAACTAGTGTTCTTGAGATATATTGCGTGAGTTATAATTTTCAATCCAACCGTTGGATCGTTGTGATTTTTGGATAAGTTATACATATATAAGTTGAGTATATATCTACAAATTTTGAACCGTTAAAAAATTATCGTATAATTTGTATGAATTTTAAGAGGTGATATAATTGCTTCAGAAATTATGTTTATAAATGATTTTTAGTGGAAAATTCTAGAATTGAGTGGGCCCTACCTTTGGTTGGTGAAAATGTGCTAGAATTCTATTTGAATGTGGTGGGTGGGAATAGTAGAGGAGTAAAGCCATCAGTAAAGCTTGGTCAAGTTTGCTTTGGCGCATAGCATTTTCTATAAATAGGGTCTTGAGTTAGAATTGAAAAACACGCCGTGAAACAAGTTTTCTCTCTTTCTCTCTATATTATCGGCGTATTATTCTTGTGAGTATTTTAATACATTGAGTGTTGCTATACGGCAAGTTCCTTCAAGACTATATCCAAAAGATTCCAAATGTAAGTAATTGTTTTTTAGGTAGGGGATTAAGGGATAGTAAGGGATGTTATTTTCTTCATAATGATGTTATTCTTTCAATATTATTATCTTGAAATATTGGTATGGATTTTATTGTGGAATTTCTACTTTTTTTGTGTTAGGGTTACTATTCACGATACGATTAATTATTTATGTATATGGCATTATTTACTTATACTGCGACTATGTATTTAATAATCTGGGTCTTATTCATGAGTTACTATTCACTTAGTTACTTATTCGCAGATACTATTCACGACAAAATTGGTTTCTTTTTCTGACCAAATTATTGTTGATTTATGAATTTTACTCTTGAAATTAAATGCAATTGTTGATCATATTGTTTTTATTATTTTATCAGAAAAGATAAAATATCAATTTTCAACAATTGTCACTTTAAAAATTTTCTCCATCTATATCCACATAAAATGAATATTTTCCTCATCATATAAATCAATAATTAATTATTCACAAATAATATTACAGAATCACAATAATGACAGCGAGCGGTTCAGAGGAAAGAGGGGCTTTCAATAAGAATTTCTCCTTCGGCGCCATGATTAGTATGACCAAACCTCTCTTCAGACGAACTTTCTAGACATTGTTAATAATGTTATCTAATAATATTATTCAGATAATATGAATTATTGCTTCGATAATGAAAAATATTGTGTAGTGACAATTATTAAAACAACGATAATATAAAATATCAACGCAGACAATTATTGAATCGATAAAATACGGAACGATAATTATCTTAACAATTATTGAGTAGTGCGCTTTCTTACGTAAGAATCGATAATTCAACAATCAATTGTAAGCAGGTGTCTACTTATGCAACAACGCGTATTACTTTACTTTATCCATCGGGTATTTCAACAGTGTTACTTGATGCTTGATTACGTAGTTATTTATAAAAACTCAAATTTGTCATTTTCTTCATCAGATAGTTATATCAGTTATGGGGCCCACAAATGGGTGCGGCAGTCCCTACGAATATTCTCCAATGAGAAAGAATATTCCACGACCAAACGAATATTCCCGACAGAAAGAATATTTTATAACCACTTGCATATTTTGAAAAAAAATTTATATATCACCTTTAACTTTAATCTTTTATCAATTTAACCATTTCTTTGAATTATAATTATAGAAAAATTGAATACTTTTATTTCATAAAATTTGAGGTCTTACAAAGATAATACCAAATTTTATGAAATAAAAGTATTCAATTTTTCTATTCAAAGAAATGGTTAAATTGATAAAAGGTTAAAGATAAGAGTGATATGTGAAAATTTTTCAAAATAAGCAAGTGACTATAAAATACTTATTGTTATCTGGGAATATTCGTCATCGTCGTGGAATATTCTTGTTGTTTGAGAAATACGTACGATGAGGCCATTTCAGGGCCCCATAATGTATAATAATCTGCTTTCGGATGAAAAAAACGACAAGTTTGAGTTTTATAAATAATCGGCAGAATTGTTACAGCTAACACCGTTGGATTACGGTGGTTAAAATACTGATGTCGTGTATCGCATAAAGAAGATACTCAGACGCATACAAATATTGTTGAATTAATGATTTTTACGTAGTATAAGGCACTACTACTATAATAATTATTACAGAATTATGCTCAATATTTTATTTTATTGATTCAATAATTGTCAAGCGTTGATATTTTATATTATTGTTGTTTCAATAATTGCCAACGCACATGATTTTCTATTATCGGATCAATAATTCATTTTATTTGAATGATATTATTAGATAACATTATTGGCAATGTCTAGAAAGTTCTCACAATGAGAGGTTTTGGTCACCTAATCATGGCCCAAGAAGGAGAAATCCTTATCGTAAAACCCCTCTTTCTCGGGAACTACTGGTTGTCATAATTATAATTGTAATATTATTTGTGAATAATTAGTTATTGATTTATATGATAAGAAAATATTTATTTGATGCGGATTTAAATGATGGATTTATTTATGTGCTTATAAATGAAGGAATTAATGTTAAGGTATTTTATCGATTTTGCCGGAATGGAGGTATTAAAAATAAAACTAGTGTTCTTTAGATATATCATGTGAGTTATAATTTTCAATCCAACCGTTGGATCGTTGTGATTTTTGGATAAGTTATACATATATAAGTTGAGTATATATCTACAAATTTTGAACCGTTAAAAATTATCATTATAATTTGTTATGAATTTTAAGAGGTGATATAATTGCTTCAGAAATTATGTTTATAAATGATTTTTAGTGGAAAATTCTAGAATTGAGTGGGCCCTACCTTTGGTTGGTGAAAAATATGCTAGAATTCTATTTCGAATGTGGTGGGTGGGAATAGTAGCAGGTAAAGCCATCAGGTAGCAGGTCAAGTTTGCTTTGGCGTGCTAGCATTTTCCTATAAATAGGGTGCTGAGTTAGAATTGAAAAACACACCAGAAACAAGTTTTCTCTCTTTCTCTCTCTATATTATCGAGCGTATTCTTGTGAGTATTTTAATACATTGAGTGTTGCTATACGGTGCAAGTTCCTTCAGCACTATATCCAGTATTCCAGTCAGAAGTACTGTCTTTTTTAGGTAGGGGATTGTAAGGGATAGTAAGGGATGTTATTTTCTTCATAATGATGTTATTCTTTCAATATTATTATACCGAAATATTGGTATGGATTTTATTGTGGAATTTCTACCTTTTTGTGTCGGGGTTACTATTCACGTATACGACACTATTTATGTATATGGCATTATTTACTTATACGGTACTATGTACGAATACGGGGTACTATTCATGAGTTACTATTCACGAGTTACTATTCGCAGATACTATTCACGACAAAATTGGTTTCTTTTTTCCCACCAAATTATTGTTGATTTATGAATTTTACTCTTGAAATTAAATGCAATTGTTGATCATATTGTTTTTATTATTTTATCAGAAAAGATAAAATATCAATTTTCAACAATTGTCACTTTAAAAATTTTCTCCATCTATATCCACATAAAATGAATATTTTTTCTCATCATATAAATCAATAATTAATTATTCACAAATAATATTACGAAGAATCACAATAATGACATGACAGGTAGGTTTCAGAGAAAGGGGCTTTCGATAAGAATTTCTCCTTCTTGGCGTATGATTAAGTGACCAAACCTCTCCTTAGAGCGAACTTTCTAGACATTGCCAATAATGGTATCTAATAATATTATTCAGATAATATGAATTATTGCTTCGATAATGAAAAATCTTGTGTAGTGACAATTATTAAAACAACGATAATATAAAATATCAACGACAATTATTGAATCGATAAAATACAGACGTAATTATCGTAACAATTATTGAGTAGTGCCTTCTTACGTAAGAATCAATAATTCAACAATCTTTGTAAAAACAGGTGCTACTTATGCAACAACGCCGTATTACTTTACTTTATCCATAGGGTATTCCAACGATTGTTACTTGATTACGATTGTAGATTATTTATAAAAACTCAAATTTGTCGTTTTCTTCATCCGATAGTTATCCGTTATGGGGCCCACAAATGGGTGCGCCGTCCTACGAATATTCTCCAACAGAAAGAATATTCCACGACCAAACGAATATTCCCCGACAGAAAGAATATTTTATAACCACTGCATATTTTGAAAAAAATTTATATATCACCCTTAACTTTATCTTTTTCAATTTAACCATTTCTTTGAATTATAATTATAAGAAAAAATTGAATACTTTTATTTCATAAAATTGGGGTCTTACAAATGCAACACGAATTTTATGAAATAAAAGTATTCAATTTTTCTATTCAGTAAATGGTTAAATTGATAAAAGGTTAAAGTTAAGAGTGATATGTGAAAATTTTTCAAAATAAGCAAGTGACTATAAAATACTTATTGTTATCGGGGAATATTCGTTTGGTCGTGGAATATTCTTGTTGTCGGAGAATATTAAATGCGACCTGCCGTAATCATTTGTGGGCCCTATAATGTAATAACTGCTGATGAAAAAACGACAAGTTTGAGTTTTTATAAATAACGGCGTAATTATTCCGTTAACACCGTTGGATTATTCGATGGTTAAAATACAAAGAATACATGTGGTCGCATAAAGTAGACATTACCAGATTGCACAAAGATTGTTGAATTAATGATTCTTACGTAAGAAGGCACTACTCAATAATTATTACAGTAATTACTGTTCAATATTTTATTTTATTGATTCAATAATTGCTGCGTTGATATTTTATATTATTGTTGTTTCAATAATTGCCACTGCACAGTATTTTCTATTATCGGATCAATAATTCATTTTATTTGAATGATATTATTAGATAACATTATTGGCAATGTCTAGAAAGTTCTGTCAATGAGAGGCTTGGTCACCTAATTGCGCGCCAGTAAGGAGAAATCCTTATCAGAAAACCCCCTCTTTCCTGGGAACTACTTGGTTGTCATAATTATAATTCTGTACTATTATTTGTGAATAATTAGTTATTGATTTATATGATAAGAAAATATTTATTTGATGCGGATTTAAATGATGGATTTATTTATGTGCTTATAAATGAAGGAATTAATGTTAAGGTGTTTTATCGGTATTTTGTCGGAATGGAGGTATTAAAAATAAAACTAGTGTTCTTGAGATATATTGCGTGAGTTATAATTTTCAATCCAACCGTTGGATCGTTGTGATTTTTGGATAAGTTATACATATATAAGTTGAGTATATATCTACAAATTTTGAACCGTTAAAAAATTATCGTAAAATTTGTTATGAATTTTAAGAGGTGATATAATTGCTTCAGAAATTATGTTTATAAATGATTTTTAGTGGAAAATTCTAGAATTGAGTGGGCCCTACCTTTGGTTGGTGAAAAATGTGCTAGAATTCTATTTCAAATGTGGTGGGTGGGAATAGTAGCAGGTAAAGCCATCAGGTAGCAGGTCAAGTTTGCTTTGGCGTGCTAGCATTTTCCTATAAATAGGGTGCTGAGTTAGAATTGAAAAACACACCAGAAACAAGTTTTTTTTCTCTCTCTCTATATTATCGAGCGTATTCTTGTGAGTATTTTAATACATTGAGTGTTGCTATACGGTGCAAGTTCCTTCAAAGACTATATCCGATTATTCGGTCGTAATCTTTCTTTTTAGGTAAGGGTTTGTAAGGGATGTTATTTTCTTCATAATGATGTTATTCTTTCAATATTATTATACTGAAATATTGGTATAGATTTTATTGTGGAATTTCTACCTTTTTGTGTCGGGGTTATTATTCACGTATACGACACTATTTATGTATATGGCATTATTTACTTATACGGTACTATGTACGAATACGGGGTACTATTCATGAGTTACTATTCACGAGTTACTATTCGCAGATACTATTCACGACAAAATTGGTTTCTTTTTCTGACCAAATTATTGTTGATTTATGAATTTTACTCTTGAAATTAAATGCAATTGTTGATCATATTGTTTTTATTATTTTATCAGAAAAGATAAAATATCAATTTTCAACAATTGTCACTTTAAAAATTTTCTCCATCTATATCCACATAAAATGAATATTTTCCTCATCATATAAATCAATAATTAATTATTCACAATAATATTATGTAATCATAATAATAATGACGAGCGGTTCCAGGAAGAGGGGCTTTCAATAAAATTTCTCTTCTTGGCGGCGATTAAGTGACCAAACCTCTTCTTAGACAGAACTTTCTAGACATTGCAATAATGTTATCTAATAATATTATTCAGATAATATGAATTATTGCTTCGATAATGAAAAATATCGTGTAGTGACAATTATTAAAACAATAATAATATAAAATATCAGCAGCAATTATTGAATCAATAAAATACGAACGGGCAATAATTACCGTAACAATTATTGAGTAGTGTGTTTTTCTTACGTAAGAATCGATAATTCAACAATACGTGTAAAACGTGTGCTACTATGCAACAACGCCGTATTACTTTTACTTTATCCATCGGGTATTCAACAGTGTTAATAATAATGATTACGCAGTTATTTATAAAACTCAAATTTGTCGTTTTTTTCATCCGATAGTTATTCGTTATGGGCCCACAAATGGGTGCGGCGAATCCTACTAATATTCTCCAAGCAGAAAGAATATTCCACGACATCAAACGAATATTCCCCCGACGGAAAGAATATTTTATAACCACTTGCATATTTTGAAAAAAAATTTATATATCACCCTTAACTTTATCTTTTATCAATTTAACCATTTACCTGAATTATATTATAGAAAAATTGAATACTTTTATTTCATAAAATTCGGGGTCTTACAGTACAATACCCGAATTTTATGAAATAAAAGTATTCAATTTTTCTATTCAGTAAATGGTTAAATTGATAAAAGGTTAAAGTTAAGAGTGATATGTGAAAATTTTTCAAAATAAGCAAGTGACTATAAAATACTTATTGTTATCGGGGAATATTCGGTTGGGTCGTGGAATATTCTTGTTGTCGGAGAATATTCGTATACGACGGCGTTAGCTTCATTCAGGGCCCTATAATGTAATAATCGCTTGATGAAAAAAACGACAAGTTTGAGTTTTTATAAATAATCTGCGTAATTATTCCGTTAACACTGCTGGATTACTCTGTGGTTAAAAAATATGATAATACGTGTCGCATAAAGAAGTATTACCAGATTGCAAGTATTGTTGAATTAATGATTCTTACGTGAAGAAGGCACTACTCAATAATTATTACAAGAATTACGCTCAATATTTTATTTTATTGATTCAATAATTGTCATATTGATATTTTATATTATTGTTGTTTCAATAATTGCCACCGCATAAAGTATTTTCTATTATCGGATCAATAATTCATTTTATTTGAATGATATTATTAGATAACATTATTGGCAATGTCTAGAAAGTTCTGTCAATGAGAGGTTTGGTCACCTAATCATGGCCAAGAAGAGAGAAATCCTTATCGTAAACCCCCTTCCCGGGAACTACTTGGTTGTCATAATTATAATTGCATTATTATTTGTGAATAATTAGTTATTGATTTATATGATAAGAAAATATTTATTTGATCTTGATTTAAATGATGGATTTATTTATGTGCTTATAAATGAAGGAATTAATGTTAAGGTGTTTTATCGGTATTTTGTCGGAATGGAGGTATTAAAAATAAAACTAGTGTTCTTGAGATATATTGCGTGAGTTATAATTTTCAATCCAACCGTTGGATCGTTGTGATTTTTGGATAAGTTATACATATATAAGTTGAGTATATATCTACAAATTTTGAACCGTTAAAAAATTATCGTAAAATTTGTTATGAATTTTAAGAGGTGATATAATTGCTTCAGAAATTATGTTTATAAATGATTTTAGTGGAAAATTCTAGAATTGAGTGGGCCCTACCTTTGGTTGGTGAAAAATGTGCTAGAATTCTATTTCAAATGTGGTGGGTGGGAATAGTAGCGAGTAAAGCCATCGTGTAGCAGTGTCAAGTTTGCTTTTGGCGTCTTTAGCATTTTCCTATAAATAGGTGCTTTGAGTTAGAATTGAAAAAACACACGAAACAAGTTTTTTTTCTCTCTCTATATTATCGAGCGTATTCTTGTGAGTATTTTAATACATTGAGTGTTGCTATACTCTGGTGCAAGTTCCTTCAAAGACTATATCCAAAAGATTCCAAATTTTAAAATCGCCTTTTTTTAGGTAAGGTTTGTAAGGGATGTTATTTTCTTCATAATGATGTTATTCTTTCAATATTATTATCTTTGAAATATTGGTATGGATTTTATTGTGGAATTTCTACCTTTTGTGTGTAGGGTTATTATTCACGATACGACACTATTTATGTATATGGCATTATTTACTTATACTTGCAGACTATGTATTTAATCACGGGTACTATTCATGAGTTACTATTCACGAGTTACTATTCGCAGATACTATTCACGACAAAATTGGTTTCTTTTTTCCCACCAAATTATTGTTGATTTATGAATTTTACTCTTGAAATTAAATGCAATTGTTGATCATATTGTTTTATTATTTTATCGTAAAAGATAAAATATCAATTTTCAACAATTGTCACTTTTAAAATTTTCTCCATCTATATCCACATAAAATGAATATTTTTCTCATCATATAAATCAATAATTAATTATTCACAATAATATATGAATCATAATAATGACGAGTAGGTTCAGAGGAAAGAGGGCTTTCAATAAAATTTCTCACTTCTTGGTAGCATTGATTAAGTGACCAAACCTCTTCTCAGATGTAACTTTCTAGACATTGCAATAATGTTATCTAATAATATTATTCGAGATAATATGAATTATTGCTTCGATAATGAAAAATAATTGTGTAGTGACAATTATTAAAACAACGATAATATAAAATATCAATATGACAATTATTGAATCAATAAAATACGAAGCGATAATTCATCGTAACAATTATTGAGTAGTGCGCTCTTACGTAGAATCAATAATTCAACAATCTCTATGTAAACAAGGTGCTACTATGCAACAACGCTGTATTACTTTACTTTATCCATCGGGTATTCCAATGGTGTTATAATGAACGATTACGCCAGTTATTTATAAAACTCAAATTTGTCGTTTTCTTCATCCGATAGTTATCCGTTATGGGGCCCACAAATGGGTGTTGGTCTCTATTTAATATTCTCCAATGAAAGAATATTCCACGACAAAACGAATATTCTCGACAGAGAAAGAATATTTTATAACCACTGCATATTTTGAAAAAAAATTTATATATCACCTTAACTTTAACTTTTATCAATTTAACCATTCTTTGAATTATAATTATAAGAAAAATTGAATATTTTTATTTCATAAAATTGAGGTCTTACAAAGATAACAATTCAATTTTATGAAATAAAAGTATTCAATTTTTCTATTCAAGAAATGGTTAAATTGATAAAAGGTTAAAGTTAAGAGTGATATGTGAAAATTTTTCAAAATAAGCAAGTGACTATAAAATACTTATTGTTATCGGGAATATTCGTTTGGTCGGAATATTCTTGTTGTCGGAGAATATTCGCATTTATGACGCCAGCTTCATTCAGGGCCCTATAATGTAATAACTCGGATGAAAAAAACGACAAGTTTGAAGTTTTTATAAATAACTGCGTAATTATTCCGCTAACACCGCTGGATTACCCGGTGGTTAAAATACAAGAATACATGTGGTCGCATAAGCATAATGGCGATTGCACAAAGATTGTTGAATTAATGATTCTTACGTAAGAAGGCACTACTAATAATTATTACAAGAATTATCTGCTCAATATTTTATTTTATTGATTCAATAATTGTCACATTGATATTTTATATTATTGTTGTTTCAATAATTGCCAACGCATAAAGATTTTCTATTATCGGATCAATAATTCATTTTATTTGAATGATATTATTAGATAACATTATTGGCAATGTCTAGAAAGTTCATCAATGAGAGGCTTGGTCACCTAATCATGCCGAAGAAGGAGAAATCCTTATCGAAAACCCCTCTTTCCGGGAACTACTGGTCATCATAATTATAATTTCATATTATTATTTGTGAATAATTAGTTATTGATTTATATGATAAGAAAATATTTATTTGATGCGGATTTAAATGATGGATTTATTTATGTGCTTATAAATGAAGGAATTAATGTTAAGGTGTTTTATCCAGATTTTTGCCGGAATGGAGGTATTAAAATAAAACTAAGTGTTTCTTAGAGATATATTGCGTGAGTTATAATTTTCAATCCAACCGTTGGATCGTTGTGATTTTTGGATAAGTTATACATATATAAGTTGAGTATATATCTACAAATTTTGAACCGTTAAAAAATTATCGTAAAATTTGTTATGAATTTTAAGAGGTGATATAATTGCTTCAGAAATTATGTTTATAAATGATTTTTAGTGGAAAATTCTAGAATTGAGTGGGCCCTACCTTTGGTTGGTGAAAATGTGCTAGAATTCTATTTCAAATGTGGTGGGTGGGAATAGTAGCGAAGGTAAAGCCATCGTGTAAAGAGGTCAAGTTTGCTTTGGCGCGTCTTAGCATTTTCCTATAAATAGGGTCTCGAAGTTAGAATTGAAAACACACCGTAAAACAAGTTTTTTTTCTCTCTCTATATTATCGGCGTATTCTTGTGAGTATTTTAATACATTGAGTGTTGCTATACTCACGGCAAGTTCCTTCAAAGACTATATCCAAAGATTATTCGATGTAAATCTTGTCTTTTTTTAGGTAAGGGTTTGTAAGGGATGTTATTTTCTTCATAATGATGTTATTCTTTCAATATTATTATACTGAAATAGTGGTATGGATTTTATTGTGGAATTTCTACCTTTTTGTGTCGGGGTTATTATTCACGTATACGACACTATTCACGTATACAACACTATTCATATATATGACACTATTTATGTGTATGGCACTATTTACATATATGGCATTATTTACTTATACGGTACTATGTACGAATACGGGGTACTATTCATGAGTTACTATTCACGAGTTACTATTCATGAGTTAATATTCATGAGTTACAATTCACGAGTTACTATTCATAGATACTATTCACGACAAAATTGGTTTCTTTTTCTGACCAAATTATCGTTGATTTATGAATCTTACTCTTGAAATTAAATGCAATTGTTGATCATATTGTTTTTATTATCATATATAACATTTTTATAATCCTGGTGATGAAATTTCTCTTTGCCTTAAGTGTAAAGATGTGTAGATTATTGGTATGATCGTGAGTATGGGTTCTCTTTGGCCAGTAATGCAAAATTGAATTGTTGAGTGGTATGATCACGACCATTGAATTTATAATTGAATATCTTTAGCTTAAGTGTAAAGGTGAATTGATCAACATGGTTTTAATTATTGTTTATATAAATTATGAAATGATTATATATTTCTTTGAGATATTAATATCTTTGGCCTGTAGTGCAAATGTAAGACCCCGAATTTTATGAAATAAAAGTATTCAATTTTTCTAATAATTACAATTCAGTAAATGGTTAAATTGATAAAAGTTAAAGTTAAGGGTGATATATAAATTTTTTTTTCAAAATATGCAAGTGGTTAAAAAATATTCTTTATGTCGGAGAATATTCGTTTGGTCGTGAAATATTCTTTCTGTTGGGGAATATTCGTACGGCGACGCACCCATTTGTGGTCCCCATAACGGATAATTGTCGGATGAAGAAAATGACAAATTTAAGTTTTCATAAATAACGGCGTAATCGTTATCAATTAACATTGTTGGAATAATTTGATTGGGTAAAGTAAAGTAATACGCGTTGTTGTTGCACAAGAATACACACCTTTTTTACAAAGATTGTTGAATTATTGATTCTTACGTAACAAGGCACTACTCAATAATTGTTACGAAATAATTCTTTGCTCAAATATTTTATTGATTTAATAATTTTGCGTTGTTATTTTATATTACCGTTGTTTTAATAATTGTCAAGCACGTGATTTTCCATTATCGAAGCAATAATTCATATTATCCGAATAATATTATTAGATAACATTATTGGCAATGTCTAGAAAGTTACATTCAAGGAGATGTTTGGTCACCTAATTAAGGCCAAGAAGGAGAAATTCTTATTGGAAAGCCCCCTCTTTCCTAGGAACTGCCTGGTTGTCATTATTGTGATTTTGTAATATTATTTATGAATAATTAATTATTGATTTATATGATGAGAAAAATATTCATTTTATGTGGATATAGATGGAGAAAATTTTTAAAGTGACAATTGTTGAAAATTGATATTTTATCTTTTTTGATAAAATAATATTTTATTATATTATTATAATATAATAATGATGATATTTTATAATAAATGTGGGATATATGAGTATATGAGGAGAAAGAGTATTTTTGTTGCATTAAATGATTAAGACATGTTTTGTGTGTCGGTGGAACCCATTTCTTGACTAAAATTTGATTATAGCCTGTAAAATCGTCCGTTTGAGAATTTTGATCAATTTTTGTTTGGAATTTGGAAAAACTTTCTTCTGCAAAGTTGTAGAGAATTGAATTTCCTATCAAACAACGTGAGATTCGAATTTTCTGATAAAAGGGCTATTTATTATGAATTATTGAAGTTCTGAAGTTCCGAAATAATTGATTTTTTGAAGTTTAAAATAGTTTAAATATAAAAAACGTTTTTTGTATTGTTGGTGGGTTGTCAAACATGCTGAATTGGATGATTCAAAGGTTGGCATGAAAATTTAATATATATATATTATTAATTTATTAAATTTTCTGCTTTGGTGTTCTAAGCATTTTCCTATAAATAGGGTGCTTAGGTTAGAATTGAAAATCACACCAGAAACTAAAGTTCTCTCTCTATATATCGAGCGTATTTTTGTGAGTATTTTAGTACTTCGAATATTCCTATACGGTGCAAGTTCTTTTAGCATTATATCCAAAGATTCCAAATGTAATCTATTATTCTTTCGAGGTAAGGAGATTATTTTCTTCATAAATGATATTATTTCTTCAATATCATTACGCCGAAATATTGGTTTGAATTTTATCAAATTTGGAATTTTTTCATGCCGGGAGTTACTTATTCATGAGTTACTATTCACTACAGTACTTATTCACGAAGCATGATGATGTTTTTGTGAAATTTTTATCTTTTGGTATCGGAGTTACTATTCACGATCTTCAAGACTATTCACGATATCGTCATTATTCACTTAATCTGCACTATTATTCACGGAAAAATTAAATTTTCGTTTGTCGTCCAAAATATCTATTATGGATACTAGCTTTGATTGTATCCATGTTTTGATCATTCTTGAATTTTACTCCACTATGATTATTTATGAGATATTTTTGGACATGGAATAGTCAAGTACTAATCCTTAATATTTATTATTTTGTTTCATTGGATTCGTTTTTTTAAAATATTTTTCATCATCCTCACCCTAAATGATGATATAACTTGAATATATTTATTCAGAAGGCAAAAGATGAATGATTTCGATGAATATCTTTGGCCAAGAGTGCGAAGATGAACAGTGTTTAGATGAACATGACCAACTGATGAATATATCTTTGCTCTGAAAGTGCAAAGATGACATGTTGTTGAATATCTTTGGCCAGTAGTGCAAGGATGAACTGTTGATGAATATCTTTGGCCCGTAGTGCAAAGATGAATTTATCAGTATGATTATGAACAGGAACTGTGATTTGGTATAACCTTGATCTTTGATGTTTCAGGTGATAAAAATTAACTTTGTCCTGGATGAGGAAAGGAATTTAGAACTACAATTACGATTATGAGTTATACACGTGATTGTGGACAGGAATTATTGATTAATGTTACAGGGATAAAACATTATTGATGGACTTTTAACATGGAGAAGATAATAGATTTTATGGTCTATTTGACTCTTCTAATAGATCGCCGTTCATTCACCGCAACTATGGTTGAAAAGTTTTATCATCTACCATATGTTCTAAATCTACGATTTATTATTGTTGAAGGCTATTGATAATTTATTTATCTTTAGTCATGATATTCTTTCTCGAGCTAGTTGTGTTTCACCCTTTGCTTCACAATTCCTTTCGTGTAATAAAAGTGTAAATTTGGACAAGTGGGGAATAACGGGGAATAGAACATTGTGGTCTATAAATGTTGAGGGTGAGGTGAATTTAACTTGGAAGGGTGTTTTGCCACTATCATATAAGATGTCTAATGACATACAACCCCGTGTCATCATAAGACAGGGTTGTACTCATCCACTTGCTGAGTATATTTACAAGCACTACCTATATAATCTTGGTGTTTGTTTGGAGTATAATACCCTATTAGAGACAGTGGAGATAATGATATGTCAAGAGAAGGCTCACCATTGGGAAAAATATGATAGTAATCTTCTCATTTTTCTTTGGGGTCTATTGGGTCAACCAAGGATAATTCTGTGGCCATATGATATCTATCATAACCTGGAAGCATGGCCTCCCATGTACGAAGGTTTCCTTGAGCACTTCCCAAAGATTCTAATTTCTAAAATAGTTTTTGACTATACCTTTATGTAAGGTGTCATTGTGTCGTGCTATTCAAAGTTGGTGTCCAGAGTTACAGTTGGTATATATTTGTATCCAAACTCACAGCATATGTGTTGTTGTATTTTGCACGATAATTGTTGTAATAAAGTTGTAGTTGTTTTCTATACCATGTATTTGGCGACTTAGAATGGGTTGGATGGAATTGACCTATTTTGGGTTTGTCACAGCAAAGATATTCTGTTGTTGAATATCTTTGGCCTGTAGTGCAAAGATGACCTGTTGTTGAATATCTTTGGCCTGCAGTGCAAAGATGATCTATTGTTGAATATCTTTGGCCTGTAGTGCAAAGATGATCTGTTGTTGAATATCTTTGGCCAGTAATGCAAAGATGATCTGTTGATGAATATCTTTGGCCCGTACGTAGTGCAAAGATGAATTTATTAGTATGATTATGAACACGAACTGTGATTTGGTATAACCATGATCTTTGATGTTTCAGGTAAAGACAGGTGATGAAAATTATCTTCGTCCTGGGTACGAAGAGGAATTTAGAACCACAATTATGATTATGAGTTATTCACATGATTCTGAGCAGGAACTGTTGATTGATGTTACATGGATAAAACATTATGGGTGGACTTTTAACCTGGAGAAGATAATAGACTTTATGGTCTATTTGACTCTTCTAATGGATTGCTCGTTCCGCTGCAACTATGGTTGAAAATTTTTATCATCTACCATATGTTCTAAATCTCTGATTTATTACTGTTGAATGCTATTGACAATTTATTTATCTTTAGTCATGATATTTTTTATTGGGCTAGTTGAGCTCACTCTTTTGCTTCATAATTCCTTTCAGGTAATAAGAGTGTAGCTGGGTCGAGCGGGGGTAACAGGGGAATAGAACGGTGGTCTCTAGCGGTGGAAGTTCTCCCTAAATAGTATAGAAAAGTGTGTTGTATTTTATACATCATTTAGTAGTTATATTTTGTGAATCAAATAGGGTGAGGCGAACCCAACGTTGGAAGGGTGTTTTGCCACTATCATACAAGATGTCTAATGACATACAACCTCGTGTTATCATAAGACAGGGTTGTGCACATCCACTTGCTGAGTATATCTACGAGCACTACCTATATGATCTTGGAGTTTATTTGAAATATAATTTTCAACTAGAGACAATGGAGATAGTTATATGTCAAGAGAAGACTCACCATTGGAAAGAATATGATAGTAATCTTCTCGTTTTTCTTTGGGGTCTATTAGGTCAACCAAGGATAATTCTGTGGGCATATGATATCTATCATAACCTAGACGCATGGCCTCCCATGTACGAAGGTTTTCTTGAGCACTTCTTAAAGATTTTAATTTCTGAAACAGTTTTTGACTGTACCTTTATGTAATATATCAATGTGAGGTGTTGTCCATAGTTGGGACATGAGTCGATTGGTATTAAAACTCACAGTATATGTGTTGTTGTATTTTGCACGATAATTGTTGTAACAAAGTTGTAGTTGTTTTCTGTACCATGTATTTGGCAACTCAAAATAGGTTGGATGGATTGGACCTATTTTGGGGGTGTCACATTTGGTATCAGAGCTTAGGGATATGATCTCTGGCGGAGTTCGGGAAATAGAACTAGGAGGGGAGATATGAGTAAATCCTTCGCTAGTGTGTCCTACCTAAGCTTATTTGTTAGTCAATCATAATATCAGGATATTATGTGATATGTTAATTTGTTCAATTAACCTTTGTTTTGAAGCTCTATTTTAGAATGATATCTGAAATACAAGAGATGAGAAATGTAGAAATCATGAGGACAGGGAAGATGGAAGCAAGGTATTCTTAACTCTTTGAAATAGCAGGTACGTAAATTTTGGGGACAAAATTTCATAAGGAGGGGAGATTGTAAGACCCCGAATTTTATGAAATAAAAGTATTCAATTTTTCTATTCAGTAAATGGTTAAATTGATAAAAGGTTAAAGTTAAGAGTGATATGTGAAATTTTTTCAAAATAAGCAAGTGGCTATAAAATACTTATTGTTATCGGGGAATATTCGTTTGGTTGTGAAATATTCTTATTGCCGGGGAATATTCGTACGACGGCGTAACCATTTGTGGGCCCCAAAACAGAATAACTGTCAGATGAAGAAAATGAAAAGTTTGAGTTTTTATAAATAACGACGTAATTATACACAAATTAATAACCTTCGTTGGATTACTCCGGTGGTTAAAATCTGAATGTCTGGCATGGTTGCACAAAGATGACACAAGATTACACAAGATTGTTGAATTAATGATTCTTACGTAAGAAGGCACTATTCAATAATTGTTACAGTAATTACTGTTCAATATTTTATTTTATAGATTCAATAATTGCTGCGTTGATATTTTATATTATTGTTGTTTCAATAATTATTACTGCACAGTATTTTCCATTATCGGATCAATAATTCATATTATTTGAATGATATTATTAGATAACATTATTGGCAATGTCTAGAAAGTTCTGTCAAGGAGAGGTTTGGTCACCTAATTGCGTGCCAGTAAGGAGAAATCCTTATCGGAAAGCCCCCTCTTTCCTAGGAACTGCTTGGTTGTCATAATTGTAATTCTGTAATATTATTTGTGAATAATTAGTTATTGATTTATATGATAATGAAATATTTATTTGATGCGTATTTAAATGATGGATTTATTTATGTTCTTATAAATGAAGGAATTAATGTTGAGGTGTTTTATCAGTATTTTGTTAGAATGGAGGTATTAAAAATCAAACCAGTGTTCTTGAGATATATTGCGTGAGTTATAATTTTTAATCCGACCGTTGGATCGTTGTGATTTTTGGATATGTTATACATATATAAGTTGATTATATATCTACAAATTTTGAACCGTTAAAAAATTAACGTATAATTTGGTATGAATTTTAAGAGGTGATATAATTGCTTCAGAAATTATGTTTATAAATGATTTTTGGCGGAAAATTCTAGAATTGAGTGGGCCCTACCTTTGGTTGGTGAAAATGTGCTAAAATTCTATTTCAAATGTGGTGGGTGAGAATTGTAGCAGGTAAAGCCATCAGGTAGCAGGTCAAGTCTGCTTTGGCGTGCTAGCATTTTCCTATAAATAGGGTCTTTGAGTTAGAATTGAAAACACACCGAAACAAGTTTTCTCTCTTCTCTCTCTATATTATCAAAGCGTATTCTTGTGAGTATTTTGATACTTTGAGTGTTGTTATACGGTGCAAGTTTCTTCAAGACTATATCCGAAGATTCTAAATCAATCTTGTATTTTTGAGGTAGGGGATTGTAAGGGATAGTAAGGGATGTTATTTTCTTCATAATGATGTTATTCTTTCAATATCATTATACCGAAATATTGGTATGGATTTTATTATAGAATTTCTACCTTTTTGTGTCGGGGTTACTATTCACGTATACGGCACTATTCATATATACGACACTATTTATGTGTATGGCACTATTTACATATATGGCATTATTTACTTATACGGTACTATGTACGAATACGGGGTACTATTCATGAGTTACTATTCATGAGTTACTATTCATGAGTTACTATTCACAAGTTACTATTCACAGATACTATTCACGACAAAATTGGTTTCTTTTTCTGACCAAATTATCGTTGATTCATGAATCTTACTCTTGAAATTAAATGCAATTGTTGATCATATTGTTTTTATTATCATATATAACATTTTTATAATCTTGGTGATGAAATTTCTCTTTGCCTTAAGTGTAAAGATGTGTAGATTATTGGTATGATCGTGAGTATGGGTTCTCTTTGGCCAGTAGTGCAAAGTTGAATTGTTGAGTGGTATAATCACGACCATTGAATTTATAATTGAATATCTTTAGCTTAAGTGTAAAGGTGAATTGATCAACATGGTTATAATTATTGTTTATATAAATTATGAAATGATTATATATTTCTTTGAGATATTAATATCTTTGGCCTGTAGTGCAAAGATGATCTGTTGTTGAATATCTTTGGCATGTAGTGCAAGGATGATCTGTTGTTGAATATCTTTGGCCTGTAGTACAAAGATGATCTGTTGTTGAATATCTTTGGCCAGTAGTATAAAGATGAACTGTTGATGAATATCTTTGGCCCGTAGTGCAAAGATGAATTTATTAGTATGATTATGAACAGGAACTGTTATTTGGTATAACCATGATCTTTGATGTTTCAGGTAAAGACAAGTGATGAAAATTATCTTCGTCCTGGGTACGAAGAGGAATTTAGAACCACAATTATGATTATGAGTTATTCATGATGATTGTGAGCGAACTGTTGATTGATGTTACATGGATAAAACATTGTGGGTGGACTTTTAACACGAGAAGATAATAGACTTTATGGTCTATTTGATTCTTCTAATGGATCGCTTTCGTTCACCGCAATTATGGTTGAAATTTTTATCATCTACCATATATTCTAAATCTACGATTTATTACCGTTGAAGGCTATTGATAATTTATTTATCTTTAGTCATGATATTCTTTCTTGGGCTAGTTGAGTTCACCCTTTTGCTTCACAATTCCTTTCGTGTAATAAGAGTGTGTATTTGGTTGAAGGGGTAATGAGGAGAATAGAGCGGTGGTCTCTAATGTGGAAGTTCTCCTAAATAGTATAGAAAAGTGTGTTGTATTTTATACATCATTTAGTAGTTATATTTGGTGAATCAAATAGGTGAAAGTAACCCAACGTTGGAAGGGTGTTTTGCCATTATCATACAAGATGTCTAATGACATACAACCTCGTGTTATCATAAGACAGGGTTGTGCACATCCACTTGCTGAGTATATCTACGAGCACTACCTATATGATCTTGGAGTTTATTTGAAATATAATTTTCAACTGGAGACAATGGAGATAGTTATATGTCAAGAGAAGACTCGCCATTGGAAAGAATATGATAGTAATCTTCTCGCTTTTCTTTGGGGTCTATTGGGTCAACCAAGGATAATTATGTGGGCATATGATATCTATCATAACCTAGATGCATGGCCTCCCATGTACGAAGGTTTCCTTGAGCACTTCCCAAAGATTTTAATTTCTGAAATAGTTTTTGACTGTACCTTTATGTAATGTATCAATGTGAGGTGTTGTCCATAGTTGGGACATGAGTCACAGTTGGTATTAAAACTCGCAGTATATGTGTTGTTGTATTTTGCACGACAATTGTTGTAACAAAGTTGTAGTTATTTTCTGTACCATGTATTTGGCAACTCAAAATAGGTTGGATGGATTGGTCCTATTTTGGGGGTGTTACACCTGCCTTGTCAAGTCTCTCGCTTGGTACTCTTGTCGTCCATATCGTCCCCAAATCGTCCCAGGCGACGACTTATTAAGCTGAGCGCTCGACTTAGGCAACCTCACCCAAGTCGTCTAAATGACTTGTATCATTTGAGCGACTGGTCGCCTAAGCGACAACTTGACAAGCATGACTGTTAGACATCTAAATTTTGATGTCGGTCAGGGCTGGAAATCATATAAAACTTTAAATTGCTGAGCTGGATGAGATAAATAATGATGCTTATGACTGTGTAAAATCGTACAAGGAGAGGATGAAGAAGGTGCATGATCAAAAGATTCTTAGGAAATCCTTTCACCCTGGCCAGAAAGTCCTTCTATATAATACTCATTTGCATCTATTCCCAGGAAAACTGAAGTCTAAATGGTCCGTTCCTTTCATAGCCCAGCAGGTGTATCCTCATGGGGCCATTGAGATTCAGAATCCCAAAGATGGTACTGTGTTTAAAGTGAATGACAATCGTTTAAAACCAATTTTAGAGTTGAAAAATCTAGAAGTTGAAGTTATGTTGAGGCCATGATTCATGTATATTATTGTATATCTGAATTTACTAATTTTCTTTTCTTTGTCCTATTTCTAACAAAAGTGCATGATTATCTCGTTGATTTGAGCTTTAAATCTGAAGTCATGATTTGTCCAAAAACGCTACAGTAGTTTATATTCAAGTGACATCTTCCTTTTCCTATTTACTTGTCTTTATACATTGCGGACAATGTAAGATTTAAGTTGGGGGGGGGGGGGATTTATTTGCCTTATTATTCCATGCACTTCATGCCACTTTGTTAGTATATGAGCAAATTATTTTATTTTAAAAAAGATATATATAAAAATTTATTTTTAAAAAAAGTAATTTTTTTTTTTGCAATGGTTCTTGAGCTAATATTGAGTTTTTCTTTGTCTAGCTGATGTAATAACGATGACGCATTCATCTTAATGCTTTACATGTGTATGCTTAGTTCTCATACTGTCATTATTAAGAGAAATTTTATGATCTCCGATTCTCATTTTATTTGAACACAAAAGACAACATATACATGACTAGATGGATGAATGAGTACAACTTGAATGTGTTGAAAAACATAAATGCGGAGACTAAGTAATTAACCTGTGAGATTTGAGTCAATCTTCCTATTAGAGGCCGGTTTTTACATCAACTCAGATTTTTTTTTTTTGAAAAGCCTTTTTTTAGTAGTCTCATTATACTTTGCTTTGATTGAACACTAGAAAGGTACGTCCATGAAATGTAATCTCTTTTGAAGGATTCTTAATATTGCTTGAACTGAAGAACTCTAGACCTTAGGAAGTGACTTAGGCCATCTTTAATAGCTGACATGAGCCTAATCTCACCTTTACGTATGTACCGCTAGTCACCCTTTTGAGCCTTTTATATAGCCTTTTTTTGGTACCTCGCTCGATATCTTTTCCCTATTCCAATTTGGAGTGTAAACCATATTTATGACCTACCCTTTATCTAAGGATGTGTTAAGATTTTTACTATGTATGGGCAAAAGTGAAAAGTGAGCTTGAAAAGAATAAAAAAGAAAAAGACAAGAAAAAGAAAAATGATGAACTCTCCTTTACAGATCAAAGAAAAGAAAAAAAAACATGGAAAAGAGATGTGAAAAAAGAGATTTTTTTTTGAAGAAAAGCTAAGTGAAATTAAATTAAGGCCAAATGTTAATTTTATAACTCAATGTGTTTCTTAGATCGTTGAATTCCTTATATGCCCCTTTGTTTCATAACCCTTACCCCTAAGACTTGCATTACAACCCTTATAAAAAGTCCTAATGATCCTTTAGAATATAGTTTAGAGGTGAAAGTAGTGGAGGGGATCTATTTATGCATTTCACCTTTCTAGTGGAATTTATATTTTCATGAGACTTTTGTTCTTTCATTTATAGCGTTTTTTTCATATATACATGTACGTGAGAGGCATTTGAATTTGAATACATTTACTCTTTATAGCCCGCATGTAATTAGAGTAATTACATCATATTCTTGAATGTTTCATTTGCAGAGTGTATGTCATGTGAGGAGTTGAGTCAAAGCATAGTTTGGATGGGGTTTGAGAGTTTTGTTTACTTTGATATCAATGATGTTATATTGTTGTCAATTCACACACTCACACTGACATTGGCAAGAATAAAATATTCTTATTGATCTTGCTAGTTTGAGAATTTTGATGTTGCATGTGTGTCATATTGCCTTAACATGTAGGTGTTTTGATGTTTTTCTTGAGTTATTTGTATCAGTGAAGAAAAGGGAATCATATTTTAGAAAGGAACCCTTGCATTCGAATTTTGTTGGTATATTCTCTGTAAACCACCAGGAGACAAAACTCCTCCTACTGGGGACACCTAGAGGTTTAAAGGCTTGTAGCATACGCTAAATACTATCGTGTTCCCTACGAAAATGGCTTATGTTTATTTATTTATTTTATTTGCTTCAGTTTCTTGGTTTTTGCTTTGCTCGAGGATTAGCAAAGTATAAGTTGGGGGGAATTCGATGTGCCAAGAAATTGGTATATCTTAGCCTCCTAATTTATACTTTGGAGAGCATATATTTTTACAATTTCTATATTTTTAATGCTTTGTAGGAATGCCAAGTTCATTTGCCTAGTTTGCTGCCATAGTACATGTTGTCTTTCCACATGATTCTATTTTTTTTGTCCAGCAACCAAGTCATTTTCTTCTACAGGATGCCCTAGATGACATTAAGATATCAAATGAGGGAGACCCAGGCGGAAGGGAAGGCAGGAGATGAGAAAAAAAATATTAAGTTCCGGCAAATGAGGAAAGCATATCCTTTAGATTTTTTTTCCTTTTGAATTCCGGATGGGAATCTCAGGGAATATAGCTGCTAATATGAGGGGGCTGGGAGTTTTAAAAAAGATTTTGGGTTGACTACAGTTTCAAAAAAAAGAAAAAGGAGTACAATACTTGCATTACATTTTCATCTCGGAATGGGACTACAGTAGATTATTGGTATTTTCTCTTCTTTTAGTAATTGAGGAGCATATTTCTTTTATTTAATTTATTCTTAATTTGTTTTTTGAATGTTAAGGATAGCATTGTTTATTATTTAGAGCAGGATACTTTTGAATATTGAAATTCAGAATTTATTTTATTTTCTTCTTAAATTAATTGATACACTTAAATAAAGTATGTCTGTTTATTTAATTATGCATTATATTATATATTTTGTGCTCCAATTTTAAGCATGCGAGACTAGATTATTTTCTAGGGTTAAGGATGAGTATAATTGATTGATTCTGTTGCACGTATTCATATCAATTGATTCTACCAATTTAGTACTTTCGCGTTAAAAAATAGTTCTTTCTATTGGATGTCTATTTTTACTGATAAAAAAATATGGTTGGATTCTCATTATTATTTACTGGATTCAATTATAATTTGTTAAAAACGGATATAAACTGTGTTTTGATAAAAATAATGAGTGTTTTGATTTTATACATATGTTTGGCTATGGAAGAATTAACAATCTGATTTTGCAAATTAATTGGACTTAATTGATTTTATTTTCCGCATTTACACTACAAAAATAAGGGTCAATGGCGACGAGCACTATGCCGACGGCACAAGAACCGTCGACTATGACTGCCGTCGAGAATGATCTTTTTATTGGCGCCATACATTCCCGGTGGAGGGAAAAGCTTATTGACGACGGCAATTATTTTAGTATCGACGGTAGTGCCGTTGGGAGTGACTTAATAACGACAAATTTGCGAGAGAACGAGGAATGCCGTCGAGAATGATAATAAAACCTCTTCCCACGACGACAACGACTCCTTTTTATAAAAAAATTCCTCTCTATATTTCTTTCCCTCTTAAATTCAGCCATTTTCGCTCCTAATTTCCCCACTGAATCTCAAATTTGGGTTATTCATTCTCTAAAAGTTCACCCATTTCGGTTTATTGCTTCCCATTTTGCCCATTTCTCTCATCCCTGTTGCAACCCCTCCCCTTATCCATTTCGCCGCTGCAATCGAGGCCTCCGACCGTACCTCCGGCCATTCGTCGCTGCAACTTCAGACTTGTACAAGGACTGGGCTGCTTTGTATTGGTAGGCTCACTATATATATTCAATCGCATTTCAATTGTGCTTCAAATGTTGGATTTATTGGGTTGTTCATTGTTGTATCCCCAAATTGACTTTCAAATCTAGCTTATTTACTGTTTAAACTCTACTCAAAAATGTTTGAATTTTATCATCTGGGCTTATCTCATATCTGAATTATATACCAATCTATTATACAAGAGTATCCGTTTAGCCAGTATTTCATGGGCAATGCCCATTTTTTGGTTTTAGAATTTTGTTGATAGCATGTGTAATGCGTGCTCAATTGTTTCGTTAAATGCTGATTTGATTCCCCCTTCATATCAGTTCCCCATAGTTTATTTTTATATGTTAAAAATATTTATTAATGGCCAAAAATAATACTGGTATACCTTGTGAGGTAATAGCCATGTCACTAAACTTTTTCTCCTTGTTCATGTTTGTCAAATTGTTTAACACATTAAATTCAATGATTTTATGATTTGATTTTGGTAATTTGATTTACATATTAGATGAAAATCCTATTAAAATTGAATTTAGGGATAATATTCTATTTTAATTAAAATCTTTGTGAGTGCTCTCCCGTTGTTGTGTTTAATATGACCAACTATCAAGAATGTGTAGGTTTTTATCAAAATAAATAAATAAAGTATGGCGTGGCGAGGCAACCAGAAACATTTATACAATGCATTTTGTTAATTTGTTCATGAATTTCAATATCTCATGAATCATGATGATGTTGTATCAAAACTGACTGTAAATTGTTTGATTAATATATATCCTCAGAAAATGGATGACTTGCCTGATGCCATAGTCCAGTACATTTTGTACATTTCGGGTTATTGAAGATTGGTCAACTTGGTGAATATAGTTATTATAATCTCATCTGAGAGTCTAAGAAAGTGATCTTCTTTGTGTTTCTTTGATTTCTTCTTCATCCTTAAAAAAGTCTGTCTTCTTTTTTTCCAGTAATCAATATGATCAAATGCGTGTATTAGGCACGCAAACATACACATAGTACCGCGTAGGCATTAGGCACGCGTTGCAACTGACGAGACTCGATTCCGACATACGGAAGTCGAGTTATCGCCCAGTTTGCAAAACTCGCCAACACTTAGGCAAAAAGCCAAAAAAGAGACCAAAACCCGCCTCGGTCGTCCGAATGCCACGCAAACACACACATAGCACCGCGTAGGCACTAGGCACGCGTTGCAACTGACGGGACTCGATTCCGACATACAAATGCCGAGTTATCGCCCAGTTTGCAAAACTCGCCAACACTTAGGCAAAAAGCCAAAAAATAGGTCAAAACCCGCCTCGACCGTCTGAATTCCACGCAAACACACACATAGCACCGCATAGGCATTAGACACGCGCACAGAATCGACGGACTCGATCCCGACATACTAAGCCGAAGTTATCTCCCGGTTGCAAAACTCGCCAACACTTAGGCAAAAAGCCAAAAAGAGACCAAATCCGCGACGGTCATCCGAACGCCACACAAACACACACATAGCACTGCGTAGATATTAGACACGCGTTGCAATTGACGGGACTCGATTCCGACATACGAAAGCCGAGTTATCGTCCAGTTTGCAAAACTCGCCAACACTTAGGCAAAAAGCCAAAAAAGAGACCAAAACTCGCCTCGGTTGTCCAAACGCCATGTAAACACACACATAGCATTGCATAGGTATTAGACACGCATTGCAACTGACGGGACTCGATTTCGACATACGGAAGCCGAGTTATCGCTCAGTTTGCAAAACTCGTCAACACTTAGGCAAAAAGCCAAAAAATAGGTCAAAACCCGCCTCGACCGTCCGAATGCCACACAAACACACACATAGCACCGCGTAGGTATTAGACACGCGTTACAACTGACGGGACTCGATTCTGGCATACGGAAGCCAAGTTATCGCCCAGTTTGCAAAACTTGCCAACACTTAGGCAAAAAGCCAAAAAAGAGACCAAAACCCGCAATGGTCTTCCGAATGCCACACAAATACACACATAGCACCGCGTAGGCATTAGGCGCGCGTTGCAACTTACGGGACTTGATTCCGACATACGGATGCCGAGTTATCCCCCAGTTTGTAATAATCGCCAACACTTCGGCAAAACCCGAAAAATAGGTCAAAACCCGCCTCGACCGTCCGAACATCACGCAAACACACACATAGCACCGCATAGGTATTAGACACTCGCAACAACTGACGAGACTCGATTCCGACATACGGATGCCGAGTTATCTGCCCGTTTGTAATAATTATAGAACACAAACTACAATAATTTAAATATGCTCTATTTTCGACTTCGTAATTAATATTTCTACTTTTATAGGGTATTGTTGATGAGACTCATGGGGGTGGAGGCTGCGGCACAGGCGATGCCCGTGGCGGAGATGGTGATGACCGCCGAGCTGATGCTGATGAGACTATGGAGGTTGGGACCGCAGATGGGACAGGCGATGGGACTGGCGATCGTACGATAGATGGCGGTGATGATGACACTAAAATTCCTGATCTTGGGTTGTAGTTAGTTTATGTTTATATTTTGACTTTCATGTATGTATTTATATAACTTTTAAGTTGTACAGACCAGAGTTTTGTATCTAACTAAATTGATTGTTGATGATAAAATATATGATTGTTATTGATATGTGTGCATTGGCATTATTAGTCTTTCTTTAATTTATAACAGGTACAATTATGTATATGTAAATGAACAGGGAAATTTTTTAATTTTTTAATTTTTTTTTAAGCAGGTCGTTGGTGACGGGGTCATTGGCGTGACGGGCCGCCGCTTAATGACTTACTGAGCCACCTGGCGATTTACACTCTACATTTCATCAAGCGGCGCATGCCGCGTCATAATGACAATAATTTCAATTTTGCAAAATGTTTATTAACGACAACATGTCCGTCGCTAGTGCCGTCGGTAATTACACATTGGCGACGGTGGCCCGTCGACAATGGCCCCGTCGACAATGACATTCTTCCGACGGCATGACGGCGACGGAGTCACGGCGACGACCTCTGGGGCGACGGGAGGGGCGACGGACTGTGTCGTCGCCAATGACCTCACTGTCGACGGCAAGAGAGTCATTGGCGACGGGAAAGGCCGTCGGCAATGACCTTTTTTTTTGTAGTGTTAATAGTGTCGAGAGACCAAACTAGTGCGAGATAAAAAAGTAGAGTTTATTGGGCATGAATATTAGGAAGATGATAACAAATATATGATTCCACCACCCTAGTATTATTTTATTCTCGTATTTTTAGTCGAGCTAGATTAGGAATTAATTAAAATTAGCTCAAAGTTTATTTTTTGTAAGACAGCTTGTGAAATTTTCAAATCAAAAATTGATATGAATTCTTTTAAATTTAAACA
This sequence comes from Panax ginseng, assembly GCA_020205605.1. Lineage (NCBI taxonomy): Eukaryota > Viridiplantae > Streptophyta > Magnoliopsida > Apiales > Araliaceae > Panax > Panax ginseng. The sequence goes on along the minus strand of CM035143.1, from coordinate 118,376,701 downwards.
AAACAATTATGAAAACGAGTAAATATTCTATTAATTATAAGATATATTGTTTTCGTCAGGGGCCTAGGCGAGATTTTTTATTTTAAGTCAATTATTAATATTTTTGACTCAATATCGTTCACTTCTTGTTGTGATTTGATATGCTACAACCTGTATTATAAATATGATAAATTATTAGAAAAATAAATATATCAAGATCTGTTTTGGGTAGTTATTAAAATAAAAAAAATATCTCCGTCTTGACCCCGTCTAATTCCATAGAGAGATTTTTTTGCCGCCTTAGGCCTAGGTGAGGCGTCAGGGAGACCTAGCGCCTAGGTGAGGCGCCAAGGGGGGGATTAGGCGGACCTAGGCGGAGATTTTTAGAACACTGTGTATAATAATTTAGCTATGTACTTCCAATCTTCCATCACGTTTCCTACCAATCTTTGTAGAATGTGTGAATTTGTAAGAATGATGATTTTTAGCAGTATGATGTTTATATTTGTTTTATTTCTCCTGATTAGAATTTGAATCCTACTCCCTCTTTCATTTTGAAGTGTTGGGTAGTAGTGGGAGCTGAATGGGCACGCAGAGAGAAAGAGAGATGGATAGATAGAGGGCTTGCAGATTGGTAAACTAATTCTATTCGGTAGCTATTAATAGTACCAATTTAGTAAATTCAAGTACATATGATAAACTTTACATGTAATTCAATCTGCAGCTAACTCAACAAAGTTTCAAATTTCAGTAATTAAGTGTTACCGGCAACACTAACACATCAGTTACACTTCACCGGAGTTTAGTGTGCATAATTGGAAGAATTAGGCCAAGTCGTCATTCTTCTTAATTAGGCCACTGATATTAATTTGTGGCAAACAGTGCTGCAATTGTCTTATGCTTCTTTCATGTAGATAATACTTATGTGCTTTAGTATTTAAACCTATGCTGCTTGTAGCTAGATTTAGCAGTGACGTGTGATGTTGTAACTTTGTTACAGTTAGACTATTGCTCTGTGGTCCAAACCCTTTAATCATAATGATATTTGTGAGTTGTAAACATTAAGTCTCACATAAAGAGACTTAAACATGTGACTTGAAAATAATTTTTTGTCTTGAAATCACAAATTTTTGACATGGACATAGCTTTCGAATCTTCATAAATATTTTGGAGTGATGATGATCTAGAAATGATTCGAGAAAGCTCTTTATATCAGGAAACAATTAAACTAAAGGCTCAGATTGAAAAGAATTGTTTGGCAATTAAACATGTGAGTTATGTTCTGAAATCACAAATTTTTCTGTTCTCATGTATTCATCGTCTCCTACCGATATGTTTAGAGTTCTACTACCTCTTCCCAGGTTTGTTTAGTTATATACTTATGATATGTAGTTTTTGTCTTTTTCATTTTATATATACAATAGATAGACTAGATCAAGTTCATCTATATGCTGCTACTTGATGCTCAAGAGAAGTCTGATAATTGATTTCTCCAAGTTCATGCAAGCTTTTCTGTATGTAGGTCAAGTAATACTGTAATAGTAGTATTAGGCATTTTTTAATTGTTTAATGACATATGCAAGTCTAAGCGTAGCAACACAAATACAAACACACTGAATGGATTCAAGGTAACATAAACAGTCCACATACTAAATCCCACTTACTCACAATAATAATAGTTACTGAATATTCTTATTCTAATACACTAGATTAGGATTTGTTATTTTTCCTCCAAGTCATTAATCTTTTTCATTATGGGTTAGAAATTAGGCATTTGCCTTAAAATTTTGTTTTTGGGTATATCCCCAAAGATGTAGAAATGAAACGAATTCCTTACTTACTCTGTCATTGTTAAATAAATTATATCGGAACGTACTATTGCATAAAATAAATAAAATCAATTAATCATAATATTAAGTACTTATATGAATTGAGAGAAGTCATCTTGTATGTATCACGCTTCCGCTGCGTTTAAGGGTGAAGGTCTTCAATTGCCTCTCTCAATCTTAAGATGGTTGTATAGGTGTGTGTATAAAATTCTTAAGACGACAATTGAGACCAAATTCTAACTGTTTTATTTATAGAATAGCTAATGGTCAAAATCGTCCATCAAGATTATGAAACCCTAGTCCCATTATGTCAAATAGTACTATTAGGAATATTATTTATAGGCCACATAATTAATTACCAAACCCATAAATAAAGTAATTAAATTAATACAATATGTAAGCCCAATAATTACATAAATAGTAGAGGCCACATAAGGAATAAAATATTCCAACATTCTCCCACTTGGCCGAAATACTATTTATATACAAAACATAATATTACAATCATTAATTTGGCCAAGTATTAATTTAATATATACATCTTGTTCAAATAAAAATACCGATGCGAATTAATACAATCTTTGTGTCACTATTAACACAAGATCCCCATTAGTTACACAATTAGTACTTTTATTAAAACAAAGATTAACATTAAGCATAACAAGTATAAATAGAGTTTACATAAGTGGTAATAGATTAAACTCATTCATATAGTCCAAAACATAACCGTACCGTTTGCTCACAAGTTATCAAGTGTGCGTGCACAATAAAAAAATAGCAAACCATAAACATAAAGTGAAGTTCAAAACAACGAGCTCAAAATTGTTGTCTTACATCAAAATAACTTACTAATTAAGACTCCAATTAAACCCATGCCGACAACATGCTCTAAAAAGAGCTTGGGTTGTAAGCCTTTCGTAAGTGGACCCGCTAACATATCATGCGTACTAATATATTTAATGACAACACTTTGATCTTAAACTCTTTCCCTGACAAATAAATACTTAGTGTCGAGGTTTAGTCCAGCACCACTCGAACTAGTGTTGTTGAAAAAACTAACAGCAGAATCATTATCACAAAATACTTTCAATGGCCTTGAAATGGAATCTACAACCTTAAGTCCTGAAATAAGATTCCTCAATAATACGGCATGACACGTAGCATGATAATAAGCCACATATTCTTCAATCATCGTGAAAGTGGTAGTTAACTTTTGCTTATGACTTCTCCATGAAATAGGGCCTCCTGAAAGCATAAAAATTTACCCTGGTGTAGATTTCTTTTCGTCTTTACACTTAGCAAAATTAGAATCAGAATAACCAAAAATTTCAAGGTTATCTATTTTTCTGAATGTAAGCATAAAATCCTTAGTACCCTGTAAGTAGCGTAAAACCTTTTTGGCTGTTTTCCAGTGATCTAAACTTGGATTTGACTGATAAAGTCCAAGCATGCTAGTTACATACACTATATCTGGACATGTACAAACTTGAGCCTACATAAGACTCCCAACCACAGAAGCATAGGGAATAAGATTCATTTGATCACGTTCAAGTTGATTCTTAGAGCATTGATATGATCCAAATTTGTCACCATTAAAAATAGGTGCGACAGTAGGGGGAGAAATTTTGCATGTTGTATTTGTTAAGAACTTTGTCAATATAAGATCTTTGGGACAATCCTAATATCTCACGAGACCTATCTCGATGAATTTCAATTCCTATAACATAAGAGGCTTCACCGAGATCCTTCATATCAAAATTTCCAGAAAAAAAATGTTTGGTCTCATGCAACATGTCTAAGTTATTACTGGCAAGTAGTATATCATCAACATACAAAACAAGAATAACAAATTTACTCCCATTGACCTTCAAGTATATGCATTGATCCACTATATTTTTCATAAAATTAAAATTACTCATCACCTCATGAAACTTAAGATACTATTGTCGAGATGCCTACTTTAACTCATATAAGGACTTCTTAAGTCTACATACTATATGTTCCTTGCCTTTAACCAAAAAACCTTCTGGTTGTGCCATATAGACATTATCATGCAAGTTACCATTAAGGAATGCAGTTTTACAACCCATATGATGTAACTCTAAATCATAATGAGCTACTAGAGCCATGACTATTCTAAATGAATCTTTCCTGGATACTGGAGAGAAAGATTCATTATAATCCACACCTTCCTTTTGAGTGAAACTTTTAGCAACCAATCGAGCTTTATACCTTTCAATGTTCCCTTTAGGATCTAATTTAGTCTTATAGACCCACTTGCAACCAACAGGTTTAAAACCTTTTGGTAATTCCTCAAGATCCTAAACGTTATTAAGCTCCATTGATTTTAACTCATCATTCATGGCTTCAAGCCATTGAGTTGATTGAGCACTCGTAATGGCTTCTTTATAGGAGATAGGATCATTAATCTTACTTGAATCATAGTCAATCTCATTAAGATAGGTTATAAAATCATCAAAATTAATAGGCTTTCTAGGTCTTTTGAACCTACGTAAAGGCTGCACAATTTTAGGAATATGATTTTCAATAATGTGAGGTTCAACATTAGGCAGTGGCTCAGCTATATCAGGGGCATCATTCGCCTCAATAGGAGGTTGTTGTGCCTCACACTCTTGAATTATAGGATTAAAAACATAAAACCTATTTTCTTCAAGTTTATTTTTCTAGGCTCACCACTCCCACTTAAATCACCATTCTCTAAAAACTATGCATGCCTAGTCTCAACAATTCTAGTGGTATGCAAAGAACAGTAAAATTGAAAACTCTTAGATCTATCAAGATATCCAATGAAATGGCAACTAATGGTTTTAGAGTCAAGTTTCTTTATTTGTGGATTAAAAATCTTAGCCTCGGCTGGACAACCCCACACCCGTAAGTATTTTAAACTAGGTTTCCTACCTTTCCAAATTTCATAAGGAGTGTTAGGGACAGATTTGCTAGAAACCCGGTTTAAAATATGAACAGTTGTCTTTAATGTCTTAGTCCACAAAAACACAGGTAAGCTAGAATTGCATAGCATACTACATACCATATCCATAAGGGAACGATTTTGCCTCTCAACTACACCATTCTACTGCGGTGTACCAGGCATTGTATACTGATTGACGATTCCATTTTCTTGACAAAATAAGGCAAATTAAATGGGCCAGGACTATGACCTGTATCGGAGTATTTACCATAATACTCTCTACCTCTATCTGATCTCACTACTTTAATTTTTCGCTCAAGTTGATTTTCAACTTCAGCCTTGAAAATTTTAAACATATTTAGTGATTCAGATTTTTCATTAATCAGGTACACATAAGTATAACGAGAATAGTCATCAATAAATGTAATAAAAGATTTATGTCCACCAATTCCTGGAGAAAATGGTCCATATATATCAGTGTGAATCACCTCAAGAAGTGCACTACTTCTAGTTGCTCCTTCTTATTACCTTTCAAAAAAAATTCCTTTTATACATTCAATACAATGGTTAAGATCAGAAAAATCTAGTGAATGAAGAATTCCATCCTTTACAAGACGTTACATTCTGTCTTTTGAAATATGGCCTAAGCGTTGATGCCACAATTTTGAAGAATTCTCATTTTCTCTTATTTCCACTTTTAGAGGTATTTTCTGTCACATTCATTGTTAACAAGGATTCAGCAAAGACATTATCCAAATTTATCTTATAGAGGTTTCCCTCTAAAGAGCCAGAGAACCAATAACATGAGAGTAATGATAAATAATTATTTTATTATTCCCAAACTTAAACGAAAATCCATCAACGTCAAGTTTAGATACAAAAATTAAATTTTGTGTCATACTGGGAACATAAAGAGTATCATATAAATACAAGGAGAAACCACTCTCCAAAACTAAAGGAAGAGTTCCTACAACTTCAACTTGTATTGACTCTCTATTGCCAACTTTAATGGTTCTTCCCTCCTTTTGGAGTGTCTTCTTTGAAAGGAATCCCTGCAATGAATTCGTAATGTGAACCATGACACCTATGTCAAGCCACCATGTATTAGAAGGAACATCAATTAGAAAGGATTCATAAGTTATATAATTGAAGGACGATATACCTTTCTTTTCAAGCCATTCTCTGAATTTAGGGTATTCTTTCTGAATATGTCCTTGCTTCTTACAGAAGTGACATTTAGGACCTGCCTCATAGTTGTTACCTAAATAATTTTCCTTATTTGTTTTGGTAGAAATTTGCTTATCCTTATTCTTAAAACCTTAGCCATTTTTATGAGCCTTCTTCTTATGAGATCTAGTGGCAGTCAAATGAGCAACATTAGGTTTTTCAATCTTAAGCCTTTCTTCTTCTTGGATGCACATGGCAATTAACTCGTTCATCTTCTATTTTTCTTTCTGCGTGTTATAATTGATCTTAAACGGATCAAACTGTGTAGTAAGAGAAGTCATAATGAAGTGAACAAGAAAACCCTCAAAAATTGCCATGTCCATACCCTTTAATTTAAAGGTCATGTCGTTCATCATCATAATATGCTTGCGCACTCCACTAACCCCCTCATACCTACTAGTGAGCATTTTCAAAATAAGGGTACTTGCATGAGTTTTAGAAGAACCCTTAAATTGTTCCTCGACTAAAGTTAAGTATTTTTTTAGCATTCTCAGAGTCAGGAATGACTCCTCGAATGGCTGTCGTGATATAGTTTTTCATAATCATAAGGGACAAGCGGTTTGATAGCTCCCACTTTTCATAAATAGATTTTTGGTCAATTGAGCTTGTATTTGTAAGTAGAGCAGGAGGATCAACTTTTAATGCATAGTCTAAATCCATAACGCCGAGAACAATTTTCATTTGCTCTTTTCAAACAGTAAAATTAGTTCCATTCAAGGCTTCAATTCCAGAGAGATACCCAGAAATACTAGTTGGAGTCAATGCTGAAATACAATCAAGCTCATAAGCATGCTTGCAAAAAACTAAAAGAAATCCACAATCTACAACAATAATTAATAATTAATCATAATAAAATCAACTGTAGGGCAAGCAATTAGTTACATAAAATCTATTTACAACACTTAAAAATAGGTTTTAATGAGATGTTAGTGCATAATTATTAATTTTTCGTTGGTCCAATTAATAATATACTAATAACATCCCTATAAAATAATTCATAACACATTTATCCACACATCACTGTTGGGCAGAAAACGAAATAAACATGTTACTTATGCAATAAAATTCCATTTAATAAATTCTAATTCTAATTTTTCTTTGGGTAAAATTAAAATAATCATTTATTAAATGTAACATTATGTGACTTTTTTTAATCTTTAATTGTTTCAATTGATAACCCTCTGTTGGGTTGATTATTAATTTTAACAATAAAAGAGTCACGAATACATGTAAATTATTATGATCAAACTCACTTTTCTTTAAACATATTAATCAAGTTTGAAAATTAACATTATTTAAAATTTACATGTAACAACTTAAAAGCCCTAATACTATATCACATCATGTTCAAAATTTTAAATTAAAATATATAATTATGAACATGAATTGATTATAAAATAATCACGTTAATTTTAACATGAATACATGAGTGCATAAGAATATCATAATATTATCTAGACATAATAAAGAATTATAAATTTAACATATATTGGTTTAATATTCATGTTCCTATTCACGCATAACATTATAAACAATATATATTCATCATTAAACTTATATAATAGCTGCATATATAATTAATGTACGGTTATTATATATTACTAATTATGTATTGCATTATATATATATATATATATATATATATATATATATATATATATATATATATATATATATATTAACGCATCGCATTATCCAAACACACTGTCATGCGACTCACTTTGCATTATGCTAAAGAGGATGAAGATGATTCTTCTTAAATTAGTCTTGCATATATATATATATATATATATATATATATATATATATATATATATATATATATATATATATTAACGTATTTAATCACGTGATATATATATAGTAAGGATCTAAAGCTCACCCAACAAAAGACTCACCCAACTAACCTATATATATCCTCCTTTTCTTTATCTCTCCTCATTAGACAGTCACGATTTATAATTTTGGTACCCGAAGTGAAAAAAGTTACAAACTGATGATTGTACTCGAAAAATATTGTGATCAGGTGCTTGTACTTTCCAATTTTTAAATAATCGTTAAAATTGACTAACGGAGTAGATGGAAAATTCTGACGTGGCTTTCTCATCTCTAACGTGGATAATGATATGTACATGGGATCATGAGACCTCAATTTTGGAGATAGAGACAGAGGGTTTTTCTGCCTAAGTGATTCTCCTCTAACTATACCTGCTGCTGAAATTTGTTTCTTAAGGCCACCCACCCATAAACATGTTATTAATCTTAGCTATTCACTACCCAAAACACTTCACCAGAAAAAATCCATTTTCCTCCTTTCTTCTCTGTCCTCCTCATCACACATTCAGGTGACCGCTCTCTCCCTTTTCTCTGTGCTTTTGTTCCAATTGATTTCTTAAAAGTTGCTGCTGTGAACACCAAAACCCCCAAATTATTTTCTTTTACTTAAATTTTGTTTATTGTTATTTTTGTTTGTTATATATGGGGTTTTCTTTTTTCTTTTTTCTATTGTTTCATGTTCTTTTTGTTCTTTGATCTTTTTCTCAAACAAAACCCTATCTAAGATTGCTACTTTGGGTCTTTAAACCCAACTCAGTTATAGACATAATCTGCACAAAGCAACAAAGAATCGAGACAAGAAGAATGTGAGAAGAAGAAGGGTAGAAGAAGAGATCGAACCCTAGTTTTTTTTCCCCAAATATCAATCTGTTCCTTTTTGCTGATCGACCCGTATACATGGAGAAATACACATCAATACAACTTTGTTACCCAGTCATCGCCATGTCATCCTTTGCATCTGACCTGTCAAATTTTCAAATAGAATAAGGATAAAACCCTAGCTACTATTTAACGAAGTGTAATAATTTTTTAGTACAATCACCAGTTTGTAACTTTTTTTCACTTTGGGTACCAAATTGTAAGTCATGTTCCAGTACAGGTACCAAAAGTTGATTTATTCCATATATTCACTACTAAAAAATGGTCATTTAATTTGAGATGGCATAAAATGTAAGACCCCAACTTATTATAAATAAAATTAAATTTTCCTATCTTGAAATAGTAAGGTGATAATTTGATATAATACTTTGGTTATGGGTGAAATGTGCAAATTTTGCAAAATAAACAAGTGGTTATAAAATAATCATTTTTGTCGGGGAATATTCGTTTAATCGGGGAATATTCTTTTTGTCGGGAATATTCGTACGACGGCGCAGTCATTTGTGGGCCCCATAACGGAATAATTGTCAGATGAAGAAAACGACAAAGTTTGAGTTTTTATAAATAACGGCGTAATCGTTACCGTTAACACTGTTGGATTACCTAGTGATTAAAATACTGAATACGCTGCGGGTTGCACGCAAAGTAGCATTACCGGTATTGTACAAAGATTGTTGAATTTTTGATTCTTACGTAAGAAGACACTACTCAATAATTGTTACAATAATTAATGTTCAATATTTTATTTTATTGATTCAATAATTGCTGCGTTGATATTTTATATTATTGTTGTTTTAATAATTGTCACTAAGACAAGATTTCCATTATCAAATCAATAATTCATATTATTTGAATACTATTATTAGATAGCATTATTGGCAATGTCTAGAAAGTTCTGTCAAGGAGAGGATTGGTCACCTAATTGCGCGCCAGTAAGGAGAAATCCTTATCGGAAAGCCCCCTCTTTCCTAGGAACGGTCTAGTTGTCATTATTGTGATTCTGTAATATCATTTGTAAATAATTATTTATTGATTTATATGATAAGGAAATATTTATTTTATGTGGATATAAGAGAAGGAATTTTGCATGAATTATTTGTTGAAAGTTGGTATTTTATATTTTCTCCGATAAAATATTCATTCAAATGTATTATTATAGTTATAATAATATTATTATATATATATATATATATATATATATATATATATATATATGCATGTGATTAAAGAGAAGGAGTGAGCAGATTGTATAGCTCATCCGTTGTTTTTCTAAGTTGGTTGGTGGTGGAGTAATGCCTGCAAACTTATTTTCAAAAGAAATACAGTGGCTGTCCTTTTCTTTTTCAAAGGTGGTTTAATTTTTCTTCCTGCAAGTTGTTTTCTAAATTGGTGGCTATTTTTTTCCTGCAAAGTTGGTTTTCAAAAGGGTGGGCCTTCACCTATAAGGAAAAAATGAAAAGTTTAAGCGAGAATGGGTCACGAAAGTTAGGCAGGAAAAGTTGGATCAACAACTGCTTTTCCCTCCGATTCTTTATAAATAGGGGGTAACCCCTCCTTCCTCAACACACCACTTTCAAATCAGAAATTCTTATTCTAAAGTATTGTGAGTATTTTCTTGAGTATAAGAATACTTTGAGCGTAGTTTTTCTGCAAAATTTTCTCATAATAATATCCGATATTCCAGTCAAATCCAGTTTCTACCAAGGTAAAGGATATTATTTTATTGCAACACTCATGAGAAATATTATTTCTTTCATACTCCATATTACTTAAAAGCGATATTATTTCATCTCGTATTCTTAAATTTGAACTTACTATGGTAAGTATTAGTTTATATAATTTCAAATGATTAGAAATTTCGTTTCATCTAATATCATTTCATAGGATTATTGGTCCGAACTTTTTATCAAATTTGGAATTTTTCATGATCGCAGATCGCTCACTTGCATCGCTCTCACGCCATCTTATTCACTTGGTATCGTTTCACAAAAGAAAAAAAATTATTTTTTTTTCTTCCAAGTTATCTGTTGTGACCCTTATTCTTGAAATTTAATCCATGTTTTGATCTTCATTCTTGAATTTTACTCCACTATAGTTTATTATGGAGTATTATTGATCTTGGATACACTGTAATACGAATTCCTAATATTTGTTCTTCTGTCTCACTGGATTCGTTTTCTTTAAAATATTTTTCATCATCCTCAGTCTTAAATGATGATGTTACTGAATATCTTTGGTCTGTAGTGCAAAGATGAATGATTAACTGATGAATATCTTTGGCCCGTAGTGCAAAGATGAACATGTGTTGAGATGAACATGACCGACTGGTGATACAAATGAATATCTTTGGCCTGTAGTGCAAAGATGAATATTTGATTAAAGATGTATATTGATTGTTGTTACAGGGATAAAATATTGATGATGGACTTTTAAATCTTAGAAGATAGTAGAATTCTTTCTCTACTTGACTCTTCTAATGGATTGTTGTTTCTGCTGCAGTTGTTGATCTAAAACTTGTTGTCTAATATATTTTATCATATTTTTCCCTGTTGAAGACTAATGATAAATTGTTGTATATTATCTTAGTCATAATATTCTTTACTGGGCTAGTTGAGCTCACCCTTTTCCTTTTTATTCCATTTTTCTCCCCAGGAGGTGAGAATATAGCAGGAACTAGCCGGGGTATGGAGTGATGATTCAGGATAGATGTATTAGTAGTCCTCACTATTTTGTAAAATAGTGTATCAATAATTGTAATGAGGACTCCTTTTGAGTTTGTATACTCTCTATTAGACTATATTTGTATTCTAACTCATAGTATATGTGTTGTCGTATTTTGCACGACAATTATATTACTGAAGTTGTATTTTTTTTGTATCATGTATTTGGCGACTCAAAATGGGTGATGTATACCTATTTTGGGGGCGTCACAGTTGGTATCAGAGCTTAGGGATATGGTCTTTTATGAGATCGGGGAATAGAACTAGGAGGGAGAGATGAGTAAATCTTTCGCCAATATGTCCTACCTAAGCTTATTTGTTGGTCAGTCATAATATAGGGATATTATGTGATATATTAATTTGTTTAATTAACCCTTGTTTTATGGCAGTATTTAAGAATGGCTGCTGAGAACGTTAACAATGGAGTGTATGAGAGCGTGGAACAACCTTTAGTCACAAACCAGAGAACGCATAACAAGAAAAGCAATATTCCTCCGCAAATAACACTACCGGAGCACATGATGAATGATGGAATGTTTAGGAGCTTTTTGCAGTTCATGCAAAATCGACGAGGAGACTCGTGTACAAAATACGGGTGGAAGTGATGAAGAAGAACGCGCGGTTTGGTTGACCAAGCGATTCAAGGAGTTGGGACCACGTAATTTATTGGAAAGTTTGGACACGATCAAGGCGAAAATGTGGGTCAAGCAAATTACCAAGATATTCGATGTCTTGGGATGCACGGAGGAACAAAAGGTTCCATTCGCCACCTTTATGTTCCGCGGTAAGGCAGATTAGTGGTGGAAATCGTGCGGAAGCGTGCATCAACTGCCCAGACTCAACATGTCTTGGGAAATGTTTCAAAATCGCTTAATGACAAGTACTTTCCGAAAGTATTCGTCATATGAAGGAGGTGGAGTTTATCGGATGAAACAAAACAACATGACAAAGTGTCCCAAAGACGAGGTAAGTTTGCAGAGTTATCCAGGTTTGCACCTCATTTGGTCGAGAATGAGGAACGAATGACGAGGATGTTTCTGAGAGGTCTAAAGCCCGAGATTCGGCAATATCTTATCTCTCATAAATTTTCTTTATATTCAGATATTATAAATAGGGCTCAATTATTAGAGCGAGATAATGAGTATGTGCAACCGAGGGACCACAACCAGAGTCATACCGGTGGCGGTAGCCATCGGAGCAATGAAAACCAAAGAAACATTCGACAAAAAAGCAGAACCACTCGGTGGTAATCGTGGGTGATGATAATAGAAGGAACGAGTGGGAGGAGATTTCAAGAAGAGAAGGTACAACAATGATAACGTGAAGACGTCAAAGACAAACATCAACTATTTTTAGGGGAGGAGAACGAGCACCGGTCGTTTGTTACAAATGCGGGAAAGAGGGACACATCAGCCCAAACTGCCCACAACAATCCAAGGTGTGTTATAAATGTGGAAAGGAAGGTCATATAGCTAGAGATTGCCTAGTTGCAAAACCAAGTTCAACGGGGATGGTGACTCCAAAGGCTATCCCGGACAAGTCAAAGTCGGTGGTTCCTAGAAGGGCATTTGTCGTGTCTGCACAAAATGCGAGGAACCCAAACGAGGTGATCACGGGTAATCTAATCATAAACTCTTACGAAGTTTATACCTTATTAGATACCGATTCTACCCATTCTTTTATCTCTCCTGCTTGTGCTCAATGTTTAAACTTGACTCCGGAGAAATTAGACTTTGATTTATCAGTTGAGACTTCGTTAGGAGAAACTTTCGTTACGACCACTATTTATAAATCTTGCTTAATCCAAGTTAGCACCATCACATTACTTGTGGATCTTATCTCTTTAAAGATACTTGCTTTTGATGTGATTTTAGGGATTGATTGGTTAACCACTCATCATGCTAAAATTGATTATTTTCGTAAGGTTGTTAGTTTTCATATTCCTAACCAACCTATTATGCGAATCCAAACAACCAAACCATTAAAGTCAATCACTGTCATATCGAGCCATAAAGCTATTCGTTTATTGAAAAATGGATGCCAAGCTTTCTTAGCCCATGTCACAGACTTGAACAAAAACACGTCAGATTTGAATAAAATTTCTGTTGTTAGTGAATTTCCTGATGTATTTCTTGAAGAACTTCCCGGTCTACCCCCAGAACGTGATGTTAAATTCTTTATTGACCTTGAACCGGGTACAAAACCCATTTCTAAAACCCCATATCGAATTGCTCCTATCGAACTTCAGGAGTTAAAAGTCCAACTACATGAATTGTTAGACATCGATTTCATTCGTCCTAGTACATCTCCTTGGGGTGCTCTGTTTTATTCAGTAAAGAAGAAAGATGGATGGGAGTATGCGACTTTTGTATTGACCAACCGAGAATTGAACCATGTCACCATCAAGAATAGTATCCGCTACCTCGCATTGTTGACTGTTTGACCGGTTGCAAGGAGCACAATTCTTTTCAAAGATCGACCTTCGATTCGGATATCATCACCAAGATTAAAACCGAGGATATTCCAAAGACGCCTTCTTAACTCGAGTGAGACGAGCATTATGAATACTTAGTCATATCTTTTGGATTGACTAATGCTCCTGCTGCTTTCATGGATATGATGAACAGAGTATTCAAGGAATATTTGGATCAGTTCATTGTTGTCTTTATTGATGACATCCTCATCTATTCCAAAAGCCGTGAAGATCATGAGCACCATTTGAAGCTGATACTTGAAAGGCTTCGTGAAAACAAGTTATATGCCAAGCTGAAGAAATGCGGGTTCTGGCTCGAGGAAGTAGAATTCCTTGGGTACGTGGTGTCAAAACATGGAGTATCTGTTGACCCGGCGAAGATTAAAACAATACAAAGTTGGGAGCAACCGAAGTCGGTGACCGAAGTGCGTAGCTTTCTGGGCTTAGCTGGTTATTATCGGAGATTCGTGGAAGGAAAATTTTCTCGAATCGCTACTCCGTTAAATCAGTTGACTCGGAAGGATACAAAATTTCTATAGAGCGAGGAATGCGAGAAGTGTTTACAAGAGCTCAAGAGGAGACTCATTTCGGCACCTATTCTGGCAATACCATCTGGATCGGATGGATTTGTTATATACAGCGATGCTTCAGGCAAAAGGTTAGGATGTGTTCTCATGCAACATGGGAAAGTCATAGCCTATGCCTCACGACAACTCAAAGAATATGAGAGGAATTATCCTACTCATGATCTAGAGTCAAGCGGCAATTATTTTCGTTGAAAACTGGAGACACTACCAGTATGGGAGAAAGTGAAGATCTGACGGATCATAAAAGCCTCAAATACTTCTTCACCCAAAAGAAACTCAACATGCAAGAACGACATTGGCTTGAAATTTGAAAGATTACAATCATATCATTCAATACCATCCCCAAAAAGCAAAACGAAGTAAGGCGACGATTGAGTAGAAGATCGCAGTATGTACGAGTGCGAGTGCGATTTTGTTAACACAAAGACCAATTTTATACGATTTACAAAGGATGGAGATTGAGTTAAAAAATCTAGGGACCCACATGATGATGGCGACTATACGAGTAGAACCGACTTTAATCGATAAAGTTAAAGCTGCTTAAGCTACGGACCTGGGGCTGATGCGTATGAAGAAGAAAGTGCAAGAAGGTGTTATTCTAGAAGCAAGAATCGATGAAGAAGGAATACTTCGAGTCAACTCCAGACTTTGCGTTCCTAATGATTCTGACTTGAAGCATAGAATCATGATGGAGGCACACAACACACCATTTGCAATCCATCCTAGGAGTACCAAAATGTATCATGATATTCGACACACATTTTGGTGGAACAATATGAAGAGAGAGATCGCGGAGTTTATGTCGAGGTGTTTAACTTGTCAACGAGTAAATGCGGAACATCAAGTGCCAAAAGGTCCATTGCAACCACTTGAGATTCCGGAATGGAAGTGGGAACACATTACTATAGATTTCGTTATGGGTCTTCCCAAAGTTTCTCAAGGCATAGATGCGATTTGGGTTATTGTTGATAGATTAACCAAGTCTACTCATTTCTTGCCGATACGAGAGACTTATTCCCTTGAACGTTTTGCTCGTATGTACGTGAATGAGATTGTGAGATTGCATGGCATGCCAGTATCCATAGTTTCAGATCGTGACCCAAGATTCACTTCAAGATTTTGGGTTAGCTTGCAGATCGAAAAGGACTATTCAACAGACGGACAATCGAAAAGGACTATTCAAACCCTTGAAGATCTATTAAGACTCTGTGTTCTAGATTTCAAAGGAAGTTGGGATAAGTACTTGCCACTGGTGGAATTCTCCTACAACAACAGTTATCAAGCAAGTATAGGCATGGCTCCATTCGAGGCGTTGTATGGATGAAAGTGTCGTTCTCCAGTATGTTGGGACGAGGTGGGAGAAGCAACGTTGTTGGGACCAGAATTAGTACGCATGACTACAGAAAAGATCCAAATGATTCGACAACGTATTCAAACCTCACAAGAACGACAAAAGAGTTATGTTAATCTTCATCGAAAGGACGTGGAATTTAATATTGGAGATCATGTACTGTTACGTATTGCTCCATGGAAGGGAGTTACAAGATTTAGGAAAAGAGGAAAGCTCAATCCATGATTTGTTGGTCCATTTGAGATTCTTGACCGAATAAGAAATGTAGCCTATAGACTCGCATTACCTCCAAGTATGTCTCGTGTTCATAATGTTTTTCACATATCCATGCTTCGTAAATATGTGAAAGACCCGAACCATATAATTGCGTTAGAACCAGATGAGATAGCCGAAGATTTAACGTACGAAGAGGTACATGTTAAGATCTTGGATAAGAAAGAGCATGTCCTACGCACCAAGGTTATACCACAAGTTAAGATTTTGTAGAGGAACCATTGTAAGACCCCAACTTTTATGAATAAAGATTAAATTCTCTCGAAATATATTTTTGAATATTATGGTGTGGATATGATATAATGTTATAGTTGTGGGTATTATTTACAAATTTTGCAAAAGTAAGCAAGTGGTTATATAATATTCGATTGGTGGGAGAATATTTGTTTTAACAGGAATATTCGTACGATCAAGACAATCATTGGTGGACCCCAGCGGAAGTATTGTCATTAGTTAGAAAATGATGTAATTATCTTTTTATAAAAATAACTACGAAAGTGTTACCAAGTTAAAACTGTTGAACTACGGTAGTAAAAGTATAAGAATACGCGTGGTTGCATAGTAGCATTACCGGTATTGATTATTGATGCTTACGTGAGAAGTCACTCGGTTATACTCAATTATTGCTACGATAATTCTTTGCATCATATCTCTCATATTATTGATTCGATTATTGTCACAAAGATTATCTCAGATTATATGATATATTATTAAATCAATAATTGAGACGACAAAGTTATTCATATTATTAAATTACAATATTTATAATGTCTAGAAGTTTTGTCAAGGAGAGGTTTGGTCACCTAATTGCGCTCCAATAAGGAGAAATCCTTATCGGAAAGCCCCCTCTTTCCTAGGAACGACCTGGTTGTTAAATATTGTGAGTTATAATATTAATGATGAATAAGTTCGTGTTGATTAAAGATGAATTTGATAGTTCCATTGTGTTGGGATTATTAGTGTTAGTGGAAATCGACATCTATTCAGATGATAATTGATGTCTGGGGGTTATATTGATAAATCGGGTAATTTATCGGATAAATGAGCAATTAATTGCTACTAATTCACATGCTTATATAACTATTTGTTCACATATATGTACTATTAAATCACATTCTTGTACTATTAGGGGAGTTGGTGCAAGATTGATAATACTTGCATGACTAAGTTAAAAATGGAGGTATAGATAAAGGTACTATACTGTAATTCGTATTTTTCACATGATTATACTATTGATTCACATTATTTACTATTAGGGGAGGTGGTGCAAGTTTGATAATACTTGCAGGAAATAAAAGAAAAGTTGGAGGTATTGTACTGTAATATTTTGAGCCCCAAAACGTACAATTATCGAAACTATATTTTCCTATAAATAAAAGCTCATTCTTCCTCCATTTCTCACCAATTCACAAAAGCTTTAGAGCAATTATTATAGAGAGAAATTATAGAGAGAAAGAAGAAGAGAAGTCTGCTACCTCACTATTCCAGTATCTAGTTTTTTTTCTACGGTAAGGGGTATTATTTCTTTCGTATTCATGGAGAGAACTTCTGATATTCCACTCTTTATTATTCTATTGGAATAACCTGTATACGCGGACTACCCTATACTTGATGAAATTCTTCTATTGTTCTGTTCTTTATCATTCTGTTGGAACATCATGTCTGTGCTTTACGCATGACCTGGTTCCATTATTTATGATTTTGTTGGAACATCCTGTCTGTGCTTTATGCATGACCTGGTTCCGTTATTTATTATTCTGTTGGAATATATCAGCCGATGCGTTTACTTTGACTGGTTCCGTTATTTATTATTACGTTAGAATAACCATGCATGCGGGCTCATCGCATGCCTAGTGATTTCTTCTGTTATTCCATTCTTTAGTATACTCAGTTGGTTAAAGTTTTGGCTTTTATACTCCATGAAATTAGTAGAATATCCTTGATATTTGCGCTTCATCCAATATCTTTTTATGAAAAAATTTGTGGTCGTGATACTAATGAATATCCTTGGCCGTAGTGCAGGGATTATGTGGTTTATTTATTAAGCTGAGTCTCAGCGATAAAAGTGATGAAAAACCTTTTAAATCATAGAAGATAGTAGACTTTATTCTCTCTTGACTCTTCTAATGGATTGCTTGTTCATTGCAGATTAAACTTGATGTTTATTATATTTTATCGGCTTTAACCTTTGTTGAAGGCTAATGATAAATTATTCGCATTATCTTAGTCATAATATTTCTTCTTGGGCTAGTTGAGCTCACCCTTTTGCTTTCATTGTTCTCTTTAGGAAATGAAAGCGTAGACTGGGACTAGTCGGGGAGCGAGTGATTGGTCGGATGATAAAGCATTAGCGATCCTCACTATTCATGAAATAATGTGATAATAAATGTAATGAGGACTCCATTGAGTGTGGATATTGTCTAGATGACAATATTTGTATTAAAACTCATAGCTTATGTTTTGTGGTATTTTACACGACAGTTGTATTATTAAGTTGTATTGGAATTTTATACCATGTATTTGGCGACTCAAGATGGGTGATGTATATTTATTTTGGGGGCATCACAGTTGGTATCAAAGCTTAGGGATATGATCCCTGGCTAAGATGTGAGACTAGAACTAGGAAGGGAGAGACGGGGAATTCCTTCGCTAGTATGACCTACCTAAGTTTATTTGGTATTTAATTGGTCGGTCAGATTTTAAGGATAATATGTTGCATGTCAATTAACCCTTATTTTGTGGCATTATCTGAAAATGACATCCGAGAATGTTGAGAATAGCAATGGAGCATGGAGACCGTTGAGTCTCCACGGATCAATAATCAGGATAATGTGCATCGTGAAGGCGACAATCCTCATGCAAATAACAACAACGACCAAATGATGAACGATGGAATGTTCGTAGAGGCTTTATGCAATTCATGCAACATCGAAAAAGAGCGGCTCCTATCCAAAATATAGGTGGAAACACTGGAAACTTTCGGACGGTCACCACTACACAGTTCAAGGAGCTGGGACCACCGGAGTTTATTGGAGAGCCAAAACCACTTAAGGCGGAAGCATGGATAAAGCAGATCACCAAGATATTTGATGTCTTGGGATGCTCTGAGGAGAAAAAGGTTCCCTTTGCCACCTTTATGTTACGAGGAGAGGCAGATTACTGGTGGGAATCGGTAAAGCGTACTCAACCTACCGCACTGAAGATGTCTTGGGAGAAGTTCCAAGAACTATTCAATGACAAGTACTTTCCCGAAAGTATTCGTCACATAAAAGAAGTAGAGTTCATCAAGTTGGAGCAGAACAATATGATCGTGTCGCAGTACGAAGCTAAGTTTGCCGAGTTGTCCCGATTTGCATCTCACTTGGTTGACAATGAGGAGAGAATGACGCGGATGTTTCTAAGAGGTTTGAAACCCGAGATACGTCAATATCTAATTTCTCATAAACTGTGTTTGTATTCAGATGTTGTAAATAGGGCTCAGTTATTGGAGCGCGATAACGAGTCAACGCAACCAAGAGAAAGCAGCCAAAAAAATGATAATACCAGTGGTAGCAGTCATCGAAGAGTTGACAACAAACGTGGAGGGAATCAACATGCCAGAAATGGTAACCACTTCAATGGTAATCATGGCCAAGATAATAAGAATGGACATTTCAAGAAGAGAAGATTCAACAATGATGGAAAGACGTCAGCACCAACACCCGTTGTTAAGGAAGGAGAACGACCACCTATCATATGCTTCAAATGCGGAGGGAGGGACACATCACCCAAACTGCGATGATGCAATTCAAAGCGTGTTATAATTGTGGAAGAAAAGGTCACCTAGCGCGATTTTGTCGTGCACCGAAGACAAGTCCAGCTGGGATGGAGGCACCAAAGGCCGTCCTAGAAAATTCAAAGTCGGTAGTTCAAGGGAGAGCGTTTATTGTGACCTCCCAGAAAGTAAGGAACCCGAACGAGGTCATCACGGGTAAGCTTATCATAAACTCTAGCGAAGTCTATACCTTATTTGATATCGGTTCTACCCATTCTTTTATTTCTCCTACTTGCACTTTGTGGTCGTCTTTATTGATGACATCTTCATATACTCCAAAACCCGTGAAGACCATGAGCAACACTTGAGGCTTATACTCCAAAAGCTTCGTGAAAATAAGTTATATGCCAAGTTGAAGAAATGCGAGTTCTGGCTTGAGGAAGTTGCATTCCTTGGGCACGTAATATCAAATCATGGCATATCTGTTGACCCGGCAAAGATTGAAGTAATTCAAAGCTGGGAGCAACCTAAGTCAGTGACCGAAGTACATAGCTTTCTCGGCTTAGCTGGTTATTATCGGAGATTCGTAGAAGGGTTTTCTCGAATCGCTACTCCGTTAACTTAGCTGACTCGAAAAGATATAAAGTTTGGTTGGAGCGAGGAATGTGAGAAGAGTTATCAAGAACTCAAGAGAAGACTCATTTCAAAGACTGCTCGACAATACCATCGGCCGGAGGATTTGTCATCTACTGGTGATGCTTGTGCAAAGGGTTAGGATGTGTTCTCATGCAACATGGGAAAGTCATAGCTTTATGCCTCACGATTAACTCAAAGAATATGAGAGGAATTATCCTACTCATGATCTAGAGTTAGCGTGATCATTTTTGCACTTAAGATTTGGAGGCATTACCTGTATGGAGAGAAGGTGGAGATCTATACGGATCATAAAAGCCTCAAATATTTCTTCACTCAAAAGGAACTCAACATGCAGCAACGATGATGGCTTGAGTTGTTGAAAGATTACGATGATACCATTCAATACCATCCTGGAAAAGCGAACGTAGTAGCTGATGCATTGAGTAGAAGATCATATGCGGGTACGAGTGCATTATTGTCAACACAAAGGCCCATTTTATATGACTTACAAAGGATGGAGATAGAGTTAAAGACTCAAGGGACCCATGTGATGATGGTGAATATACGAGTAGAACCGACTTTAATCGATAAAGTTAAAGTTGCTCAAACTACAGACCTGGAGCTGATGCGTATGAGGAATAAATTGCAAGAAGGTGCTATTTCGGAAGCAAGAATCGATGAAGAAGGAATACATCGAGTCAACTCCAGACTTTGTGTTCCTAACAACCCTGATTTAAAGTATAAAATCATGATGGAGGCACACAACACACCGTTTGCAATCCATCGTGGGAGTACCAAAATGTATCGTGATCTTCGACATACATTTTGGTGGAGCAATATGAAGAGAGAGATCACGGAGTTTATCTCAAGGTGTCTAACTTGTCAACGAGTCAAGGCGGAGCATCAAGTGCCAAAAGGTCCATTGCAACCACTTGAAATTCCAGAATGGAAGTGGGAGCACATTACCATGGATAAACTGTAATACGAATCCCTAATATTTGTTCTTCTGTCTCACTGGATTCGTTTTCTTTAAAATATTTTTCATCATCCTCAGTCTTAAATGATGATGTTACTGAATATCTTTGGTCTGTAGTACAAATATGAATGATTAACTGATGAATATCTTTGGCCCGTAGTGCAAAGATGAACAGGTGTTGAGATGAACATGACCGACTGGTGATACAAATGAATATCTTTGGCCTATAGTGCAAAGATGAATATTTGATTAAAGATGTATATTGATTGTTGTTACAGGGATAAAATATTGATGATGGACTTTTAAATCTTAGAAGATAGTAGAATTCTTTCTCTACTTGACTCTTCTAATGGATTCTTTGTTTCGCTGCAGATTGTTGATCTAAAACTTGTTGTCTAATATATTTTATCAGATTTTTCCCTGTTGAAGACTAATGATAAATTGTTGTATATTATCTTAGTCATAATATTCTTTACTAGGCTAGTTGAGCTCACCCTTTTCCTTTTTGTTCCATTTTTCTTCCCAAGAGGTGAGAATATAGCAGGAACTAGTCGGGGTATGGAGTGATGATTCAGGATAGATGTATTATTAGTCCTCACTATTTTGTAAAATAGTGTATCAATAATTGTAATGAGGACTCCTTTTGAGTTTGTATACTCTCTATTAAACTATATTTGTATTCAAACTCACAGTATATGTGTTGTCGTATTTTGCACGACAATTGTATTACTGAAGTTGTATTTGTTTCTGTACCATGTATTTGGCGACTCAAAATGGGTGATGTATACCTATTTTGGGGGCGTCACACAAAAAGTAGTAAAACCATCACAAAAGGTTTACGTGATGGCTTTAAGCATCACAATGGTCCTCTTGTATACACCCATCATGAAAGGTTTTATGTTATGGTTTTGGCAATCACGCAAACGCTTAGTGCTTTTGTGATGATTAATACAATCACATTAACACGTAATCTATTATGATTGTCAAAGTCATCACAAAAAAAACAAGACTTTAAGGATCAAATGTAAGAACGTGAACCTCTATTTACGTATAATTTATTTCATTATATTAATTGTATTTATATTAATTGTATCAAATGATATTTATAGGATTCGAACCCTCTCTCTTTTGCAAACTAAATAACGAGTATTATCACTACACCAAAGTCCAGATCATGATTATAATTTTAAAACAAAATATAAAAGGAAACATATGTGAGTTGACTTACTAAACCAAATTACTTACACATAAGATTTGGTGATTGCAATGGCAATCACAAACACTCTATAATGATGGTAAAATTATTCATCACTAAAAGCCATCATATATTTTATTGTTTTGTGATGGCTTGAAAATTTCATCACAAAATACCTTTTTTTTGTAATTGCAAATAAAAGTCGTCATAAAAATCTATCTTTTTTAATGATTGTCACGACCGTCATAAAATATTGTTTTGACTATTTCTTACATTAAAATTTTAGTGATAGCTTAAATGCAATCATGAAAAGGGTATCTCTATAACTGATGACTTAGTACGTCACAAAAAGAAAATTTATTTTGCATGAAAAAATTGGTATGATTGACATGGTCATCACAATTATAATACATTGATGGCAAGATTAGTCATCACCAAGAGCCATCATATATACTATTATTTTGTGATTGCATAAAAAGTTCATCACAAATTATAATCTTTTGTGATTGTTTTTAAAAACTGTCACGAAATTCCGTCACGTATTCTTATTTTTCTAGTAGTGATATGTAAGACCCCAACTTATTATAAATAAAATTGAATTTCTTCTATTTATTATTTTGAAATAGTAAGGGTTGTTTTGATTAATGTGGTTAGTTATGGGTAAAATGTGCAAATATTTCAAATAAGCAAGTGGTTATAAAATATTCATTGTTGTCATGGAATATTCGTTTGGTCGTGGAATATTCTTGCTGTCGGGGAATATTCATACGACAGCGCAGTCTTGTGTGTGCCCCATAACGAAAAGCGATTGGATGAAGAAAACGACAAAAATAAGTTGTTTATAAATAACGACGTTGTTATTACCGTTAATACTGTTGAAATACTCGGTGGTTAAAATACAGTAGCACACAGTATTGCACCAATTATTGATTCTTACGTAAGAAGGCACTACTGTAAAACCCCAACTTTTTGAATAAAGATGAATTTTCTATAAATATTAATTTTGAATATTATGGAGTGAAATTGATATAATAGTTGTGCGTAATATTTATAAATTTTGCAAAGTACGCAAGTTGTTATATAATATTCGATTGGTCGGGGAATATTCGTTTTAACAGGGAATATTAGTATAACGGCACAATCATTGGTGGACCCCATAGCGGAATTATTGCCGGATTGAGAAAACGACAAAAATACTTTATGAAAATAACGGGGAAGTTTTACCATTAAGCTGTTGAAACACCCGGTGTTAAAGAAAATACGATGTCTGGCGTAGTAAAGTAGTACGCGGTATTGATTATTGATGCTTACGTGATAAGTCACTCAGCTTTTGTTGGTATTATTAATGTAATAATCTGTAAAATCTTTTTATATAAAATGTAATACTTTTATAAAGTTATTCTATAAATAGAATATATTATATTCTATTATGCATAGTGTTGCGTATATCAGATAGTGTTTTGCATAGTAAAATCTTTTTTATATAAAATGTAATACTTTTATAAAGCTATCTGCATTTTATTAGACAATAATTAGAATATATTATATTTTATTATGCATAGTGTTTGCATAGTACTGCGATAGTGTTTGCATAGTAAAATCTTTTATAAAGTTATTCGTTTTATTAGATTATAAATAGAATATATTTTATTTTATTTAAAAGATTTTGCTTTAAATATGGGCCGTCAGATTAAAGTAAATCAATCTGGGCCGTTCATGGATTAGTTACTATGCATTCCATTTTCCTATAAATAGAAGCTCATTCCTTCATTATTTTCTTACGAATTCACTGAACTCTAAAGAGAGAAACTATAGAGAGAAACTATAGAGAGAGACTATAGAGAGATAGAAGAAAAGTATTCTGCTACTTAACTACTTTTATATTCAGTTTTTTTTACGGTAAGGGGTGTTATTCTTTCTTATTCATAAAGAGAACTGTTGTTATTCCATTTCTTATTATTACATTGGAATAACTTTGTATCTGTGATCTACCCTATACTTGGTGACATTCTTCTATTATTCTCATTGGAACATCCTGTTGTGTGTTTTACAGGACTGGTTAAAATCTTATTATTATTCTGTTGGAACATCCGCCGGTGCAAATTTTGCCCGATTGGTTCTCATTATTATTATACATTGGAATAACCTCGCCTATGTGAAGTACCGCATGCATGGTGATTTCTTTTGTTATTCCATTCTTTATTATACTCAGTTGGTTAAAGTTTTGACTTCTATACTCCATGAAATTAGTAGAATATCCTTAATATTTGTGCTTTATCCAGTATCTATTCATGGAAATATTCTTCTGATCATTCTTGAATTTTACTCTACAAAACAGTATCATGTTGACAATTTGAACGTTAATAATTCATGGATAAAATAATTCTTGAAATTATTTTATTGAATTCATATATCATTGTCATCATCCTCATGTTTATATTTTGTTGAAAGTCATCTCGTGGCTCAGAAGTGCATATGGACTTGGTATGATTATGACGAGTGGATTATTGATTGTAATCATGACCGTAATATTACAAATGATGTGGTAAAAGTTCTCATTGGCCCGTAGTGCATTGATGGACGATTGTTGGCATGATCATGACCATTAATGAATACAAATATATTCTTGGTCGAAAAGTGCGGGGGTGATTCGATGATGTGGAATATTTATTGTCGAGTCTCGGCGATAATGATGATGAAAACCTTTTAATCATAAAAGATAGTAGATTTTATTTTCTACTTGACTCTTTTAATGGATTGCTTGTTCTTCACCGCAGATTAAACTTGATGTCTATTATATTTTATCGGTTTAACATTGTTGGAGACTAATGATAATTTATTACGTATTATTTTAGTCATAATATTTCTTCATGGGCTAGTTGAGCTCACCCCTTTCTTTCACTATTCTCTTGTGAAATGAGAACATAAGCGAGGGGACTAGTCGGGGAACGGAGTGATGATCCAGAGGATAGCATTAGTAGTCCTCACTATTCTGTGAAATAGTGTGTTAATAATTATAATGAGGACTCCTTTTGAGTTTGTATACTCTCTATTAAACTATATTTGTATTCAAACTCACAAGATATGTATGTTGTCGATTTTGCATTTACAATCAGACATCAAGTTGTATTTGAATTTTGTACCATGTATCTGATGACCCAAGATGGGTGATGTATACCTAATTTTGGGGGCGTCACAACTACTCAATAATTGTTACAGTAATTACTGTTCAATATTTTATTTTATTGATTCAATAATTGCTACGTTGATATTTTATATTACTGTTCTTTCAATAATTGTCACTACACGGTATTTTCCATTATTGGAGCAATAATTCATATTATCTGAATAATATTATTAGATAACATTATTGGCAATGTCTAGAAAGTTACGCTCTAAGGAGAGGTTTAGTCATCTAATCATACGCCAAAGAAGGAGAAATCCTTATTGAAATCCCTCTTTCGTGGGGAACTACCGTTGCCAAGATTGTGATTCTGTAATATTATTTGTGAATAATTAATTATTAATTTATATGATAAGAAAAATATTTATTTTATGTGGATATAGATGGAGAAAATTTTAAAGTGGCAATTGTTGAAAATTTGTTATTTTATCTTTTCTGATAAATAATTCATTTAAATATATTATTATATTTTAATAATATAATAATGGTGATATTTTTACAATGAATGTGGGATATATGAGTATATGAGGAGGAAGAGTATTTTTGTTACAAAAATTGTTTAAAACATGTTAAACATGTCTGTGGGCCCATTTCTTGATTGAAATTTGATTATAGCCTGTAAAATCGTCCGTTTGTGGATTTCAGTCAATTTTTGTTTGGAATTTGGAAAATCTTTCTTCTGCAAAGTTGTAGAGAATAAAATTTCCTATGAAAAAGACATGAGGTTTGAATTTTTCTGATAAAAGGGCTATTTATTATGAATTATTGAAGTTTCGAAGTTCCATAATAATTGATTTTTGGAGTTTAAAATATTTATTTTAAGAAAAACATTTTTTACATTTTGTGGGCCTCATTAAACATGTGTTAAGTTGTTGAATTCAGATTCTTGGTGTGCATAAGAAATTTGTTTAATTATATTATTATTTTATTAAATTTTCTGCTTTGGTATTCTAAGCATTTTCCTATAAATAGGGTGCTTAGGTTAAAATTGAAAATCACACCAGAAACTGAAATCTTCTCTCTCTTTCTCTCTCGATATATTGAGCGTATTCTTGTGAGTATTTTGATACTTTGAGTGTTGTTATACGGTGCAAGTTCTCTTCACCACTATATTGAGTATTCCAGCCAGAAGTACTATTCTTTCTAGGTAAGGGATGTTATTTTCTTCTTAAATGATATTATTTTCTTCAAAATCATTATGCCAAAATATTGGTTTGAACTTTTTATCAAATTTGGAACTTTTTGTGTTAGGGTTACTATTCACGATATTTTAACTATTCACGATATCTGACTATTCACTATCAATCACGGCACTATTTACAAAAAATTAAATTTTCGTTTTTAAGTCAAAATATCTATTATGGATACTAGCTTTGATTGTATCCATGTTTTGATCATTCTTGAATTTTACTCCACTATGATTATTTATGAGGTATTTTTGGACATGGAATAGCTAAAATACGAATCCTTAATATTTATTCTTTTGTTTCACTGGATTCGTTTTCTTTAAAATATTTTTCATCATCCTTAGTCCTAAATGATGATATTACTGAATATCTTTGGCATATAGTGTAAAGATGAATGATTTTCTGATGAATATTTTTGGCCCGTAGTGCAAAGATGAACAGGTGTTTACATGAACATGACCAACTGACGAATATCTTTGGCCTGAAGTACAAATATGAATATGTAATTCCAGATATATATTGATTGATGTTACAGGGATAAAATATCGACGATGAACTTTTAAATTCATATATAGAAGATAGTAGATTGCATTCTCTACTTAACTCTTCTAATGAATTATTATTTCCGCTGCGAATATTGATTTAAAATTGGTTGTCTATTGTATTCTATTAGATTTTTCCCTATTGAAGACTAACGATAATTTGTTCTATGTTATCTTAGTCATAATATTCTTTACTGGGCTAGTTGAGCTCACCCTTTTCCTTTTGTTCCATTTTTCTTCTCGGGAGGCGAGAATGAATGTGGTAGTCTTAGTCTGGGTATGGAATGAAGGTTCTAGGAAGTTGTTTTAGTAGTCCTCACCATTTTTGTAAAATATTGTACCAATAATTGTAATGAGGACTTATTTGGGTATGAATATTGTCTAGATGGCAATATTTATATTTAAACTCATGATTTTTATGTTGTATTAATAAAGTTGTAGAACATTTACGTACCATGTTATTGACGACTCAAAATGGGTGTTGTATACCTATTTTGGGGGCGTCACATGATTAACGTACTAATTGATGTATATATATACAGTAAGGATCTAAAGCTCACCCAACTCACCTATATATACCCTCATTTTCCTTTTCTCTCCTCATTAGACAAGATGTTTAGAAAGCGTAAACTTGAATTGAAAAATTCTCACCCTCCTCATCGCTAAAATCGGTAATCTGGTCCATCGAAAGAGAATCGTCCCCTTCTCCCTCTCTAAGCCTCAGGAATCTCTGTCTTCCATAATTCTCTTCGCGAGGAATCGACGCCTTCTCCCTCTCTCTTCGCGAGGAATCGACGCCTTTGCGAGAATCGACATCTTCTCCCTTCCTCGTCGATCTAGACCAAGGTAACAAAATTAGAACTTTGGGTGATGATTTTCTTGTTTTATGGGTTGAAATCAGGCTTGGATTCGTTCCAATTTGTGATTTGGTGTTCAATAATAACTTTTTTAGGACTTTTACTTAAAAAGGGCCAAACCCTATAATCTGCAAAATTATTGTGTTCTCAAGATTAGGGCTTTTTGACTCTTAATTATAATTTCAGTGACAATATGACTTTTCTGAAAATAATAATTATAATTTAAAAAAATTAATTTATTTTTAAAAAAAATTGATTCAATTTTTTTTTATCTTTCTTCGCTTTTCATTTTCATTTTAATTTCTATTTTTAGTTTTTATTTTTAAAATTTTAGATTAAGAATACATATAATAATGGTAAAGATGTTAACTCTTTTTTTCTTTCGAAAATAAAGTTTTACATTATAAATGAAAAAAAAAAATCTATTTTTTAAAAATAAAGTTTTACTTTCTAATTTAATTTTTTGAATCTATATTTTATGAAACTTTACTCATTTCGAAAAAAATAAATTTTCTAATATTTTTCTTTAAAATAATAATTATTTTTAAAAATATTTATATTAAATATAAATAATATTTATTATTTTAAAATTATTTGAAAAACTATATTTGATTCTAAAATATTAAACAAAATTATTATTTTAAATTTATTTTAAAAAACTATTTTATTTTAAAGTATTAAATATAATTATTATTTTACAAATAATATTTCTTTTAAAATATTAAATAAAATAATTATTTAAAAATGTTATTTTAAATTTTAAATATAATTATTATTTTTATAAAAAAAATTGTTTTAAAATATTAAAAATATTTTTTAAATAATTAATTTATTTTAAAATATTTAAAATAATTATTATTTGAAAAAGAATATTTTATTTTAAAATATTAAAATATTTATTTTTTTATTTAATTTTAAAATTTTAATTTTATTTTAAATTTTAAAATATTTATTTTTTTAAAATTTTAAAATATTTATTTTATTTTAAATTTTAAAATATTTATTTTATTTTAAAAGTTTAACATATTTATTTAATTTTAAAATATTGAAAAATGTGTTGTGTCAAACTAGGTCGTCTGGTTGAGTTAAAATTTGGTCGGGTTGGGGTATAATCGGGTCGAAGGAATGGAAACGCAAAAAAATATCAGTTTAAGAACTTAATTTTACGAAAAATGAACTTTTAGTACGATTTTAAAAGTATGTGACAACTTGAAGGGAAATAAAAGTCATTCGGCCTAAAGAATAATATTGTTGTAAAGTAATAAGTTATTTTATCATAATATTTATCTATATTTTTAATGTATAATTTTTTTATATTCTTAATATATAGTACTCTCACCGTCCAGTTTTAATTATTTGTCATAATCAACTTTTAATGGTCAAATTGACCATATTATAAGATTAATAATTAAACAAAAATATTAAAATTTTTGAATCAAATAAGTTGATATCTTGATAGTATATTATTCGTTGTACTTTCATTTTTATCGGCAAAAAGAGAATGATATTAATATCTAATAAACTTAACAATATTTTTTGATTTTAAATACGGTCAATTTAATCTTAAAAAGTCAATTAAGACATGGACCGAGAGAATAGTTATTTAGAGTTTAAAGTTGAGTGAAAACTTAAAAAGTAAAATTTTATATATATATATATATAGGGAAATGATCCATATCAAATATTTGCTATGGAGAAAAATGGGGCAAATAGCATCATAACTGTTCATTCCAATAATCAAGGACGCGAATTAAAAAAGGGAATCGCCCGTCTGCCAGTTCGTCTAGCGAAAGCTGCTTAACAAATTTTCGGACAGATTTGACCCTAATTCAAAGTTACCTTTGGTAACCTTCAACTAGCGTACGACACCCTCCCTCTCCCTCTTACTGCGATTCCTAAGCAACAAACATTGCGATTTCATCCATACCACCCTCGTTTCTGCTCCTGCTGCGAGTTTGAAAACCAAACCCTCAAACCCTTCCTCCTGATGCGATTCCTAAATCAAAGCCAAGGATATCGAAATCCAAATTGAGCTGCGATTCCCTAAACCAAACCCTCTTTCCTGCTGCGATTTCGAGTTCAACTAGCGTACGAGCACCCTCGATTCCCGCGTCGATTCCCTAAACAAAACCCTCCCTCCTGCTGCGATTGATCAGGTATTTTTTCTTTTGTATCAGGTTCGGCTGATTTTGCTACCAAGTAGTTTGTATCAGTGTTTAGTTTTGCTTATCTGATTAATCTTATGGTATATATTTTCTAGTTTTTCCCTAGGTGGGTTTTTATAGTAGCTGTAGTTTTGGTTATTTTTTGTTATCAAAACGGTTAATTTGTTGTTGGTCACAGTGGCGGAACCAGAACAAAACTTGAGGGGGTCAAAATTTGAGGGCGGTTATCGGAGGTCGAGAGCAGCGACATGTACCCTGCAGCGGCGAGGGAACGGAGTTAAGATCCTTGGGTTTGATTTTGACTTCGATTGAAAAAAATGGAAAGTATATTAGCGGCCCAATGCATATCGACCAGGTTGATCGGTATATGGAATATCATTAATATAATTAATTAAAAGAATATATCATAATTTTATTTTACACAAGTATATATATCATCAGAATAATGTAAACTATTTAATATACCAACTTATATTATAAACATTGCATTTTAAATACTACTAATATTTTTCGCACCACAAATATTATTATCTTTAATATTCTAATTTTATATATCATACTGTGGAGTGTGGAGTAACAATATTAAAATTGTGCAAAAATGTTGGAGTTTTCGAAAATCGACAAAAATCTGAATTGGCAAAAGCGTAAATGAGACTTAAAACAATGGGTAAAACTCGAAATTTGGCCACTCTCTCTTGTGATAAACTTTGGCGCAGTATAACACAGTCCCCATCTTAGTGAAGAGCAGTCAGCAGTGAGAGAATCACCAGAAGAGAGAAAAACTTGAGTTGAAGACGACCTCACCTACCC
This sequence comes from Panax ginseng, assembly GCA_020205605.1. NCBI lineage: Eukaryota > Viridiplantae > Streptophyta > Magnoliopsida > Apiales > Araliaceae > Panax > Panax ginseng. Next base: position 118,345,312 of record CM035143.1, on the reverse strand, counting down.
ACTAATCCCCTCAAAACCGATAACCAAAACTCCTACTAAAAAAAAGAAGCAAAATCACACAAGCCCATCAAAAAACCCCCATATCGATCTCTATTTAAGTTGTCACTTTCATTCAAATAGTCTTCTTTTCTTGAATACCCAGTTTCTGTTTTTGCTCAAAATGGAGAGTTTTTTTGACAAAATACGAGTTCAAGGATTGTGGGTTTGTGTAGGTTTTCCATAAGGGTCTTCCTTTTTCTTTTTTCTTGAAGAGGCAGGCGGCACTGCAGCAGGGGCAGGCGGCAGCAGCAGGCGGCATGCGGTAGTAAGTTTCATCCTAGGGGGTCATATGCCCCCCCTCGACCCCCCTGGTTCCTCCTCTGGTTGGTCATGTATCTCGTTTTCAATTTACTATATAGTTGACTACTTTCAGAAAAGTAATTGGGCTGATATTAGGATTCAGATAATACTGTTCTAAGATCAGTTTAGTGGAGTTTTGTCTAGTGTTCTGTATTTTGGTAGCATTGGAGGAACTTGTTTTCAAATTTTGGAATTTCTTAATTTTTGGATGCTTTCTCATTGTTATAGGGTAACACGTCAGTTAATTTTAGGCCACATATTAGATTGGTTGTTTGATTCTGTCAAACCAAAGCAATTTTTTTTTCTTATTTCTTACTGATAATTAGTATTTAGAACACGTGCTTGAAGAGTGATATCTTTGTTTATTATATTTTTCATTTTGCTCATATCCATTTTTGATGGGAATTTTTATAGATTATTTAATACTTGACATTTTGATGAATGTTTAGGAAACATATGGATATTAATCCCGGACCTGCTAATCCTATTGTGTTATGGGACCACGAAAATCACGTATCATCAGACTTATGGCAAAATATTGTAAGTTTATTAATGTATAACAAATTTCATTTTCTTAAACATTTGTTACAAACATTCATGTTGTGACGATTTATGTTTTTATGTTGTTGGACGTGTAGGATAGGGGTGTGTTAGAAATTTGTCAAATGTCTGCAAAATTAACTGAATGAAACTTGACTGAACAACAAGAATATTTGCTGGAACAATTAGGTTTTGGTATATTTTGTCATCAAGCTATAGTGTCAAAGATTGATGTATCTCTTGTATCTGCTCTAGTTGAACGTTGGAGAAGTGAAACAAATATGTTTCACTTAAATTGTGGAGAGATTAGCATTTCTTTAGAGGATGTGGGATTTTTATTTGGGTTGCCCGTATTAGGAAAACCTTTGACTTGCGGAGAATTAGAAAATTCCAAAAGCTATTTTATAAGGGTTTTTGGGCAATAAGTTGTAGTAGATGATCAGTGGGAACAATGCTATAAAAGGGGGGGCATAATTTTGCCCTGGTTAAGACAGAGATATGGTCAATTACCTTGTGATGCTACTCCAGATGATGTCGTAAAACACACTAAAGCATATCTGTTGTACTTGCGTGGCACTATTTTGTTTTCAACCAAGAGTAAAAATATTGCGCATCCTAGATATTTGTTGTTACTGGAAAGATTGGAAGATGTAGTTACATATGCTTGGGGGCGGCAGTTTTAGGGCATTTGTATATGGGTTTGCATGAGGCTACTCGCAAAAAAATGAAAAAATTGTGCAACCCTTCTTATGATGTGGGCTCCTGAACGGTTCAACATTGGTCGTCCTACCCCTAAGCCTATGTCCCAGAAGTTGATACCTAGGGCATTATCCTGGGCATACTCCTCTTTTGATCCTAATTCAAAACAATATCGGTATTTTAAAATTGACATCACCATCTTATGTTTTACCGAGGAGAGTTTGATAATATGTTGGAAACAGATGGGGTGTGGCGTCCATATCAGTTATTTGATAGACGTTTGTCTTGTGATTTTTTTGAGGCAAGGTTAGGTGGAGCCGCTCGTATACCATTGATACATTACGACATTGTTGAGTTCCAAATGCCTGACAGATTTATGAGGCAATTTGGATATTTGCAGTTGTATCCATCTAATAATGAAAATATGGTGGAATTGCGGAAGGAACATAAATTATTTGAGAGAATACATTTTGAAAACCATAGGGCCAACTATACTAAATTGTGGGATGCATACATGGAGAGTTTAGGAGGACAAGTGTTGTAGGCTTTGCAGCATATATCTACCGAGGATTATATGATATGGTACAGAGAAATTACTCGGAGACGGATACACCATCCTCGACCCTTTAGGCGTCAAGGAGACGATTATGAGCCACGGGTATTCATTGACCAATATGTGGCCGCAAACACTGTAAGTTATTCAATTTATAATATTTAGTAATGTTTTTGTGTTTTTAACTGATTATCTTGTTTTATTAATATAATTTTTTTATTCAATTGTAGATTGAGAGTGCAAAATCCATATTTGAAAAGTTGTTGTCAATTGGACATCCACCTGAGTTAAGAACCATGTATGACACATGGTTCAATACATTATACCAGCCGTTCATGATTGACTATAGAGGGGTTCCAATCAATCCAAATCCAACGCAACCTCAAGTTGGGCAAATGGAGATTGACATGACAGGATCCCAACCTACAGTTCAAGAGAGTACTCAGCCTAGCGTTGGCTCTTCTACTCAACATAGTAAGAAAGTGCCAGCTAGAAGGATGGAGGGAACAAAGCACACTCACTTTTTCAAGTACTTAAAGATGGAAAAAATCAATTGGCTAAATTATCATTGGTTTAGTCCAACTCACGACCCATCAGACTTTCCTCATAGCCATCCAGAAGGTCTATACAAGTTTAAATTTAAAGATGTTAACTGTTTGAGACCCATGATTGGTTATGGGAACATGTCTTGGATGCTTATTTGTTGTTGTTGCGAGACAGATAAGCTAAAATGTGTAAAGAAGGTATCCAAAGATGGGCTCGATTTTATTTCATGCCAACGTACTTTGCATTGTTAGGTACCCAAAACTTACCAAGTGTCGGAGTAGACATGCCAACCATACGAAAATTTCTAAGAAGTTACATCAATCCTACAGTTGGTGCCCCAGTACATGAGTGTGATTACATATTCGTTCCAGTCTTCAACGAAACCAACAGTCATTTTTGCTTATTTATTTGGAGTGTCAACAAGTGGAAAGTAATGCTACTTGACCCACTTTATGATGACAAACCATTAATGCCTTTGTCACAATTATACCAAAACTTCTTTGCGGTTGTGGTGAGTTCATTAATATATTTCTTGTTTTTCATGTCATTACACAGACATGTAATTCCTACTACTTTGGACTTATAAGTAATGGGTTTCTGGTTTATAGGTGGAGTTAATTCCTTTGCTGCTTCGTCAGGCAAATCCTACAGCAAAGTAGCCAAAATCGAAGCCGAAAGTTGAAGTCTGTGTGAATAGACCGAGACAATGGAACGAAGACGATTGTGGCATATATGTTGCAAAGTACGTGGATTTCTTTTTGTACCGTATAAACATCATGGAGGAGCCGAGGTGGACTCTTAACGAGGCTTATAATTTTAGATTTAGAATAGCACATGAGCTTAGGATGTGCAAAGCTAGGGAGATTCCTGAAAAATATATTTGTAACGAACAAACTTTAGATTCGGATTCAAATGAAGACTAGTGAATGTATATTTTGACTAACTTTTGTAATACGTTTGATTCAATGTCATAATAATTTTGTGGTTATTATAATTTTCTTGGGAGACTAGAGCATTCCTGTATCATATTTTTTTGGTTAGTTATTTCTTTTATAACTTAATTTCTGATTATTTTAGTAAATTTAATAGTATTAGCTCTTTTTTTATGTGGACATGTCATTTCCTTTTAGTGTACCCATTAACTAATTTAATTGGAGTGTATGTACATGTCTGTATGCAGTCAATACTAATATGCATCCCTCTCCTGGCACCTTTTTATTTCTTCTGATAATTATCTCTCTACCATCTCTTAGTAGATTTTATAATATTTTATTAATTACGTGATGAAGAGGCAAAATATGGCACATATCTAGTAGTCTTTTTCAATGCACACAAACATTATACATGGTTTTGGCTTTGCAGGTGCAGGAACATAATCACCCCCATATTCTTCTCCTGCAAATTGGAGAGAATGGTATAATGCTTTACTTATGGGGTTCTCATTAAATTTAATGGTCTGTACTTTCTGAGGGCAGTTCATTCTTTTTTTTAAAAAAGATTATTAATAGCCATGCTTTTCTCTTGATGCTTAAGAAATTGAGGGCTTGAATCATCCAGTGTGTAATATTCTCTAAAATGTGTAACGAAGTCCAGGTGCGGTGAGCAAAACATCAGTTGTCTGTCCAGGTCCTATCATGATAACTCTGCTAGCGAATGGCTTGGTGTAAATAGCATCAGTTGCAACAACAGTTAGTTTGTGGTTGGTCCAGGGGAGTTGATTTGAAGGATGCGTGCTAACTAACCTGTATGTAATAATGAGGGATTTTATGCATGTTATCTAACAAAAGAGGCTTCCTGATGTGGATGTTCAGTGTCAATATATAATCAATCATAGCTTACTCGGTTGATATTTTAATACTACTTAGTAGTAACAGTTAGAAACCTTGTGCATGAATAATTGATAATTTTATGGAGCATAACTTGCCAATAATTGATTATATCTTCCATGTTTGTTATCTCTTTTTAAAGTTGGATATGGTTGTAGGAGAAGAGACAGAGACGAGCGGCATAGACATAGGTCTGACTCTCACCCTATGGGCAGATCTGAACATAGATCAAAGTCAAGATCTCGTTCGTTCACGCTCAAAAAGGTTGGTTTTCCTTTTATTTGGAAATAGATCTAGTTTGTGATTTCATGTGTATATTTGAGGAACTATTAACTGTATTATTTCAAGTTAATCTGATACTATTGCTGCAATTCTGACAACAATTTGAAGCTCTGAACACGTGGGTTGCTATTATAGACTCTTTATTAAGCTTGTTATTATGAATTATGCGAGTGAACTTGCAAGAGCCTGTTGGGTGTTATATGTATATGGGTTCTGGTGGTAAAGGAGTTTCAAGACAGTGACAGATAACATATTCAGGTCCATCTGCCCATGCGGTTCGCAACTGACGAATCCCATGCCTGAAGAATAATAACTAATTGAATTTTTTTTGCAAAATATGTTCTCTAAAAATATGATAATAAATCTGATACTATGAATTGGCCTTAAAAAACTAATTGAATTTTTTTTGCAGTGCAACCTGGCTTATGTTACCAAGCAGTAAACCTACAGGTTCTTCCCACTTATCAACTTTAAGGACTGGATTTTGACAGCATTATGTAACTGATGTCATTGCGCAAGTTTCGGAATTCAAGTGCTAATTGCTTGTTTAGTCAGTTACATTGTTTGTAGATTATATAATTGTTTCAGATATAGGTGAGCTTATAAATTTTGTAGGGGTTGAAAAATTGGTGCAACTCATGCAACCTAACAGTGTGAATTTCAATATTAGATTTGGCTTGTCAAATTATGCTTGCCATGGATCATTGTAACACTTCCACAAATTCTTTTTGTAATATTACATATTAATATATTCGATTTAATTTTTTTTCTTTTTGTAATATTATTTTCTCCGTACGATTGATATTTGGAAATAATAAATCATGCTGATAAATCAAAATATATAAACAAAAGTAAATAGTTTTGCCATTACACAATCATAAAATCACATATTAATATAACTTCAAATACCCGATTTTTCTTGACCCATAATTTTGTAGTGGTTCCGCTTATCATGATTGGTCATCATATTGCATATTGCACACGTTCTCAATTGTTTACGACTTGCAGCCTCTTCGATCCCACTCTTTATTCTTGTAGCTTTTTTTCGCCCTTTTGTTTGCGAACAAATAGGATCTAATAACGGCTCATCTTCAGCAAGCTGATCATCATATTCTCGAATATCATGAACCTCTTTTACACTAATTTCATCAGGGTCAAATTTCTCAACGATGGGTTGATTGTCAATACACAATTGTACGACATGCTTAAAACCATTAATTGAGCATGATCCTGTAAAAGCTAATCGCAAGAGCAACGTCGCCAAATAATTGTAACACATCGTCTGAGATTCCTCGTAGTTGGACATTTCAGTCAAAATCTTTGGTAATTCAGTGTTCACTTTATTACCATCTTTACACCACCGCCTTAAAACGTATTTATCAGGTATCTTTTTTGTACTTTTGACAATCATATGCCTTATAATGTGTTTACAAAGCATACCAGAATGTTCAAATTTTTTTATAATTACAATTTATATCTCCAGTTTGAACATTACTAACACGAAGAACGCATCTATTTGATTCTTCGTTGTCAGCTTGCTTTTGCACAATGCATACGACTTTTGTATCCGATGTTGTTGGATGTTGAAGCTTTCAGATTACCTACTACTTATGAGATTTTATTATCTCAATCTGAAAGCGTATAAACATCTCCTTTGTATAAATATTTGCTCCATGTGTTTCCAATGGTGATTCAAGAGTCATATTTCAGGTCCGATGACAAGTTACGTAGTTAGCTTTTCTCTCTCTCTCATGACCTGCTTCTCAAGTGCTTTTCTGTATTTACGATAAATTCCTTGATACTCGTTGTCGCATTCACATTCATATTCATCGAACAAACTGTTCATTCCCTCACTCCTGGATGTAGTCGTCATTCCTGCTGCAAAAAAAAAACTTTGTGTACGCCTTGATCCATTTGTGCTTAACCTCATAAAGTGATTGGAGCCATTAATCATGGTCATGCAGCTCGTAATCTATCATCAACTTTTTCCATCGCTCCTCAAAATTTGCAACAATCAAAGATTTATACACACAACAGTTAAAATCGTGCTTAAATATTGGGTATTGTTCATACAATGTATGTAATTTCTCTGAAAATTTGTTGCTAATATGCCATGTGCAAATTAGCACGGTGTGTTTCTGGAAGAACTTTAGCAATCGCATTGCTCATAGCTTTGTCCTAATCAGTGATAATGGTAACCGGTGCCTTGTTGTTCATTGCTTGAAGCCAACTTTCAAAAACTCATACAAAAGTATCCTCTGTTTCGTCCTGAATCAGTGCAAAACCAAACAAGATGGAATGATAATGATGATTTACCCCGTGAACGAAATAAACGACATAGAATACTTATTCGTTCGATAAGTTGTATCAAATATCACTACATCCCCAAAATTTTTGTAAGCTATCATTGATCGATAATCTATCCACAAGATACATTCGATGCGATAATCTTCATCTCGTTTGATATCGTAAAAAATAGAGGATTTTCCGTCGAGAGTTTTTTCAAGTACTGCAATGCTGCTTGGGCATCGTTTGAATCTACTGTGTCACGTCTTATATATCTTGTACAACATTCCGAATATCCTTATCACTGAAACCGATATTTTCCACCCCTCCTCTTATTTCACTAAATACATTCATCAATTTATTTTGGCCCAACTCAAATTTCTGTGAAAGTTCCGATTAAACTTCGGGCAACAGGAGTTATATTTTTCTGTGTTTAAATGAAATTTTTCTTGCTCGGAATCACCAAATCATGATTGTGAGACAACTCAATTTTTGAAACTTTCCAGGTATCTTCTTTCTTTAGATGAACAACAAACATTCGAGCTTTGCACATCGTCTGACCTATAGAATCCCTTTTTTCTTTTGACCTTACTACCATCAACTTCATCAACATCTTGTTTCTTTCTTTCAATTGGTTTTCTAGCTTTCTTACATGTAAAAAGTCGGTCGGACAAATTGTTGAAGTGAGCATATTTATGAGTTGTCCCAATTTTTATTTCAAATCCACAACTACATACATATGTTCTATAAAATTCTTCCGCCTTTTCGATAGTAGAAAAAATCCGACCCTCATATGGACTTTTTGAAACTTTAATATGCGATTGGTTCGTGTTATGAACATCAATATTATCCATGTCAATATATTATCATGAGAAGAATTTGAAGAACTTGAATTAAACATGTCTTCAACCATAATTGAAAACTTACCAGGATGATTTTGACCTGCAAAGCCTTGCTTGATTTATTGCGCAGTTTTCTTCCTTAATATTTTTTTGGGAGGATATTTAAAAGAAATTATCAGGAATAAATATGATAATAATATAAGGTTTGTATTTTTTTTACTCGTGTGAGTTTTATTCTTTTACCCTAAAGACTATCCCATATTTTGTTTCCTTCTTTGATTTAGATTTGATTCTTTCTGTGATTTGAAATTGATTGCATATTAGATTGCATGGCTAATTGACAGTTTCAGTGATTTGTATTTTATTTCTTCTATTATTTTTTATTATTTGTTTCGGTGATTTGTATTTTATTCCTTCTATTATTTTCTATTATTTGATTGCATATTAGATTGTTACCGCCAACGTTTCTATGATATATATTGGATTGTTGCTCTTATCTGATAGCATCAATATTATTTCTCCTTTGTTTGTTATTGGCGTCATATCCGCTTGTTTGTTATTGGCGGTTTTCTTGTTTGTTGATGTTTTGCATTGACTGTTCCGCTTGGGAGTAATTTGGGCAAAGTATTTTTTTTATAATCCGCTAGTCCAAATAGCGTTCATGGGGACTTATTTTCCTCCCGCTAGACGAACTGGCGGACGGACAATTCCCTTTTTTAATTCGCGCCCTTGATTATTGGAATCAACGGTTATGATGTTATTTGTCCAATTTTTCTCCATAGCAAATATTTATATGGATCATTTTCATATATATATATATATATATATATATATATATATATATATATATATATACACACACACAACAAGGATCAGTCCGAGAGTCCTGACTTGATAAAAAATCTGACTACCATTTTTTTTTTTAAAACAAATAAAAATATATTTAATATTTTCGGAATCGAAATTTTTCCATATCATATGTTTTATGCGTTATTTGGATACCTATACCAAAAATGTATATCTGATGCGCGCAAGACAGATCGTACATACATGTTTTGTTATTTGTATCCAAATCACACCCAAAACACTGTATTATGTAAAAATTCAAGTTTCATATTTTTTATTTTTATTTTTTTTTAGTTGTTTTAAAAAAAAGCACAAAAAAAAAGTCCGAATTTTGGTCCGGTCCGGGAGTCCGGACCTGATCCGGCCTCTATATATATATATATACGGAGAAGCTCTAAAGCGAACCTTAAAAAGCGAATCAAAGTCGAACTGGTTGCTCTTTGGTGTCTATGGCGACTGCGTTCACCCGTCGCATTAAAGACTAAGATATGGCTACGGTGACGGATCAAACCGTCGCCATAGACACCAAAGAGATGATTTGAGTCTTTGGTTCGCTTTAGAGACGATCAATATATATATATATATATATATATATATATATATATATATATATATCCTAGACATGATTTATATGACTAAAATAACTAGATATTATTTGGAATTATTTTTTTTAATAATAAATGTTTACGTACAATTAATAAATTAAAATATAATAAGAAGATGGTAAATTATTGTGCAATGATCAAATTTTACATATAAACAAATGAATATACATATACATTGTAGTTCTTATGCATTACATCTTCTCGCTTTTATTCAATGTATTTTTTGTAACAATTGTTTCAAGCCTTTGAGTAATTTCTTTTTTTTTTCTAGGTATATTTATTGCTTGAATTAAGAATTTCAAACTTATTCTAAAGTTTAAAATCTAAAATCTAAAGATACAAAGCAAGAAAGAAAAAACAAAAAATATATATTCATTTGTTTTGTATCTAGTTTCCATCCAATGTTGAAACCTATTTGCTTTGTATATAGTTTTCATCCAATGTTGAACCCCAACTTGCTAAAATTTACCTATTGCTATTACAAATAACCTCTTGTTCTCTCCTCTGAGAAAGATTTGGTAAGGGATAATATAGCACTGAATTATTGACTCAGATAGAAAAAAAGTGCAACTGTTTATATTCCTAACAATGGTACTCCAGCTCTTACAGTTGCCTACAAATTCATTCATGCTAATAATTATCATTCATCAAATCAATTCGTAGTGTGTATTAAAACTTACTCTGGAAGCAATAAATAATGGGGTGCAAGTATTTTGTTTTATTTTTTCATTAAAAAAAGGTGCAATTTCTAGCAAGAATTATATGAGAACATTATGATCACACAAAAGAATAACATACAAATATGTAGAGAAATATTCACATACTTCTTTTCCTAATGTCCAAGAAAAAAAGAAATTGAGCTACATGAATCAAAAAGCTAATGATAAATTTACTCATCATCATCTTCATTTTCATCATCATACTCATAATCATCAGCGCCATAAATCTCGTCTTCAAAGAAATCTTTTTCTCCTGACCTTTTAGATCCTGGAAATTCATCAGTGGTAACTGAACTTTTATCTTCTTCTTGTATATCGGCAAAGGTTCTGCTCTCAGTTTCCTCCTCATCACATATTGAGACCTCGCCAGGATTCTCGTTCAGAGGGTTATCTTCAGCTAAAATTCAAAATGAAACAAATTAACTTAATGGTTTAAATTGGGTCTGACAAGAGGTACAAGAGCAATCCTATATAAATGGAAAAAACCATTTGAATCATAACTTTCGTTTTCTGATTCATCAGAGCCATCATAAAAATTAACCATCATCGTCATCCACTTGTACCCTAATCCAGAAACACGTACATATTCACGTCAATTAGGGGAGGGGAGGGGAGGGGAGGGGAGGGGACGGGGGCAAAAAGAGGTCAACCAATAAACGAAACTTTGAGTAAAAGCTCACAAAGGAAATGGATTTGAAGCATCTCCAGCAGTCATGGTAATATCATCCTTCACAACATACAAGTCATATACAAAGTCATCTTTAGATGTTGGGATTACAATAACCAAAACAAAAACATGAATAAAATTAGTGATAGGCTGTCTTAAGACCAAGAAAAGGGTGACGATATGTCATATATTTTATAAAATGATGCAAATTCCCACATGTGTAATTATAGCCCACTCCTTGAAAAAGAAAACATAAAAACTATACATTTTAAGTTTTTAACCAATCCAGTTTTTTTATTGCCCAGCAGTGTTTCACATGGTTACACTAAGCTAAAGCAAATTATTAGTGAAAGATTGCTAAGCATAGAAAAGGTATTTAAGAATATCAATTTTTGATGATCCCAGACACAAAACAGAAAAAGAAATGAAATGGAATATTATACAGGGATATACCTCTTTTGGACATGTAATCGTCAATTTCAGATTATATTTCTGAAGCAGCACTTGGAATGAACTCTTTTAACAGAGGCAAAAAAGATGACATAATCCTGTGATCCTCCAATTCTGAGTCTGCAAAAAAATATTAAAAATCGGATCATTATCGGGAAGAAGTTTCAAGTAAAAGTAATAATTTAGATTATATCATTACATGTACTTACTCCTGCTATTTCACCTCATTAGTTGTTTCCACAACATCAACACGAACAACATCGCAGAGATGGCACATCTCGCTTAATGCTTCATCGTGATTTGAATCTTTTTTACCTTTCCTCCTCCAGATTTGTTCAAAGCGAGCAATTTTTGACGTAACCTGAAAGAGGAAAGAAGATGAAGTAATAATAAATCAATATCATATGATGCATATTCAGAATCCATAATTTACATTCAAAAATCAATAATTAATTATCAAATAGCAACAGAATGTATAAAAGTAAATTTGAAAACATTTCTAGATATACAGACGACAAAAAAGAAAAAACCGAATTAGAAAAGAAAATGCATAGTTTTTTGAGTGAATTTAAGGGATAGAGAGAACCCGTTCAAAGATCATAGAATTACCTAAAAAGATTCAAATAAATTATAGTAAAAATTTCAGGAGATAATAATAAAATAGTCAGGGTTTACACTAATAATATAATGAGCAGCAAAAAGATAATCGCTAGAAACAGATAATACTCTATGCCATCTAAAAGCTTGATCTCATGGAATTCAATGGTAGTGGGTTTAAATCAAAATTGGTGTCCAGTCGAAGCACTGGATCTTTTCTGCAAGATGAATAAAATGGATTTGAAAATGGACAAATTTAGCTTAGCTAGTGTGCTTAGTGCGTGTGCTAGCATTTCTACACTTGAGCTTGGTGAACAGGTATTTGCCAAAGCAACCATTATTGGTCTGGAATTTGATCAGATCATATCTACTTCCCTTGTTGATTTTTATTGCAAGTGTGGATTTGTGCACCAAGGTAAGAAGCTGTTTGACCAAATGATAAAATATGATGAAGCTTCATGGAATTCTATGTTGATGGGATATGCTACGAATGGTTATGGTTTTGAAGCATTGGCTTTATTCAATGAAATGAGATATGGCGGTTTTGTTCCGACAAAGATAACATTTACTGCAGTATTGTCTGCATGTGATCATTGTGGACTGGTTGAAGAGGGGCGGAAATGGTTCTATGCGATGAAACATGATTATCATATTGATCCTGGGATTGAACAATACTCTTGCATGGTAGATCTTTTTGCAAGGGCAGATTGCCTTCAGGAAGCTATGAAACTTATCGAGCAGATGCCGTTCGAGGTTGATAAAAGCATGTGGTCATCAGTTTTGAGAGGGTGTGTCGCTTATGGAAATAAGATTCTTGGGAAGTGGAAAGCAATGGTTGATACAAACATACAGTGGGGTTAGAAACTATGCATTTTCTGAAAAAAGAACATCAAATACTTCAACATGGTGGCAAGTACATGTGTCCAATATTGAGATTATTGATACAGGAAAAAATAGAGATATTGGTACTTGATATGGGAAATGAAGCTTTTATGTATGTCAAGATATAGTAATGTAAGTGTTCGGGGGAGGAAATGAGGTAGTATTAGAGAATAGAGATGTTCTTATATTTGTACACATCATTTTCCGTTATGGCACATTTTAACCTAAACGTAAGGAGTGTTAGGTTTAGATATCCTAACTGATATAATCAATATCCTTAACACTAATATTCCATTTTAGAGAGGTTTTTGTGTTTGGCTAGAATTGAACTCGTAATTATGCCTAAAAATATGCTGATTGAGCTTGATGGATCTAAAGAAGTTATTATTCCATTTCAAGTGTTAATGCATCATGTTTATCATGTTTCAAAATCTGAATTTTTCAATACGTTGGGGCTAATGACAGAGATGAAGAACAGTTTTATGAATAATGATGTGAAGCAAAATTAATTTCCCCACCATGTTTGACTCAATTATCTGCATAGGACCAACTCTAATTATATGCAATATCACTCAAAGTTTGACTGCAGTTTTAAATAAGATGTTGCTAGTTTGAAGATGGAAAAAATTCAGTGGTAAAGTGGCACCTCACAGTTTGGACTAATTTTACGATGCAGTACGCGGGACGAAATTGGATACTTAGATTATCACTTTTTGTAGTTCGGAGTACGGTAAGGGGTAGGGTAGGGGATAGGTTTCTTCGAACCACTTAGTTGTACAAAATATGTTTATACAGAACGTGGTGCCTTGAGAATAGCTCTATAGTATAGTTAAACTATTTGAGATTTAGTTAAAGATGGTTTAGTCGGTTATAAGCATAGTGTCACAAGTATATTTTCAATGAAATTATGTCATGTCATCACTTATCTTACACCCACAAAGCAATCATTTGTCTATATTAATTGGCATTCCCTAGATTTTTTTTTTATATTATAATTTCTAATAAAGCGTTATAGATCTACTATGTTGATATTATCCTAGATATTATCCAATTGGGTCTGCCTTGTAGAGGTAGAGAACTCGGATATATTATGGGTGAAGAAATGTGGAGTTGCATGAAAAAAACATGCACTCATTTGTTTGAGAAGGACTAAACCTATAGACTATAGTTCCATGCTAGATAGCTAAAAGTTTGATTCAAGATTTTATTTTTGATTTTAGGATTAGATATATTAGCCATTACATAATAACTGTATTAGGATGCAAGTTCACTAAATAATTGAACTCAAAAGATAACCTACCAAAGGACTAACATGGAACAATATCAAATCAAAATAGTTATCAATAGGCTCAGCTTTTTGATCTCTGCAGAAATCCATAAGATCTTTCATGCTATTGACAACCTCATATATTTGTTCATTGTCTTTATCCTCTACCTTAACTGATTTTGAAGCAAGCCCTTCATTGAAGAAATATTTTGCTATTAACCCAATGACTTCATCATGCTTTCTAGAACAAAAAATATAATCTAAATACCAAAGTAGTAGTTTAAACGAAGTTTACACATAAATTCACCCACCTTTTACAATCATGGAATTAAATGACACTATGAAATTTAAATACACCTATGGTCCTATTAAAGGTGGACAGAAGGAAAAGATCACTTACTTATGCTCATTACACCAGCAAAAAATCCATATGCAAAATAAGGGCCGATAAGAAAAATGAAAACAAAAAACAGACAGAACTGGGTATTTACGGCAATTACCAATTTTTTCACAGCGCTCCAAAAATTCATTGAACCCTTCCATAAGATCTGGGTATTTCCCAATCAAATCTGTAACCTGAAAGAACACCAAATTCAAATCAGATTAAATCCACCTAATTGGGGAGGTGAATCTTGAATATACATTTTCTAAATCTAGTAAAAGCATAAAATAGTGTTTTATTGCGATCTTATACTCTTTTTTAACTTGAACTTGGGATTAGTAGAATATGCAGATGCGGAACCTGAGAGAACCTTTAAAACTTACTGATTGGATACATGAAGAAGCATCACCACAAAGCCATCAACCAATTAAGCATTTTGAAAAGTACAAGGGCCTGCTTCATGCAATAGAGAAGCCATTCAGAATTGCCAACACTGATTTTATTTGTTCCCTTTTAGATGCAGTGTATTATCTATCAATGGTTAAAAGGATAAATATGATTTTGTTAATAAATCCTTTGAAGTTAAACATGGTTACAAATGTTGATACAGGTAAATAATGGTAAAACCATAAAAATGAACAATTTGAAGAACTTGTTTCAATTAAATGAATTGCAAAATACTTATCCAATTTCAGATAAGGAACTTATATGCATAAATCGATACAACTATAGTTATCAAACCCAATCAAAACAGATGCCCCATTTACAATGAAGGAATTCAAATTACCTAGAACAATAAATCTTCAATAATTGGAGGGACTACTAAAATACCCACCAAAAAACAAAGCTAAAAGCCGATATTACCTTCTGTAACAAAACCAAATGGTGAAGAACACCCTCTTCAAATCTTGATTTGTGGTGTAAAATGACAACCTTGAGTAAGAATATATAAATTACTACTTTATTTTAGGAGATACTAATTAAGAAACGAAACCGAGATACATAAATAAAAGATTTGTCAAGAACACCCTCTTCACGGGCTCCTCTGTAATTTCAGGTTGTATATTACTAATAATATCCAAAGTCTCAGAAGCATTATATATAGTATGATAATAAAGATCATCATATAAAGACCAAGCACAATCAGACCCAGAAAATTGATCATTTGAATTATTACTACTATTACCATCAATCTCGTCGGGGCCCAGTTCACGTTCAAGCCCAAAATCGGAGTTTTCGAGAAGAACGCCGGCGTGGAGAAGCCCAGGGCAGCAGACGGCAAGCTTGTGGAGGGCGGCCCAGCCGCCGGGAGGAGATTAGTTTTGAATGTATGATTACAGATTCAGGGGAATTAGGAGATTGTATTTAGGTTTTTACAACCTCAGTAGAAGCGCGGTTTGTCAAGGGTATTTTTGTCCAGGGATAATAAGGAATATTAAATAGGATGGACATGTGTTGAATTTGTAGAAAGATAGATGTCAATTTATTGTGTTATGTACTGTGATTTAGTATATATAATAGATTAGAATAATAATAATAAGAAATATTTATTTTAAAATTTTAATTTTAATTTTATTTTAAAATTTTAAAATATTTATTTTATTTTAAAATTTAAAATATTTATTTTATTTGAAAATTGTGTTGTGTCAAACTAGGTCTGGTTGAGTTAAAATTTGGTCGGGTTGGGGTATAATCGGGTCGAAGGAATGGAAACGCCAAAAAATATCAGTTTAAAAATTTAATTTGACGAAAAATGAACTTTAAGTACAACTTTAAAAGTAGGTGACAACTTGAAGGGAAATAAAAGTCATTCCGTCTAAAGAATAATATTGTTGTAAAGTAATAAGTTATTTTTTCATAATATTTATCTATATTTTTAATGTATAATTTTCTTATATTCTAAATATATAGTACTCCCACCGTTCAATTTTAATTATTTGTCATAATCGACTTTTTATGGTCAAATTGACCATATTATAAGATTAATAATTAAACAAAAATATTAAAAAAAATTGAATCAAATAAGTTGATATCTTGATAGTATATTATTCGTTGTACTTTTATTTTGATCGGCAAAAAGAGAATAATCTTAATATCTAATAAATTACTTAAGAATATTTTTTGATTTTAATTACGGCCAATTTAATCTTAAAAAGCCAATTAGAACATGGACTGAGGGAGTAGTTATTTAGAGTAGGTAAAATCATATTAGACATGCTTTGTATGAGTAATTAACTAAAGAACTCCAATAAGAAATGGAAGTGTTTTAGAATAATAATTAGTTACTCTTAAATTTTTCAAGATCATAAAGTTTTGGTTCTAGTTTAATTTTAGTGAGAAACCAAATCATATGACAAACACCAAAAAATTAAATTTTGTCGATTATATATTTATATAAAATAACAATCAACTTGGAGTTTAATAACAAACCCTAAAAAAATGTAGGTTATTGTGTCACAAAACATCTGGTGCTCTATATCATAAACACGATACATGGACCGCATAAATAGAAAAAGATATTTGAGCACTAATTAATTAATAACCAATAATCATGAAGACAATAATTCAAAATTAAAGATATTTATACAATTTGTGCCTAGCTTGTAAGTAAATTTAATTTGTATCCCTATTTTTGCCCAATCAATAGTATGAGCTAGCTTGTGAAAGTATGATTTGGATTGCATTTGCCTAAAAAGTGGTTAAAACCACCATATCTCTATCTCTTTTTATCTTTAATTGATAGCCATTAATTATATTAAGGGCTAACAGCATTTTAACCATTGAAGTTTCAGTCATTTTGTAATTGAGCCCCTAACATACAAATCCTTCCGATACAGACCCTTAAGTACGTTTCATCTTCCACCCCTTTCTCTCCTTATTTCTTTTTCAAATCCTCATTGGGTTTATTTGATTGAATTTAAAGGTTGGTATTTTTTGTTTTCCATTTTGATTTGTAGATGAGTTACTAATTTCAACTTTCAATTTTTATAGTTATGATTCCCGTGTATGAGTTTCTTGTTTTCGATTTTTAATTTATTTTTGTATTATTGATTTTGTTATATATTAAACTCATTTTCAATTTGTTATTGACTTTTTAAAGGGGTTTTTTTTTATTTATTTATTATAATTGTGAGTCACGTTTTATATTTAATTTAATTAGTTGGGTTGATTATTTTTATAACTTCTATTAATTAATGGGATTAATTATTTTTGGGTTTAATATGAGTCATCTCTTAACAATAAGTGTTTATATGGAGTATATTGTTTCCATACGATGATGGTCAAATCATATTTGAAGTCATGTGACATGCACATGTCGACGATAAAATGACTAAAATGCTATTAGCCTTATATTAAAACACAATTATCTTGAAACCGGATCAGTGGAACTTCCAACACACCTTAATTAAATTGATAATTATAGGCTCAGTAACTGCCAGCGTACAAAGTAATAAGGCGCGAAATGATTGAGGTTGATAAATTAGAATTGTTGCCTGATCTCCACCAAGGTAATTAATGTTAGAATTTGTCCATTTATTTTTGAAAGTGTGAAATGCTATGACAATTTATTATTATCTCGGTTCCTAAAAGATTGTCGTTTAAGATTTTTGCACATGAATTAATAAAGTCATTTAATACTATCATTTAACAATTAAAATTTGTTTGAAATTCCATCAAAGTTGAAAACTATTAATACAAGTGAGAGAATTTTTTGAGACAATGAGAGAAGGTAGGGCGTAATATAGAAAAATAAATAATTTATTCTCCTAGAAAGTTGTAAACGACAAACATTTTGGAACAAATTTTTTCTTCTAACATAACAATCTTTTAGGAACGGAGGGAGTACTAATTATTAACTAGTTGATAATCCGTGTAAATGCACGACTAATTTTGAGTAATGAATTTAATAATTTATCCAATATTTAAATAAAAAAGAACTCAAAGTACACAATTCGTGACAATTAGTTGAATTACCATAGCATAAAAATAAGAGATTCACTTTTCTTTCAATATGCACCCCTTTTTCGGCTTATCACCCCATTCGAAGAAGGAACGTTGTGGTGGTGAAATAAATTATGTACAAAACAACACAACAAATCAAACATTAATAAATCGAAAAAAACGAAAACATATAGTACATTCCTAATAAAAACAACTACCTAAAAATATATACCACACACTACCCACCCAATAAGCATAAGACAATAGAATAGTGAAAAGTCTATAAATCAATGATTAATTTAATAGGATATACCTAACAGTTAAAGGCTATCACCCAAATCTATAATATATACCATACACCTATATTTACTTTTGCACCGCCAATCCAGTACATTTAAGAGTTAGTTTATTTTCTTATATAATCATTCAATGTGTGCATATCATTAATATTTAATTTTACCAAAGATAAATTTTAAACATCAAAACATATAATTTACCTAGTTGATAGCGAGCATTTGACCATTTTTTTCTTCACCTTCTTTAGCTCCTCACGAAGTACAATTCATCAAAAAAATATTACAAAAACATTGGTAAATATCTATAACATAATCACAATATACCAATATGTACATATAAATTTATGTGCTCAATTTAATTATAATTATAAATACATCGTTAAAAGATTTACTTATAACTTATACACTTATAAGGCAATGCTTGCACCATAACACTGTAAAATTCCCACAAATTTCAAATTTGACTTTTTTAATTCTAAACAATAAAAAAATGGTCATTTGTGATGGCCTAAATCCATCACAAAAAGTAGAAAAATCATCACGAAAGGTTTACATGATGGCTTTAAGCATCACAATAATTCGCCTCAGATACGCCCATCATGAAAGGTTTTATGTGATGGTTTTGACAATCACGTAAACGCTTAGTGCTTTTGTGATGATTAATACAATCACATTAACATATAATCTATTGTGATTGTCAAAGTCATCACAAAAAAAATAAGACTTTAGGGATCAAATATAAGAACGTGAATCTCTATTTACGTATAATTTATTTCACTATATTAATTAAATCTATATTAATTGTATCAAATGATACTTGTAGGATTCGAACCCTCTCCTATTTGTAAACTAAATAACGAGTATTACCACTACACCAAAGTCCAGATCATGATTATAATTTTAAAACAAAATATAAAAGGAAACATATATGAGTTGACTTACTAAACAAAATTACTTTCAAATAAGATTTGGTGATTGCAATGGCAGTCACAAATACTCTATAATGATGGTAAAATTAGTCATCACTAAGAGCCATCATATATTGTATTATTTTGTGACGGCTTAAAAATTCCATCACAAAATACCTTCTTTTTGTAATTGCAAATAAAAGTCGTCACAAAAATCTAACTTTTTAATGATTGTCACGCCGTCATAAAATATTATTTTGATTATTTCTTATATTAAAATATTAGTAATAGCTTAAATGCAATCACGAAAAGGGTATATCTATAAGTGATGACTTAGTGCGTCACAAAAAGAAAATTTATTTTGCGTGAAAAAATTGGTGTGATTGACATGGCCATCACAATTATAATATATTGATGGCAAAATTAGTCATCACTAAGAGCCATCATATATACTATTATTTTGTGATTGCTTAAAAAGTCCATCACAAATTACTATCTTTTGTGATGGATTTTAAAAACTGTCACAAAATTCCGTCACGTATTCTTGTTTTTCTAGTAGTGAATTAATGCTCAATAATCAGATGATCAACTGAACTATCTGCACAAAGCCTGCAAAAGTACCATTTACAGCATTTGTCACATTGTGCTCATTACCCTTTTTCCGAATCTCCCCAAAACTTGAAACATTAATTGGCAATTTCAGATGTATTTACATGTTCTCTAAACATTGGCAATATGGAGTTATATTTCATCTCACAATATGCATGGAGTTATATTTTTCTCTCTCTAGTTCCTTGTTTAGTTACAATATGGGCTAATACATGAATTGTCTAGTAATTGAAGCAAAATAAATGAAGAAAACTGTTTGCCAAGCTAATTACCAAAATTGCTTACAGTTTATAATCTACAAACTGGGATCCTTCAAGATTGTCCATATGCAGAACATAATAAATTCTCAAGGCTGTTTTCAAGAAACTCTTGGTGTGGTCATAATATAGCTTTTCATGACTGGCTAGCTACCTGTATTAACTTACTTTAGTTAACTTTCTTCTCATTTGATACTTTAGTCTTCTTTTTTCCTCTATCCTAGTTGCTTATGTATCTAGTTCCAAGACAACAACCTTAACACCTATTTGCAAGGTAACCAGATGCCTTACCCCAACTCTATTCCAGAAATTATTGTAGATAACAACATAAGGGACTGTTTTTTTTAAAATCTAGACTTCTTTTCTATTATCAAATACGTGTGGTGACTAATAGATAGATGCATTCATAAAATATATAAATCTAAGCCATACATAATCCCTCATTTAGGGATTTCTCAACTTTTTGGCTCTTAGACAATTTAATAATCATTCCTAACTAATTTGTTAGGCATCCCAACCAGGAAAAGTGCATCTGTTAGTAATAGAGGTTTTAACAAAAGTGCTTTCAGAAAAAGCGTTTGGTAATAGTAAATTGTGTTTGGTATACAATTGCGAAAGTGCTTCTAAAAAGCACAGGGATAAATTTATGGACAGGTATATGGTATAGGTTTTCAGTTTGTTATTCAATAATTTAGGAATAAATAATTAGAAGATTCATGAAATATTCAAATTTTTCATCTCACTGCACTTCTAAAACTACAACAACAGCATAGTGACAAATTTGTTTAACTGTTTTATTTAAAATTTCTTTTAGTCCACTGCACAACCAAACAGTAGTGACAAATTTCATTATAAGAAAAAAGCTAGTAGTGACAAATTTCATTATAAGAAAAAAGCTTAATTCCGACGAATATTCCCTCGAAAATAATCTTATTCAATCAGAAATAAAGTATTTCCGACGGAATATTCCGTCAGAAATTCGGTCGTATATATACGCGTCGAAGATAAGTTCCGTCAGAAATTCCGTCGGATCAGCCTTATCTTCGACGAACTTAGCTCCGACGGAATTTCGTCGACCATAAGCTATCTACGACTGAATATATAAGACGGAATCTTCCGTCGAGTATAATATAACTTATTTCTGACGGACTTATTCCCTCGGCATTAACCAATTTCCGACCGAAAATTAAAATAAACCGGTATTTATTAAAAATGGCTAATTATTAACTTCGACGGATATTTCGTCGAAGATATATTATTTCCGACAGACGTATTCCCTCGGAATTACCTTATTTTCGACAGAAAATTAAAATACACTGATATTTATTGAAAATTGGGTGATTGTTTAATCCGACGTTATTTCCATCGGAGATACCTTATTCCATCGAAAATAATTGTGTTTTTTTAATGCAGATTTGAAAAGTTCAGTTTCCAGGTGTTTAAACCCATTTATGTACCTGTAACCTATCACAACCCAATACATAGTAATATAAACTTGTATCTCACATTCAAATATGCAACGTAGCGCTAAAACGTAATATCCACCAAAACGTAATCTTCAACTCATTATCATTCACATTCACATTCAAATTTCCACCAAAACGTATTATAAGCTAATGTTCCATAAATATAAGCTAACCAATTACAAATATAAGCTAATGTTCCATAAATGATAAACAATATAATTTACAATACTTATACAGACACAATTAGACACTACAATATATACAAATATTCTACAATAACATTCATACAAATGAACTATAAAGTAGTAAAAGTATCATCATCGGGCGGAGGTGAACGGCGTTGCTCTAGTGTATGGAAAGCTGTGTCGTCCACCTGCTTGTCATCGTCAGTCTGCTCGTCATCACCACCTTGTTGATAGAATCAAAAATATAAATCATTAGTCTGTATATATATATATATATATATATATATATATATATGTATGTGTGTGTGTATGTGTATGTGTGTGTATGAATGTTTATTTTTAATTACGTACATCATCAAACCCATCAGAATCAACGTGTATATCATTCTCGAATTCGGTATCTTCCTCATCCTCAGTTCCGAGATCAGTTTCGTCATCATTATCATCCTCAACGACGACATAATCATTCATGTGTATGTTAGCCTCGGCATCCTCATCGTCAGGTATGTCAATGACATCAGTACTCATCACATATTCAGCATGGAACACTACGGCCAAAGGGTTGCTAACATCTTCTTGCAACGCCTCATCCATACCAAACATGTTATCAGCATTAAATGAACGTGTTTTAGTTGTGACTACTGTGTACCCTGGCTTCGAGTATTTACGACATTAGGATTGTAATACACTTGAGTCGATTGACTTGCTAACACGAACATGTCATCATACTTTAACACCGAATTGATATCTAAGGTTGTGATTCTATTACGATCAACTTTAACCCCCTTTTTCAGTATCAAACCAGCTACACTTAAATGTAACTACCTTTTTACCTCCGTGATAATTGAGCACAACCACATCCTGTAAACGGCCATAGTAATTGGACTCAGAATCTTGGTAGCAGCTTCCTAACACCACAATCCCAGAATTAACTGATGTGAGTTTATTCAAGTCATCGACTCTAAATCTGTACCCATTCACCATGCAACCGGGAAAAGAACTAACAACTTTGTAAGGTCCTTGGATGACATCTATAAAACGCTCAGAAATGTTCTCTGCTTCAACCCTTTTCTTAAACCACTGTTGGAAATTAGCATTAATGAATGTTTCCAACTCTGCTGCAGTAAAAGTTGGGTTAGAAGCATACGCTTCCTCTTCGAATGAACTACGAAAATAGTATCATATATAGATGACTACACTTATAAATTGTACTAAATACCGTAAATAAGCTGAGACTTACGTGATGCATGATGATACTTCGGGCATATTTAGAAGCATGTATGTAGATAAAATCTTCAACTCTTTGTCGCTTAAGTAAGTTAGCGTCTCATGGCCAAATGGCTTAGCCGGATATGTGAATACAACCAACTCATCATCAGCATGAGACATTGGACCAACAACCTCATTCCTTCCTAAACGGTTGTGCTTCGTTGAGACAACATCGTCAAAATACAATGAGCAAAAGTTGACAAGCTCTTCCTCCGTATATCATTCAGCAATAGAACCCTTTACACGAGCTTTGTTCTTGACCTTTTGTTTTAATCGACGCATATACCTAAGATATATTCTAACAAATATGAGTATTATTAATATGAGAAACATAAAGAAATTAGTAGTTTATATTACCTCTCAAAAGGATACATCCACCGATATTGCACCGGTCCTCCAAGTTTGAGTTCATAAGGTAGATGAATAGGCATATGTTCCATCGAGTCAAAGAATTTTGGAGGGAAGATCATTTTGAGCTTGCAAATGGTAAGCACAATATTGTTCTCCATCTGCTCGATATCACTGTACTTAATTATAGTTGAGCAAAGATCTCGAAAGAAATTTGAAAGTTCGGTCAATGCATCCACAACTTTTCTGGGTAACATCTCATGAAATGCAATTGGGATCAACTTTTGCATGAATACATGACAATCGTGACTCTTGAATTTAAGAATTTTCAATTGCTCAACCTTACAACAACGTGTTATGTTTGACGCATATCCATCTGGGAGCTTCAACCCACTAACCCACTTACACACATCTTCAACTTGTTGCTTAGTAAGACAAAATGGAGCTTTAGGTTTCGTAGTGTTAAGGCGAAGCCAAAATTCTGGCCTAAATGTTCAATGCCTCCAAATCTTTTTGAGCATTGTAATTGTCTTTGGTTTTACCACTCGCATCTAACACGGTGTAAAACAAGTTCTCAAAAACATTCTTTTCGGTATGCATGACATCTATACAATGACGAACTGAAAGTGTGCCCCAATACGGTAACTCAAACCATATGGGCAAGTGTGTCCAATTATGAGTCTTCCCGTACCCGGCTGCTCTCAATTTACTGTGTTCCTTCCCCGGCAAAGGAAAATCAAGCTGGTTCAACCAGCCCAAAACCTTATTGCCCAACAGTCGACTAACAACCCTCTTATTCTCTGTCTTTGTGTTGAACTGTGCATACATCTTTCTATAATTATGATCAAGAGGCAAGAATCTACGAGCAGTTCCAAAGAAACTACATTTACGCCTACTTTTAATTGGTTTCCTTGCACATCCCCCAGTAATACATTTGGACAAGACAAGACTTCCGTGAGTTGACCAACCACTAACCATCCCAAGAGCCAGAAAGTTAGTGATAGTCCATAACAGGGCTACCTTCATTATAAAATTCTCGCATATCGATTTATCATACGTCTGGACCCCTGCCTCGCACAACATCTTTAGTTCATCTACTAATGGTAGAAGGTACACATTAATGTCTTTTGTAGGACTTTTATCCCCCGAAATGAGTAAAGTCAAGAAAAAATACAGATCCCTCATGTACATTGTTGGTGGAAAATTATAAGTGACCATAATGACTGGCCAAACTGAGTACGGCTGGCTAAATAGTAAAAGGGCAAAAGCCATCAGTAGCCATGCCAAGTCTAACATTCCTAATTTCTTTCGAAAATTCAGGATAATTTTCATCAAATCTCTTTCATTCATCTCCATCCGCTGGGTGAGTAAGCTGACCAGGCACGACATCCCTTGTTCGATGCCAACTCATATGTTGAGCCGTATGAGATGACAGGAATAGCCACTGAAGCCTCGACACAAGAGGAAAGTACCGTAAGATCTTTCTGGGAACATGTTTCTTCTTCCCCCCACGTTTTGTCACCTTGTAGCGCGGTAAGCTACATATATCACATTGTCCCTTATCTCTGTCCTCCCCATAGTATAACATGCAATCCTGCTCACAAACATCGATTTTATTATACCCCATATTTAACCCTTGATCCTTGGGTATGAACTGTCCAACTATAGCAAGCAAATCGTTGAAACCTTTCTCACTACAGTCGTGTTCATTCTTGAAGTGCAAGAGCATCGTCACTGCAGAAAGCTTAGTGTCCGTATCAATTCCCGGATACAACGCGACCCCATATTCAGATAACAACTTGTAAAAGGCAACAGCTGTATCATTTGGCATTTGCTTAGCACTACTTGAAGAAGGCTCATTTTTAGCCCAGTCAATATTAGTAGGGCCATAAGCATCGACCAACATCTCCAATGGATCATAGTTTTCGACTTATGAATCCCGAGAATTGGTTGTTCCACAATATTTTCAATCATTTTTGATTCCCCGTGATGAGTCCATACGCAATACCCATTCACAAATCCACGAGAAAATAAGTCGAATTTAATCTCGTCAACTTTCTTCCAAATCAGGTTTTTTACACTTGACACATGGGCATCGCATCTTCCCGTTCGGATCATACGTATGTTCTATTGCTTTGTTCAAGAAATCTAACACCCCAACACGATAAGCTGAGACTAATCCCCTCCCATCACTGGGTATCCTACGGTATATCCAACTCCGATCGGCTAACATTTTTAACTACACAGAAGACGCATTCAATTAATTTGGATATTCATGCATGAATTAGATTTACCTAGTACCTCCACTCTACAGGACATGGGTAAGGCTTTTATCCCGTTATTGGATGCGTCTCGTCACTAGTGCCAACACGTTGAGTACGTTTCATGCGTTTCAAGAAAATTTTGGCAGCACCTCTCTATGGTCTCCAAGTACACGAAATAGACTAAGATAACTTAATCTAAGTATGCACTCGAAGAACATATAGAGATAACATTCGAAAAATCATCAAAACAATAAAAATGTACTATTTCGTATTGGCACCAAATTTAAAGAGAGACATAACATCCAAGAATAAGATCCGAGCGGGATCGTTTCGACATTCACTCTCCGAGTGCATGTCAAACGGGTTTCTAAGTTCCAAAGTATAGTACATATATTATTGAGTGTATTGAAGATTCAAGGGAGAGTATTATTGAGTTTATTGAAAATTGTGGAAAACTAAGAAAATGCTACTTAGTTTATTTTGCCAATGATAAACTAAGTAAGTGGTACTTACTTAATCGTTGAAATTGTTATTTGGAATCTATAGAGACTATTGTTTGACATTCACTCATACTTGTCAAACGGGTTCCTCGGCAACCGGGAAAAAAGAGAGGGTCGTAGTTCCTGTTTGTGTCCTATACTCGAATAATAAATTTAATTGAATTACTACGGACATTCCTCATTGTTCCATCATAACATATGACAACATCCCGAAGGAGTTCCATTAAGCTATTGAACAAAGTTCCAGGTTAAGCAACCCTCTAGATGAACGAACGATTACTTCTATGCTAGGAATGAATCATCTCCCCATATGGGTGTAATCCACGATATAGACATCTCCTCACCACTGAATTCCTCGGATGGGTAGTTCTCATAGAAAAGAGGGTGACGCGTTACGAGAACTACCCATCCGAGGAATTCAGAGTGGTGAGAAGTCGCTATTTCATGATTGGACCCATACGGGAGATGATTCATTCAAAGCATAAGTGATCGCTCGCTCATCTAGAGGGTTGCTTCACCTAGAAATTTTGTTCAATAACTTATAGCACTCCTTCCAGGATGTTGTCATCTCAATATGATGGGAATGATGATGAATGTCCACGAGAATTCAATTAACTTTATTATTCGAGTATAGAACACAAACAGGAACTACAACCCATTTTTTTTAATTGCTACCGAGGAACTGGTTGAAGTACTATTAGCTGCAACTGCTATGTCGAACCCTGCATATATATACAATTAGTACTTATTGAGTTTATTGAATATTGCGGCAAACTAAGCAAATGCTACTTAGTTTATTTTGCCAATGAAAAATAAAGTAAGTGCTACTTAGTTTCTGAGAACTGTTATTTGGAATATAATTTAATTTAATTTATTTATTTTGATTTATTTATTTTATTTATTTTTTTATTTCATTTTATTATGTTTTATTGTATTGTATTTTATTATATATTTTTAAATATTTTTTTATTAAATTAAATTTAATTATTAAATTAAATTAATTTCTCTAAATTAAATTTATTTTAAATTAAATTAAATTTAAATTATTTTAATTAAATTCAATTTATTTTATTTTATTACATTCTTTTATATTTTAAAACATTTTTTATTAAATTTAATTTATTTATTTATTAAATTAAATTAAATTCTTTAAATTATATATTTTTAAATTTAATTTAAATTATTTTAATTAAATTAACTTTATTTTATTTTATTACATTTTTTATTTTTTAAATATTTGTTATTAAATTTAATTTATTTATTAAATTAAATCAAGTTTGTTTTGTTTTATTCAATTTAATTTATTATTTTATTTTATTTTGTATTTATTATATTTTTAAAATTTAATTCAATTTAATTTTATTTATTTTATTTTACTTTTTTATTATTTATTATATTATATTAAATAATTTTTAACATTTATTTTGTCTAATAAACTAAATAAAATTAAATTTACTTTATGTTATATTAAATTAATAAAAAATACATAAATATATTTGTATTGCCCAGAAGTTTTTCAATTGCAAATTTACGATGATTTTCAGATTTATTGGAATTCGTTTAAATATCAAATATCACATTTTATACACTGACATATTGTAATTGTTATGACCAAACACTGTAATTGCACAAATACACTGTATACACTAACAGAAATTTTAATTTCACAAAATAAATCCCAATTTCAGCAACATGCAACAATTTGCAGAAATTAAATTCAAACAATCCCAATTTGCAAAACAGTTAACAGCAACATGCAAGAATTTGCATAATTATAGTAAAAAAAAATTGCATAACATAGGATATTCAGTAACACATATTCAGTAATAGATATTCAATAAATTGAATAACAGAGGATATCCCAATTTTTTTCAATAACACACATGAACAACTTTAGCAAAAACAACAACACAAATCTGCAAACTATATTCAGTAATCTCAAATCATCATTCAGGATTACTTACCTTGAATTAAAGGAGGAGAAACAAGAAAGATAAAGGAGGAGCTACTGTACGTCGCCGGAAATGGTGACAGTGGTTGGAAATTGATGGTAGTGGTCGAAAATTGATGGCAGTGGTCGGAGGTGGGTGGGCAGTGGCCGGAGGTGATATCCGGGTCGAGAGAGATTAGACACTACAAGAAAAAGGCCTAACAGCGACCAATACTATCAGTGACCGCACTCCTGATCGCTGATATTAGTAATAACGACCAATATCTGCGACCATTATTTAATCCAGTCGTTATATTATATCAGTGACCGCATGCGGTCGCTGAGCAGTCATTAGTATAAATTTACCTCCCAAAATTTGGCAGGAAATGTTGGTGCGAAGGTTTTGTGGCACAGCCGGTACAAGCTGTGCCGGTCGGGCATTATTTAATATTAAAAATTCGTTTTATTTAAACAAATTGACAACATATTGACTGTGTGGGATCCTCATATTAAAATAAAAGCCGGTACAGCCTTCCAATAAGTTAATCAACAGTTCGAAAAGGGATTGTTAGAATAGTGTCCATGACAATCGGTTGCCATGGATGGAATTCCATATATATATATATATATATAAATGTAATTCATGCATGCATTCCTTTTAAATGTGTTGGCAAACCATGTGAGTGTGTGTATGATATATATATAGGCACATTAAATGAAAAGTGACTTCCATTTTGGGACATAATTTTTGGAGCATGCTGGTTCATTTTTTTTGGTCCACACATTTTTGGATTGCTTTGACCAAATTAAGTGCAATGCATACTTCATATTATAAACATATATAATCTATATAATAAAATACAAATAATTTTAAATTTTCCGTTCATCTTAATAAATCATCTGGGCCGTCCAAAATTTAGAATAAATTCTACCATTCATAGTGCCGGAGGCACGGGACTGTTGCTAGTATAATATATATAATACTATCAGTATAGTTTATTTATATATATATATATATATATATATATAAATCATATCCTTGCATGCATGAATATAAGTATTACATATATATAAACCATGCAATGCATTAATGTATACAAACCGTGCATATGTGTGGGTGAATGCTGGCAAAACCAAGTGACATTTTGGGACTTGCAAAAATGTGTATACTGGGATATATGATACTTACAATGATTGCAGGCATGTGCTGGCAAAACTGTGTCTCCAAACACTTGGTCAAATAAGAGCATTAAATGATAAGTTGATAGATTTTTGCCCGGGCGGAATTGGAAGTTCTACCGCGTAAAAATCTTTTCTCATTCGGACCGTTAAATTTAAAAATGAGCAATCCGAACCATGCATTCAAAATTAATTTTCACAAATTATCTTTTTTTCCCGACTTTAAAAATATATAAATAGGAGTCATTTCTTTCATTTTAAATTTCTCAATTCACTTAAAAAGAAAAACTTATTTCTCTCCTACATACTCTCTCTCTCACTAAGAAGCTTTCTCTCTTTTCTTATCAAAGTTCTGATTATTTGAGAAAAGGAAATTGGTCTAGCATATTGAGATAAGTTGTTTGATTTAATTTATTTGAATTATCTCTTGCTTATTTATATTTATAGATATACGAATATAAATTGTTATACACAATTCTATATATCTATAGTTTATCTATTTATTAAATACAAGGATACTTGGGCGCCGTAAGGCTACGAAGATACACATCTACGGAGAAGAATTTGAACCGTACGATTCCTTATAGTCTTCAGTAACCTTTTATTGATATTATTTATATAAATATCGTAAAATAGATACGGCACTTGATAGCTCAAAACGACACTGAGATATTTCTCCAAAAAGAAGAGTCATCCGAACTGGATTTGAGAATCGTAGTGATCTATTGAAAATATTTATATAAATATTAATTGTGAAATTATAAATATTATCGTACTTAGACGCCGCAAGGCTACAGAAATACACCTCTACCAAGAGTAATTCGAACCGTACGATTCCTTATAGTACTAAGTGACATTATTTATAAAAGTTCACATAATAGATAACTGACTTAAATATTATACTTGATAAATATTGTTTGAATTGATTTATTATTTTATAGACAAGTATTGATACATAAAAACCATTCATATAATACCTGTTAAAAAATATTTGAGAAATAAATCTTGATATCTATATATCATCACAAGTATTTGATCATAAATTCATTTATTCATAAAATACTTGTTGCATAATATAAAAGTTATTTAAACTTATATTTCACAAACTTAAGTGAATATATTTGCTTAAATAGAAAAATATTTGATTCAAAGCTTAAAACAACTTATTTGCTTACTCAGAATTATTTTCACTCTAAAAGTTGTTTAAACTTATAGTGACTTTTCTTTATTTCTTAAAGAATAATTCTTTATAAATTTGCATTAAATTATATATCTGCTTAAATAGAAGCATTTTTGAGTAAAAGCTAAAATTGATTTATTTGCTTATTCAAGATGCATTTTTTCACACAAAATATAAAAGTTATTTAAATGTTTATAACAGTGCATAATTTACATATTTTCTTACACAGAAGCATAATTTTTATCAAAGCACAAATTATTATCTACTTACTAAAAAGCATATTTTCTCAAGTATAAAAGTCTTTAAACTTTTATAAATTTGTTCTTTAATTGATATTTGCTTATTTGAGAAGCATCAATCTGTACTAAATCTTATCTACTTATTTGAGAAGCATCAATCTGTACTAAATTTTAATCTGCTTATTTAAGAAGCATATTGTTGTAAAATCATTTGTAAAAAGAGAAAAGGTCAGAGTTAGTTTATTTTATGTACTTGTGAGAAAGACTAATAATTCTTCGACCAAAACCAAAGTCTTAGAGAGGTCAACGGGAAGTTGGGTCTCTACTGTACTTGTGAGGTGATGAAACGGTTGTTGTTTCAAGACCAGATCATAGAATATAACTAAACTCTAAAGAAGTACAACTAAGCTTGAGGAGGGAGCAGAGAGCTTGCTGTCCAAGATAGATTAGTCGAGAATAGTTGGAAGTTTGTCTATAAAACTTTGTAAAGGCTTCTCCGCCTGTTGAAGGAGTATTTATTACAGATAGTAATAAGATCTCAAGTCATGGAGAGGAGCTTAAGACTGGACGTAACAACATACCCTGGATGTATGTTGTGAACTAGACAAATCTCTGCGCATTGTGTGATTGAATTTTTACTATCTTGCATATTAATTTCTAAAATTGCAAATTAATTATCCAAAAATTCAAAAAGGCCTAAGATAATTTTTTAATCAGTAATAATCTATTTAACCCCCCCCCCCCTTCTAGATTATTATTGGACTTTCGAATATGATATAATACAATAAACAACAAGTTTTAGATCAACAACTGTAGCGAAACAAGCAATCCATTAGAAGAGTCAAATAGAGCATGCTGTCTACTATCTTCTATGATTTAAAAGTTCATCATCAATATTTTATCCATGTAACACCAATCATTAAATTTTTTAAATCAAAAAAGTATCCATGCACTACGGGCCAAGGATATTTGTTTATATCACCAATGGTCATGATCATGTCATACATCTGTCCATTTATGCACTACGGGCCAAAGATGACTTTCACTACGTACAAACCTTTATATGTAACATTAAGGTCATGATTATACCAATACACAATTCCTGGTCATAATCATACCAATGAACAGTCCATCTTTGCACTGCAGGTCAATTAAAGATGACTTTCAGCACAATATAAGTATGAGGATGATGACAAAGATATAAATAATCAATCAAGTGAGATCAAGGATAAATATTAAAGATTTATAATTCAATTTATCTAGAGTTCAAGAATGTCCAAACTGTCAACATGATAACTAATTGTTGAATAAAATTCAAGAATGATATTCATGTATCAAAAATAATTTGGACAAAAAAGAAAATTAAATTTTGTTGTGAACAGTACTTATGAATAATACCCATGAATAGTATCGTATGAATAGCACCGTATGAATAGTGCCTCGACATGAAAAGATTAAAATTTAATAAGAGATTTAAGACCAATATTCCAGTGAAATGATATTAGATGAAGCACAAACCTTAAATAATTTTTAATCATTTCAAAAATTATAGAAGCAATACTTACCATAGTAAGTTTAAATTTAAAAATATGAAATGAAATAATATCACTTACATAATATGGAGTGTGGGCAAGGAAATCGTGCCTTGTTAGTTAGGGTTTCGTGTTGGCTGAGGAGGAGAGAAATCCACGAAGAGCACGGAATTGATTGATTGATTGAAGAGGGGAGAACGACAGGTGGGCGATTACTCCAACGACGCATGGCAGAATCCCTAGAATCCAGAAACCGTGTTAGGTTATCGGGATTCCAAGAGGCTTCTTGTTGAGTCCTCTTGAGTTGAGAGCGAGTATCCAAACCCTTTAGTGCTTTTAGGTGGAATATCCAAGCCTTAAGTCACCAAAAGAGTTCAAGTCTTGTGTCCCTCGAGAGCTCCCTCCTTCATAGAATGGAAGGGATATTTATAGAGCTTCCTGGAATTTAAGTAATCACATGCCAGGCACATGTCTTCAGGGAAATTCTAGAAATACCCTTTAGTCATTAGAATAATGCCCATATCGCCCTGTCCTTCTAGCCACCAATCCAATCCCTCAATCAATTCCCAAAATGAGCCACCTCCACTAGCCTTCTGCCTCGAAACACGTGGAGGCTTCTCCCGGGTCTAGCCCCTTTATTTCTGACTTATCCGTCTTCATTTAATTAGGTTATGTGAACCCTAATTTGCGCATTTAATGATGTCATGGAACCCTAATTGTGCATTTAATTTAATTAAGTCATGTGAACCCTAATTTTGCACCTGGGCCAACATTTACCCCCTGCGCGGGAGTCGTATTCCCAATCAGACAATCGCGCAAGAATACTTCAAACCTTTGAACGATTTTGCGGGACTTCACTTTACAAGTCTTGAAGATAATGGTCCTAGTAGAGGGAACCCCTAGGGAGCCAAACCCTTAGGGTTAAACCCTAGGGAGGCAAAACCTAGCAGGGCTCTACCTTGGACCTATTGGAAATTCCTCCAAAAATATGTTCACAGCTTGCCCCAGATTTATTTCTTTATTTTTTTTCTTGGAACAAGAGAAATGGTCAAATAAAATTAAATTTAATAAAATCTTTCTTTTGGTAAATCAGATTTTTCCTTCTCTTTTTTTTTACCAAATCAGATCTTAATTAATTTTATTTTTTCGAAAATAAAATAAAATCTTAATCTTATTTTGGAAATAAAATCAAAGCTTTCTTTGTTTTGGAAATAAATCAAATCTTCCTTTATTTTGGAAATAAATCAAATCTTTATTTATTTTCGAAATAAATCAAATCTTTCTTTATTTGAAAGTAAAAGATTTTATTTATTTATTTATTTATATATATATATATATATCATATATATATATATATATATATATAAATAATCCATTTTTGAAAATTACCCTTGTTGGGAATAAAATTAAATCTTCTTTATATTTAGCAAATAATATCTTTAATATATTTTTATTTAGAAATAAATTCAAAGATACTTATCTTTTTGGAAATCAGCTTGAATGCTTCCCTTAATGAAAAAAGAGTGATTACTTCCTTTTCCGTTGTAAGCATACTTTGGGGGCTATACATGTATTCATATGTATGCATCGCCCGAGCCATTCACGCCTCCTTGCTTATCTTGCTTCATTTTGGATTTTCTTTCTTCCTACGAGCAAGGAAGATCCTCAAGGGAGCAACAAGAAGACATTCCTCAATCCGAGCGAGAGGTAACAAAGAGATTTCCTTCCTATAGGGCCGAACCCTAGGGGATGAACCTTATAGGGCCGAACCCTATGGAGAACCCGAGCCTTGGAGCTTCATTCCTTCTTCTATTTTTCTTGACTTGCTTCCTCTATTTCTTTTTTTATTATTATTATTTCAGGCAATTGTAGTCTTTCTGTGCTTCCGAGCCCCATCACCTTGATCACATCTTGGTTTTTTCCCTCAAAATTCATCAGAGGAAGGCTATAATTTTCGCGACGAAGGAGCACTCATTCCAAGTAGTTGATTGGTGGAGCAACAGGACCTCGTCAAAGGAATGAAGAGAGGGAACACCCCCTAGGGGGCCGAACCCTAGGGGGGACGAACCCTACAATTAATTTTTTTTTTCAGGACTCCCCAATCTTTTTTTTGTCATTCGAGCCCCATTACCTTGATTACATCTCAGTTTTTTCCTCGAATAATAAAGAAAGACTTGACTTTTTGTCCACGAAGGAAGAAAAAATGCTCTATATGCAGTGAAATCGCTCCAGATGGCCAAAACCCTAGGGGGCGAACCCTAGGAGGCCGAACCCAAGGGGACCGAACCCTAGGGGGCGAACCCTAGCGAGAAATCCATGTTTTGGGCGAAAAAATGAAGTTCAGGACGAGCAGTTACTATTTAGAGCGTAACTTTTGATCCATTTGGAGTTTTGGGGCCCGTAATATATCAAAACGACCGTATCGACGAGCCCTACAAAAGTCATCGCTATTCCATGACATATTCCATTATAAGTCCAAAAAAGGCTCCGAAGGATACCTTTTGGATGTCCGAAGTTTTTTCAAAAATTTTCGAGAAATTTTTTCTTGCATAATTATGATTCCTAACTCCTCCTAACATTGTTTCTTCTTCTTTTTAAGTGTTTTTAGGCTTAAATCTCAGACTTTCCTCTTTGCCATGGTGATCACTTCAAGTTTAAATGCCTCATAGTTTCTTGCTCTTTAGATCCCTTATGCTGAATTCTTTTTTCTTACAGGCCCTCCCCATTGAACATTCTGCAGACTTGGGAACAACCAAGGAGGCCCCGTTTCTCAATGATTGGGAAAAGGCTCCCCTCCTTTGGTCTTTTTTTCGTCTTTTGGAAGCAAGTCCAAACTTATGACCGTACAACTTTTCCTCCACCATAGAAGGAAAGCTTGTTTCTATATCCAACGGCTTGTGGAAGTTGGGGCATTCTCATTCACTTCTTGTCTTATTCATCTAACCACATTCAGGAATGGCAGCATTGGACCGGCGAAATACTTGAGAATGCTGATTATGTGGATATACTAAAGAGAAGGCTAACATTCTTCGTTGCATCCAGCTATGCAAGGACCTTTGTATCCAACAGGACCATGGTGCTCCTCTACATACGTATTCATCACTTCTTGGGGGGAATAAACCTCTACTCTGGAGGATGTCTATGTCATCTATCAGTAAACATTTTGCCCCCTGCGCGTGAGTCACGCCTTTGGTGAGATGATCGTGCAAAAAATTATAAGTGTTGAAGTCTTAATTCTAGTGTCTGAACACTTTGTGGGGCTTGATGTTTTGCAAGCCTTGAAAACGAAAGTCCTGGGAGAGGAAACCTCTAGGGAGGAAACCCTAGAAGGGCGAGCCTTAGAGGAGCTCTCCTGTGACATTTTGAAAATCTTCAATCTAATCTTTCGTACCCTCTCTGGAAATTTCTCTTTTCTTTAGAATTAAAAAGTCATTGAGAATCAAGAAGTCCGTGAAGGCCTGAAAGCCTCGAAGGCTAGATAGTCTCAAAGACCTGCTGATAGCTTCGAAGGGCTGATAGCATCAAAGACCTGATAGCCTTGAAGACCTGATAATAGCCTCGAAGGCCTGATGGCATCGAAGATCGAAAGATAGCCTTGAAGACATGCTGATAGTTTCGAAGACCTGCTGATAGCCTCGAAGGCCTGATAGCCTCGAAGGCCTGATAGCTACGAAGACCAAGCTTTAGGTATTCTTCTCTCTTTAATTCGATAGGTCAAGGCCTTTAGATCATGAACTTTCGTAGTTTTTTTTTCATTTCCTGTATCAGAAAATCATGTGCATATATTTCATACAGACTAACACTTGAATCTATACTTTTCTTTTCTTTTCTTTTCTTTTCTTTTTAAATCAGAAGAAATAATCAAGTATAAGTGAAAGTTTGACAAATTTATTGATAATCAAATTGCTTTTAACGAAAAGCATAACGTTTCATATAACAAATCTTGCTTTTGTCGGCGAAAGCATAACGTTCACCACTTTTAGAGATAAAGTGTAACTTTTTTGGGGTTGAGGGCTTATACTCAGGCGCCTCAATTACTTTTATTAAAGTTGAAAGTACAACTTTTTGGGTCTGAGGACTTATAGTCAGGTGCCCCATTCACTTTTGATGATAAAGTGTAACACTCGGGTGCCTCGTCACTTGGGTCATCCAATTTCTTGGCAAGTGTAGTCTACGAGAACTTGAAATCGGCTACTTCGTCACTTGGGTCGTCCAATTTCTTGGCAAGTGCAGTCTACGAGGACTTGAAAATGGATGCCTCGTCACTTGGGTTGTCCAATATCTTGGCAAGTGCAGTCTACGAGGACTTAAAATCGGGTGTCTCGTCACGTGGGTCGTCTAATTTCTTGGCAAGTGCAGTCTACAAGGACTTGAAATCGGGTGCCTCGTCACTTGGGTCGTCTAATTTCTTGGCAAGTGCAGTTTACGAGGACTTGACATTTAGAGTGGACCACCATCTTGGGTGGTTTTTTTTTTTTTCAATTCGTCAATTCTTATGTCTCCTCCCTTGGTCATCCAATTGCTTAGCAAGGAATACTCCTGAGGGTTTAAACCACCATTTTTGGTGGACCACCATCTTGGGTGAATTTTTAATTCGTGTGTAGTTCAGAGTTTTTTTTGATGGTACATAGAGCCAGTATTTGAGTTCTTGACTTCCGGGACTGCACCATGGGTGATAGTGTTGCATGTTTCTTCTCCTAGTTCAATCTCCCCGGCCGCCAGTTTCTCATTGTATATCCTCCGCAGACTGTAATAGTCCATAGTGGAATGCCCTGCGTATTGGTGGTATACACAGAAGTCTGGTCTTCTTTTCATTTCTTCCGTTACAACCAACCGGGGCCTTGGAGGTTTCACAACTCTGTGTTCGTCCCATTGTTCGTACAAGCTGCTGAACGCCTTCTCTCTGCATGTGATAGCCTCCCGAACTGGCATTCTGGTATACTTGTCCCCATGCTTTTCTCCGCTTCGTTTAAATTTCTCATTCTTCTCCCTCTTGCCCCCTTGTTGTTTTGACTGAGAATCCACCAAAGCTACAGTTGATGTCCTCTTGCTCTTCCATGTATCCATCGCATGATTGGTGGGAAATGTCATGATTCCCCCCAAGTCTTGTGCAAAAGATGAATCACACGCCTTGGTAATGAGGTGGGGCTTGAAGGAGTCTAAGGCACCATTGTTGCAAATGCTGACCAAGTTCTTTTCTTCAATCATTTCTCTGCGACTTCGCGTACTCGGGCCCCGAACTCATCAACATAATCTGATAGCTCCTCATTTAGCTTCTGTTTGAACTGCATGAGTTCTACAATGGTTACCTGTTTTTGCACATAGAAAAATTTCTTAAAAAATTATAATTTTAGGTCATCCCAGTCATGGACTGACCCCTTCTCCAAATTATAGTACCAACTGAAGGTACTATCCGTCAAAGTTTTGTTGAATTCCTGCATCAACAAGTTGTGGTTGTTCACTTCATCGTATCCCAGCCACGGAGACATCGACTCTACGAACTTGGCAATATGTTCTCTGGCATTTCCTTTCTCCCCATTGTATTTTGGAAATTGCGGGGGATGTTCGATATACCCTGCCGGGTAATGTTGTCACCGAATATGTGCTGGGTAAGGTGGAGTAAAGTCTAACTCCGAAGGTCGGGATGTCTGCCTGTGAAGTTGATTGATCACATCGATCATATCATCTTTTGTCACATATTGGCTCGTGGTGTGGACTCTCTGTGATGTTGTGATGTATGGCGGCATTGTCCGTGTGTATGGTATCGAAATTGGTTGATGTACACTGGCATCAAGTAAATTCTGT
This sequence comes from Panax ginseng, assembly GCA_020205605.1. Taxonomy (NCBI): domain Eukaryota; kingdom Viridiplantae; phylum Streptophyta; class Magnoliopsida; order Apiales; family Araliaceae; genus Panax; species Panax ginseng. The sequence continues at coordinate 118,307,075 of CM035143.1, read as the reverse complement.
ATCGGTTATGCTTGTGGGTTGGTTCATTGGACAATGCTTGGGATGGTTGGTATTTGCACTTGTGAAAATGCGGGGATAGTGGTCAGAATGATGTTTGTCTGAGGCTGGCTGACTTCTAGTATAGGTTGTGGCACGTCACCACTATTTTAAGGTTCTAAGTGGATGATTGGAACATATTAATTCTCATTTTTCAATGGCCGAGGGCCCACCACTACAAGAAAAAGGCCTAACATCGACCAATACTATCAGCGGCCGCACTCCCGGTCGCTGATATTACTAATAGTGACTGATATCTGCGATCGTTATTTAATCCAGTCGCTATAATATTATATCAGCGATCGCATGCGGTCGCTGAGCAGTCGCTAGTATAAATTTGCCTCCCAAAATTTGGCAGGAAATATTAGCGCGAAGGTTTTGTGCGACCACTTACTATCAACGACCGCACGCGATCGCTGATAAGTTCATGTCATTAAAAATTAATGACTGCATGCGGTCGCTGATCAAACTTAATGTTACTAGTTTCAGTCATTCGCTCGACACAACTAACGAATAAAAAAAAGAGGGAGCGGAATAGAGAGAAGAGGGAGAATGGGGAGAAGAGAAGAAGGAGAAGAGGGATGCCATTGCTGCCATCGCCGCCCTACCGTTGCCCAAACCGCCGCCGCACAGGTAATATCATACTATTCTTCCATTATATGGATAATAACTATGTATTTTGCTTCAGAAAAATGCTATGGCTTATGTCAATTAACCTGGTTTTTTCTTCTTTTAGAAAAAATCTGTAATTCTTTTGTTGATTTGTGTTATTTAAATGATTCTTGTGATTCTTATTTTCTCTGATTTGAGATTTTTGCGGTCCAACTCCTATGTGACGTGAGAATTTGTTTATATGTTGCTTTTAACAAAGAGAGATGTTAGGGTTCCTGAATTGTATTGTTAATATTTTGCAGCACTTTACTCTTTGTTTAATATCAGTTTGTTCTATTTATGTTTTGTTTTCCTGCAAGTATATGCCTATTGAAACATCTTGTGAAACAAAGTTGCACTTGTGAAACAAACATCTTGGGAATTTTGGTTGTATAAATTGAACTTGTATCAAGTACGTGTGTATTTTCTCTCATCGTGATGGAGTTGCCTTTCATCAGTGTTTGGCATATAATAACTATTATATGGCAAAATACATAGTTAATGGCAAAATACATAGTTATTACCCATATAAAATTTAGTTTCTCACACTAAATTTAATAACATTTAATATTTGACATATAATATATATTAATATGATTAAGTATATAATACCATACAAATATAATAAATTATAATATTAAACTTAAATAATATAAAATATATTATTAAAATACAATACAAAACAATATAGTAAAATATTATATTATATTAAAATAAAATATAATAAATTTAATATAATATCATATAAGTATAATAAATTATAATATTTTACTAAAATATAATATCATATTAAATATATTAAAATATAATATAATAAACTAAGTAGCATTTGCTTAGTTCCACTACTAAATATAATTAAAATAATAAAATATAATAAATGATATAATAAATAAACTAAGCAACATTTAGGAAGTTTTCCATTGCTAAAATAAACTAACTTCAATTTCGTTAGATATTCACTGCTAAAATAAACTAAGTAACACGTGCTTAGTTTCTCACCGAACCCATAAAGATATTAATGAACAAAAGCAATATCATACTCCTAAGTTGAAGAACTAAGAGCGAGATAACTGCTTTAATAAGAAGTAAGTTAATTATTTAGCTCATGTGTAAAGTAAAGAAAGAAGCTTGCAAAAATGAAAGCTTGAGTTTTTGAATCTTTGAATTTATAGTATACTCTTAAAATTTTTACTGCTTTAATTTGCATTCATTCGTTATTGTTTTGGTCTTATTATATTGAAAATTTATATATTTCTCTTGGTTTGTGTCTTGGGTGCCTAGAAATGACAATATATGCATGCCGTCGTGCATGTGGCAAGTCCATATTATAGGGGAGACTCTGGCGAATTTTTTTTTTGGTCGGGTAGTTGCGAACATTTATAATATTAACGAGCTAATCATATGCTTACAAGTATACTCAAGTTATATGCTTAGTAGCTAGTATGCTCAAGTCATATATTTACAAGTATGCTTAAATGTTAATCATATGCTGCTCAAGTCATATGCTTACAAGTATGCTTAAATGTTAATCATATGCTTACAAGTATGCTCAAGTCATATGGTTACAAGTATGCTCAAGTCATATGCTTACAAGTATGCTTAAATGTTAATCATATTCTTACAAGTATGCTCAAGTTATAATGGTTACAAGTATGCTCAAGTCATATGTTAACATTTATAATGTTATGCCGTAGTAGGGTTAGTGGTATCATGAACCTCTATTCGCATCAGTAGTTAGATGGCACGACGAAAGTCAAGTGCCCAGATATATCTTCTGTTGAATTTAGAATTTGGTTGCCAAGTGTTTTGGAGTATGCGATAGTCACCAGTAATGTATGAAATGGTCGTACAGATCGATGTCCATGTTTGAAGTGCAAGAATGTAAATTATATGGATGAGGCGTGGTAAACTATCATTTACTTGTTTCGGGTTCATGAAAATTACGAAGAATCTTTGGTGGGCACATGGGCGGAGAAGAGATGGTGGCATCACGTATACACAATTGAGAATATAGTACTCATCGTATGAATGAAATGGTTCATGTTATTGCGGGCGGATTTTGATTGGGAACAAGAGCAGAGCAACCTATGAATTCTGATGCCAAAGACTTCTTTAAGTTGTTAGACGAGGGTAGCGAGCCATTGTTGCCTGGTTACACCAAACACACTACATTGTCTTCAGTGGTGACATTACTTAACATCAAGGCTGATCACAACATGAGCCATTAGTGTTTTGAGTCGCTCTTGAAGGCCATTAAAAGTATCTTGCCTGATGGTGAGAAATTACCTGGTAACTATTACTTTTGCAAGAAAACACTATAAGAAAACTGACTAATTCCGACGGATTATTCCATCGTACATAAGTCTATTCAGTTGAAAATAGTTTATTTGTGACGAAAATAGTCGTCAGAGATTCCGTTGTAAATATTCGCGTCGAAAATAAGTTCCGTCAAAAAATCCGTCGGATATTTTATTATCTACGACGAACTTAAGTCCGACGAATGTTCGTCGAACCTAACCTATCTTCGACAGAATATATAGGATGAAACTTTTTCATTAAACATACCAGTAGATATGTCTGACTGACTACTTCCCTCGAACATAAACTATTTTCGACGAAAAACTAAATTTAGCTGATATTTATTATAATTGTCTATTTATTAACTTCGACGGACATTACGTCGAAGATATAATTAGTACGACGGATATATTCCGTCGACGTTATCTTATGTCCGACTGAAAACTAGGCCATATCGGTATTTATTAAAAATTGGTTATTTATTATCTCCGAGGGAAATACCATCGAAAATACTACATTAAAATCGAAAATAACTATTTTTTTACTCTGATTTTAAAAGTTCGGTTTAAGGTGTTTAAACCCATTAATATACTCAGAACTTTGTCATAACCCAATACATGAATATAAACTCAGTATCTCACATTCAAATATGCAACGTAGCATTAAAACTTAATTTTTAACTCATTATCATTCATATTCACATTCACATTCAAATATCCACCAAAATGTATTATAAGCTAACCAATTACAAATATAAGCTAATGTTCCATAAATGTTAAACAATATAATTTACAATAGTTGTACAGACGCAATTAGACAATACAATATATACAAAAGTTCTACAAACTATACAAATGAACTATAAACTAGAAAAAAAAAGCATCATCGAAAGCGGAGGTGAGCGACGCTTCGTGCTCTCGCTTCATCATCGCCAACTGCCGCGCCATTGCCACCCTGTTGATAGAATCAAAAATATAAATCATTAGTCCGTATATATATATATATATATATATATATATATGTGAGAATTAACAAACTAGCCTTAATTGAAAAACATAAACAATAAGAATACCTGAGTAGGTGGGGGCGGACGAAAAGCCTCCTCCAAGAGGGTAATCACCATCCGGAGCATCTCGGCGCTCCAAGCGTCGAACTATTCCCGTGGTAATCTCGTACTCTCTGCAGAGGTCCCTGCTATAATATCCTGAGCAATCTGGTGAAGACGAGAACTAAAAGGCAACTGCTGACGCCGAAAGACCGGATCGGTATGGAACCTATCCGACACGGCCCCTATCAGCCGTCGGAAGATATCGTCATCCAAGCCAACGCCTGTATGAGATAGTCAGACATGTGCTCTCGGATGCTGGCGCTGGCTGGAGCCTATAAAGAGATATAAATTCGATTACTAATAATAATTTATATAATGTGATAAATTTGGATAATTTCGTGAAACATAAAAAAATATTACCTCCATGAAGTGTATATGCGGGTATCCTCGGCAGACCCAACACTCGATATCTGCCGGTACTGCTAGTAGGGGGATCCTGAGACGCGACCCATAGTCTCAGCTCATCCCGATCTAATACAATATCGGGAAGAGGGGTGGCGGAATCTAACGGCTCAGAACCCCTCCTAATAGTCTCTAGCTCAGCTATACGCTCGTCCCGAAGCTTCTGAAATCGGTCCTGTAATGTATTCCATATACGTATGTTAATTATATCATTTTATTTACGATTGAATATTATTAAAAGCTAAATAGTAAGATGAGTTTTACCCGTATAGCTAAAGCTTCCTGAGACAAAGCACGCTCGTCCTTAGGCGTGTGGGCTCGATCCCAAAACTCTAGCAAGGTAGGATCTCGACCCAAGGTCCTCCCCAATGCCTAATACAAACATTCATAAAACAGGTCTTAAGTATTTGTGTGAGAATTTAACACATAAATAACTAAATACAACGCACTTACCGTCTTCGCCTCCTCGAACGACTGAGAACCAGTGGTGTGTACTATCCAGAGTTGACCACGGTCCTTCTTCGCCTGCTCGGACTTTTTCTTGAAGTCATCAGCCTCCCAGTGCGCACACATAGCCTCCCAGGCTAAATCGGAGACTATGCGAGGCTGATGATCTCTGATGATGGTCCTGGGCTGGTCCACAAGCCGCCAGTACGCTTACATCGCATCTCATACAGCCATCCAGAGTAATTCGCAGCGACGTGATGCTCAATCACAGCATCGCCAGCTGACTGAGAGATGCTCGGGTCAAATCGATAATAAACCTATAACAAAAGATTATTTAAAATTAAGAACATTTGATTTCATCCCAATACAACTATGTGGTGATAATATGCTTAAATTACGTGGAACTCCCGCAAGACGCTCTGCATAAAAGTGGCATCGTACCGCGCATACTGAATGAACCGCATGCACCCTCTCGGGAGATGCGTCAAACAAATCACATGTAGGGTGTGCTTAGCCACCGGGTCTAGTATACTACAGAAAAAGTATAACAATATGTGTTATGTGAATTGTGTTTTGCAATAACTGATAGAAATAGTACGAATATATTAACACTTACTGCTGGGAAACGACATCCACCGGTACTGTAAGTGGCATTGCCGACGGACGACCAAAGATACCGCGGTTCGTCCCTCGGTGTCTTCGATGAGGTGTATCTGTAATAATTATATTTAACATAGTACTTTAATTCAATAATCATTGTAATTAATGCAGCTTGAGATATATTTAAATCCTAGTTAAGATAACTTACTCGCGCCTGAAGAAGAGCCTCCATCGTGGCTACCGGTCTCCAAAGACTGGGATCGCCCACCACCTCGGCGACCTCCACCGCTATGTGTAGCCATGAATATCCTACTACAATAACAAAATTGGTAGATTACGAATATGTAAGGTTTAACAATATGTGGTAAGGACTAATATAAAAGCTCATTTTCAATTACGCACGTCATCAAACACATCAGAATCAACGTGTATATCATTCTCTGATTCGGTATCTTCCTCATCCTCAGTTTTGAGATCAGTTTCGTCATCGTTATCATCCTCAACGACTACATAATCATTCATGTGTACGGTGGCCTCGACATCCTCATCGTTAGGTACGTCAATGAACAAAGTTCAACAACTTACTGGCACTACTTTCGGATGTTGCCATCTGTTATGATGGAACAGTGAGGAATGTCTACAGTAATTCAATTACCTTTATTATTCGAGTATAGGACACAAACAGGAACTACGGCCCCTTTTTTTTTAATTGTTGCCGAGGAACCGGTTGGAGTACTATTTAGCTGCAACTGTTATGTCGAAACCTGCATACAAGAAAGAGTACATATATGTAGGGAGAGTATTATTGCATTTATATATTGAAAATTGTGGCAAACTAAGTAAATGATACTTAGTTTATTTTGACAATGATAATAAACTAAGTAAGTGGTACTTAGTTTATGAGAATTGTTAATTATTTGGAATCTATAGAGACTACTGTTCGACATTCACTTCTAGCTATTCTTAGTTTATTTTGTTAATGATGATAAACTAAGTAAAGTGGTACTTAGTTTATGAGAATTTTTATTTGGAATCTATAGAGACTCTTGTTAGACATTTCACTTCTAGCTATAAAATGCTATTTTGTTAATGATGATAAACTAAGTAAGTGGTACTTAGTTTATGAAAATTGTTTTTGGAATCTATATGAGACTACTTATATATTTTTTAAATTTTAATTTGTAGTATATTATATAATTGGCTTATTTATTTATTAAATTAAATCATTTTATTTTATTTTATTTATTAAACTAAATTAAATTAAATTTTTATTACTTTTTATTTTATTTAGTATTATATTATAAAAGTTCTAGTTTAATTTAATTTAATTTGATTTTCGTAATTAAAAATATCTTGTTTTATTTTATGGAATCTTATATTATATTATATATATATTATATAATTTTTAATGTTTTTTATTAAATTAAATTAATTTAATTTATTTTAAATTTAATTTAATTGTATTTAGATTATTTAAATTAAATTAAATTTATTTTATTATTTTTATTTAATTATATTTTTATTGAATTGTATTTTATTTATTAGATTAAATCAAAGTTTTTTTATTTTATTCAAATTAATTTAATTTATTATTTATTTTATTTTACTTTATTTTGTATTATATTATGTTATTTATTTTATTTTTAAAATTTATTTAATTTAATAAACTAAATTAAATTATATTTACTTTATTTTATTTTAGTAGTAAGAAACTAAGTAAATGGTACTTAGTTTATGATTTATTAATATTGGGAAACTAATTACTAATACAAATACATGCAAGTCTCCAATTTATAATTAATGCATAAATTTCATGCCATAAATTCAGTCGTAAATAACAAATATGTCAAGATTAAAAACAGTCCTAAAATCAGTTACATTATGATAATGAACCCAAATTTGATATCAATATTCTGCAATTTCCAAATTCCAAATAATATGCACTTAAATAATATGGGTCCAATAAAACCCAAAAATCAAAATTCTAATTTTAGCAATATACGTCTAATCCACAAATTCACAAAGAACAAATTCACAGGAACACCATATTATCCAAATTGGGTTAATCTCATATTCAAACTCAAATTAAACTAAACCTAAAACAAATTAAGCCACAAATTTCACAATTTGCAACAAATTAACCCTAAAAATCTAATACTTGGCGAGAAAACTAACCTTGAAATTGAATTAATGTGCAAACTAAGCTGGCGGTGGTGCACGGTGGTGGTTCGGCCAAGAAGGTGTTGGTGGCGTCTACTAGTGGTGGAACCGATCGTGATGATGGTGGTGGTGGCGATCGGTGGTGGTGGTATGCGTAGTGGCGATGCGTGGTGGTGGTAGTGGCAGTACGTGGTGGTGGTGGAATCGAAGGTGGTGGTGGTGGTGGTGGTGGCAGTATGTGGTGGAACCGGTGGTGGTGGCGGTGGCAGTACGTGGTGGAATCGGTGATGGTGGCGATGGCAATACGTGGTGGTTATGGCGGTGATGGTAGCAGTACGTGGTGGTTGTGGCGGTGATGGTGGTGGTGGAGATGAGAGCAGTGAGAGAAGTGAGACTGAGAGAGAAAGGCGTAAAGTGAGATCGAGAGAAATGAGAGTTCTAGATCTAGAGAAAGAGAGAAATTAATGAGAGCAAAGTGAGAGAAACGAGGGGGCCGGAGAAGACGTACCGATTAGTAAGGTTTTAGGATTATTTTCGACGGACTGTCCGTTGTAATTACTTTCGTCGTAATTAATGTATCTTCGACTGAATAGTCCGTGGGAACTAACACTATTCAGTCGAACATAATGTGAGACCCCAGATTTTATGAATAAAGATTTTATTTTCTCGAAATATTTTTTTGAATATTATGGTGTGGATTTGATATAATGTTATAGTTGTGGGTAGTATTTATAAATTTTGCAAAGTACGCAAGTTGTTATATAATATTCGATTGGTCGGGGAATATACGTTTTAACAGAGAATATTCGTATGCAACTACACAATCATTGGTGGACCCCTAAGCGAAATTATTGTTGGATTCGAGAAAATGATAAAAATACTTTATGAAAATAACAGTGGAAGTTTTACTGATTAAGCTGTTGAAACACACGGTGTTAAAAAGTACGATGTCTGCGTGGTTGCATTGTAGCAAACGATATTAATTATTGATGCTTACGTGATAAGTCACTTAGTTTTGTTTTATTGGTATTATTAATGTAATAAAACTGACTTTTATAAAGTTATTCAATAAATATAATATATTATATTCTATTATGCATAGTGTTGCATAGTGTCTCAGCATAGTATTTTGCATAGTAAAATCTTTTTATATAAAAGCAGAATACTTTTATAAAGTTATTCTATAAATAGAATATATTATATTTTATTATGCATAGTGTTATATAGTGCCTGTGATAGTGTTTTTGCATAGTAAAATATTTTTTATATAAAGCAGAATACTTTTATAAAGTTATCTGCTTTTATTAGACAATAATTAGAATATATTATATTTTATTATGCGTAGTGTTTGCATAGTAAAATCTTTTATAAAGTTATTCGTTTTATTAGATTATAAATAGAATACATTATATTTTATTTAAAAAAGATTTTGCTTTAAATATGAATTTGTCGATTAAAGTAAATCAATCAGACGATTCATGAGTTAATTCTTATGCGATCCATTTTTCTATAAATAGAAGCTCATTCTTCATTATTTTCTTTTAATTCCTTTGAAACTCTAGAGAGATAAACTATAGAGAGAAAGAAGAAAGTATTCTCGCTACTTCACTACTTATATATCCAAAGACTTTCTTCTTAAGGTAGGGAATATTATTTGTTGTACTCGTAAGGGTGTTATTCTTTTGTATTCATGAAGAGAACTTATTTTATTCCATTCTTTATTATTCATTGGAATAACTCAGTGTACGTGAGCTACCCTATACTTGGTGACATTCTTTTTTATTATTCCGTCTTTCTTATTACATTTGGAATATCACATCTCATGCAGGCGTTTCTTGGGACTGATTCCGTCTTTATTATTACATTTGGAATATATCACATGCATGCGTTTTTGCTTGGGGTTCAATTCCTCTTTATTATTATTACATTTGAAATATCATCATGCATTGCATTTTATGGGACTGATTAAAATCCTTATTAGTATTATTCGTTGGAATAACTTTGTACATCTGAAGTATTGCATGTATGGTGATTTCATTGTTATTCCATTCTTTATTATTATGTTGGAACATCCCGTCGGTCTTAATTTAGCGACTGGTTCCTTATTATTTAGTATTACATTGGAATAACTTTGTCTATGCAATACCGCATGCATGGTGGTTTCTTTTGTTATTCCATTCTTTATTATACTCGGTTGGTTAAAACTTTGACTTCTATACTCCATGAAATTAGTGGAATATCCTTGATATTTGCGCTTCATCCGATATCTTTTCATGGAAATATTCTTTTGAGCATTCTTGAATTTTACTCTACAAAGCGATTATCATGTTGACAATTTGGGACGTTATTGGTTCTTGGAAAAATTAATTCTTGAACTTTTTTTATTGAATTCTTATATCATTGTCATCATCCTCATATTTATATTTTTTGAAAGTCATACTGTGGCACTGTAGTGCATAGATGGACTTGGTATGATTATGACCGAGGATTATTCCGGTGTAATCATGGCCAGTAATGTTACAAATGATGTGGTAAAAGTCGTCATTTGGCCCATAGTGCATTGATGGATGAGTTGTTGGTATGATTATGGCTATGGATTCTCTTTGGTAGTAGTGCACGAGATGAATTGTTTTATGGCATGATCGGTAGTTGATAAAAACGTGATTATCTTTAAGCCGTAGGTGCATGGATAATTGTGGTCGTGATACTAAAGAATATCCTTGGCCGTAGTGCAGGGGTGATTCGATGATGTGGATTATTTATTAAGCTGAGTCCCATCGATAAAAGTGATGAAAAACCTTTTAAATCATAAACTTGATGTTTGTTATATTGTATCGATTACGCTAATAGGAATTGATTGATGTGTATTCTAGCACTCAGTTTTACGCGACGCCTATCAACGACCATGATCGATTCTGAGATGATCGATGGCGGCCAGAACGCAATCATCCGATAAGCGATTCTTCATTAGACCTTTTCTTGAAGTGCACTAAACTTGGAGAAAACATTGCAGGAGGAATAACCAACTTGGAAAAAAAGAGACAAGGCTATAATGCTTTTGAAAACAAAGCATTCAATTATAATTTGCTCACCTTCGTCCCTTTTATCACATGCTTATATATATATATATATTATAATATTATTATTATTGAAATAATTATAATATATTATAATAATATATTTGAATGAATGAATATTTTATCGGAGAAAATAATTGTGATTTCATAGAAAAATATGTCAAACTTTCCACAAATGTTTCATGCTAAATTCCTTCATTTATATCAAAATTGAATCAATATCCACAATATAATAATTATTCACAATTAATATTATAAGTTCACAATATTAACAACCAGATCATTCACAGGAAAGAGGGAGATTTCCGATAAGGATTTATCCTTATTGGCGCGTAATTATATAACCTAACCCCTTTCCTAGACATAACTTTTTAGACATTGCCAATAATGCTAACTAATAATATTATTCAAATAATATAAAATATTATGCAGATGTTACTGTAACAATTATTGAATCAATGATATGAGATACGATGCAACAACTACTATGACAATTATTGAATACTGAGTGACTTCTTACGTAAGAATCGATAATAAGAGATATTGTGCAATATCGTGTGCTACTGTGCAACCATGCGTATTACTGTACTTTTATCACCGGGTATTTCAACAGTTAACGGTAAAAGTTTTACCATTATTTTTTATAAAAAAATTATTTCTGTCGCTTTCTATATCCGACAGTTATTCCGTTATGTGATCCACCAATGATTGCGCCATCATATTAATATTCCCCGATAAAAAGATATTCCCCGACAAAACGAATATTCCCCAATAAAACGAATATTTTATGACAACTTGCTTACTTTACAAACTTTGCACATATCACACATAACTATAGCATTATATCAATTCAACACCTTATTATTCAAAATAATATTTAGAGAAAATTAAATCTTTATTCATAAAAAGTTGGGGTCTTACAAAGACGACTTTCTTTGCTTCGAAAATTATTTATGATATCTTCGATTTAGGCATTCTCCGTTGAAAATTCGCAGAAAAAAGAGGAACCGCCTCTTTATCTTCTTTGTCGTTACTACGGACCCCAAATCGACGACGTATCATTGTTCCCCCTCTCCTTTATGTTCACACATTTCGCGTCTGATGTAGATATGAAACCGTTTCGTCCCTATTTTTTTAGAATCACCTTAGATTTAGGCTTTCTCCGTTGAAAATTCGCTCGAAACGATATGATTTCTTCGATTTCGATATTAAAGCAGGTAATTGATGATGGTTTCGCTTAAGAAATATTTTTTTTCTATGATTGATGATCAAGTGGAAGAAGAAGATGAAGAAGAAGATGATGGGAAATCTTAAAAGAGACGAAGAGAAACGTAAAATCACAGGATAACTAAGTTAACTTGCAAATTTAGACTGGGTTAACTCATTGATTTTCTAAATTGGAAGAGACGATTTTTAAAATTGGCTTGATTTGATAATGTAATCTGACGTGAGTCTGACATCATACTGGACGTGTCTTTATATATAAAAATTGATTAGTAGAAGTGCCGCAGGAACTCTCTACTTTATTAGCCTTTAATATTTCATTTATTTTAATTTAAGTAAAACACTAAAACTCAATATTAATTTTTTTTTATTTTAAAATATACTTTTAAGTCATATATCTCTTTATGTATATTTATATATAAGAAATTGATATTTTCACAATTTTTTTTGATATTTTCACATGAAAAGTATTGCTATAGATGTATAGAGATGGTAAAAACCGTTGCTACAGAATCTATAACGATAGTTTTCCTATGAAAATATCATTTTCTTTTGTACATTTATCAGTTTCCTTATATATATATATATATATATATATATATATATATATTCTTAAGTGTGACCAATATTAATAGTTATTGAAATTGCGTTTTGTGGGCCCAAGTGCAAAATTAGGGTTCACATGACCTAATTGAATTAAATGCACAATTAGGGTTCCATGGCCTCATTAAATGTGCAAATTAGGGTTCGCATAACCTAATGGAATAAAGGCAGAAAAGTAAGAAATAAATGTCTTAGACCAGGAGAAGCCTCCCGCGCGTCTGAAAGCGAAGAAGACTTCGTGGAGGCGGCTCGTTTTGGGAATTGATTGAGGATTGGATTGGTGGCTAGAAGGACGAGGGCAATATGGGCATTATTCTAATGACTAAAGGGTATTTCTGGAATTTTTCTGAAAGCATGTGCCTTGCACATGACTACTTTCCAGAAAACCCTATAAATACCCTTTCCATTCCACTGGGAAGGGGACTTCTCTTTAGACTCAAGACTTTGACTCTTGAAAGATCAAATAGACCCTTTTGGTGACTTAAAGGCTTGGAGAGTCCACCTAAAATCACTAAAAAGGGTTTGGATACTCGCTCTCAACTCAAAGGACTCAACAAGAAGGCTCTTGGAATCCCAATAACCCTAACCCGATTTCCGGATTCTAGGAGTTCTGCCATGCGTCGTTGGAGTAATCACAACACACTGTCGTTCTCCCTCTTGATCAATCAATCAATTAGTCTTTCTTCGTGGATTTCTCTCCTCCTTAGCCAACACGAAACCCTAAACAAGCAAGGTGCGATTTCCTTGCCCACATTTATTTGGCGACTCTGCTGGGGAGGTGTAGAATTCGTGAAGGGTATGCCCACAACTCGAAGTGGGAGAACAACAGGAAGAGCTTCACCAACAAACAGCATTACCTCACCGGGTCTAGTTCCAAGGCAAGAAAGTCAAGCTTTCCAAGGCGTGAATCTAAATCTTAATCAACCCATCCTTGAAGACGCATCAGAAGGAAGTTCAACATCACCATACATGGCTGAGCAACAGCCAGAGAATGTCAAGCAGACAGGCGCGGGAAGGCAAATCGAGGAAGAAAGAGGAGAAGCGAGCAAAATGTCATGCAATGGAGATGCTCAAGGCGTTGAAGGAAGCGCACGGAAGAACAAGGGATGATGATGGCTATGATCTTTGAAGATCAGAAAGCAAGAGAAATGGGAAATTTCCGCCAACAGTTGATGTAGATTCCCGCTTTCAAGGCTATGTTCCTAGACAATTTACAAGGAGAACCGGCAGGAGTGGAGGACAACAACAACGATAAGAACAATAAGGAGAATCGACAAAGACCTCCATTGATGGAGAATCAATCCGTCAATCATCCACTTGGAACCTCAAAAGCAGGTGGTGGCCACAACCCAGATTAAGTCACCACCCTAAGATGGACATCATTCCAGCTGTTATCCTCGTATTTTCACAAGTGCAGATGATAACCATCCTAAACCTCGTTCAACGAACCGGCCCACAAGCACAACCGATACAGAATTTACATGATGTCGGTGTACATTAGCCAATTTACGTACCACGGAGAGTTCACGCCACGAGCCAAGATGCGTGGCGAAGGATGATATGATCGATGTAATCAATCAACTTCAGCGCAGTGACATCCCAGCCCCTGAGTTAGACTTTACTCCACCTTACCCTAATTACACATTCAGAGGCAACCTTACCCGATAGGGTATATTAACATCCCCACAATTTCTAAAATACAACGAGAGAAAGAAATGCCAGGAACATATTGCCAGTTTGTAGAGTCGATGTCTCCGTGGCTAGGATATGATGAAGTGAACAACCACAACTTGTTGATGCGGAATTCAACAAGACTTTGACGGATAGTGCCTTCAAATTTGGTACTATAATTTGGAGAAGGGTCACCCATGATTGGGATGACCTAAAATTACAATTTTTTAAGAAGTTTTTGTATGTGCAGAAACAGGTAACCATTGTAGAGCTCATGCGGTTTAAGCAGAAGCCGAATGAGGAACTGTCGACACGTTGCGTGAGTTCAGGCCCAAGCATGTGTGTAGAACCAATTGAAGAAAAGAACTTGGTTAGCATATGCAACAATGGTGCTTTAGATGCCTTCAAGCCCCACCTCATTACCGAGGCGTGCGATTCATTTGCGACCCTCTCATCTTTTGCACAAGAATTGGGGGGAATCATGACATTTCCCACCAGCCATGCGATGGATACATGGAAGAGCAAGAGGATAGCAACTGTGGCTCTGGTGGATTCTCAGTCAAAACCACAAGGGGCAAGAGGGAGAAGAATGAGAAATTTGAACGAAGCAGAGAAAAGCATGGGGACAACTATACCACAATGCCAGTTTCGGAGGCTATCACATGCAGCGAGAAGGCGTTCAGGAGCCTGTACGAACAATGGGTCGAGCACAGAGTGGTGAAACCTCCAAGGCCCCAGTCGGTTGTAACTGAAGAAATGAAAAGAAGATCAAACTTCTGTGTATACCATCAATACGCAGGGCATTCCACTATGGACTGCAACAGTCTACGAAGGATATACCATGAGAAACTGGCGGCCGGGGAGATTGAACTAGGAGAAGAAACGTGCAACACCATCACCCATGATGCAGTCCTGAAAGTCAAGAACTCAAATATTGGCTCTACGTACCATTGACCAAACTTTGAACTACAGATGAATTAAAAATCCACCCAAGATGGTGGTCCACCAAAAATGGTAGTTTAAGTCCTCAGGAATATCCCTTGCCAAGTAAATTGGATGACCAAGGGAGGAGGCACAAGAATTGACGACTAAAAAAAAAAAAAAAAAACCCACCCAAGATGGTGGTCCACTCTAAACGGTGGTCAAGTCCTCGTAGACTGCACTTGCCAAGAAATTGGACGACCCAAGTGACGAGGCACCCGATTTCAAGTCCTCGTGAGATCAGATTTGCCAAAATATTGGGCGACCCAAGTGATTTGAGGCACCCATTTTCAAGTCCTCGTAGACTGTACTTGCCAAGAAATTGGACGACCCAAGTGACGAGGCACCCGAGTGTTACACTTTAACATCAAAAGTGAATGAGGCACCTGACTATAAGCCCTCAGACCCGAAAAGTTATACTTTCAACTTTAATAAAAGTAATTAAGGCCCCTGAGTATAAGCCCTCAAACCCGAAAAAGTTATACTTTATCTCTAAAAGTGGTGAACGTTATGCTTTCACCGACAAAAGCAAGATTTATTATATGAAACGTTATGCTTTTCGTTAAAAGAAATTTTTTTAGCAATAAATTGACAAACTTTCACTTATACTTGAACGTTTTTTTTACATTTCTTAAAAAAAAAAGAAAAAAGAAGAAGAAAAGTATAGATTCAAGTGTTAGTTTGTATGAAATAAATGTACATGATTTTCTGATACAAGAAATGAAAAAAGAACTACGACTGTTCATGATCCAAAGGTCATGACCTGTCGAATTGAAGATAGAGGAATACCTAAAGCTTGGTCTTCGAGGCCATCAGCAGGTCTTCGAGGCCATCAGTAGATCTTCAACGCTATTATCAGGTCTTCGATGCTATCAGGCCTTCGAAGCTATCAGCAGGTCTTCAACACTATCAGCAGGACTTCGATGCTATCAGGCCTTCGAAGCTATCAGGCCTTCAAGGCTTTCAGGCCTTCACGAAATGTTGGGTTCTCAATGACTTCTTGATTCCAAAAGAAAGAAAAATTTCAAGAGATGGTAAGAAAGATTAGATCGAAGATTTTCAAAATATCCTAGGAGAGCTCCTCTAAGGCTCACCCTTCTAGAGTTTGCTCCCTAGAGGTTCCCTCTCCTAGGACTTTCGTTTTCGAGGATTGCAAAACATCAAGCCCCGCGAAGTGTTCAGACACTGGAATCAAGACTTCAACACTTACAATATTTTGCGCGATCATCTCACCAAAGGCGTGACTCATGCGCAGGGGGCAAATACTTACCGAAAGAGGGCATAGACATCCTCCAGAGTAAAGGTGCATTCACCCCAAGCAGTGATGAAAATGTAGATAGAAGAACACCATGGTCCTATTGGATACGAATGTTCTTACATAGCTGGATGCAAAGCTATCCACATAATCAACATTCCTAAGTAGCTAGTCGATCCAATGTTGCTATTCTTGAAGGTGGTTAGATGAATCATACAAGAAGTCATCCCAACTTCCACAAGCCGTTGGATATAGAAACAAGCCTTCCTTCTATGGTGGAGGAAAAATTGTACGGGCATAAGTTTGGACTTGCTTCCAAAAGACGACGAAAAGACAAAAGGAGGGGAACCCTTTCCCAATCATTGAGAAACGAGGCCTCTTTGGTTGTTCCCAAGTCTACAGAATGTTCAATGGGGAGGGCTTGCAAGAAAAAAAAGAGTTCAAAGATAAGGGATCTAAAAAGAAGCGAAGGAAGGGACGTCAAATAAAGTGCTTGAGCTCGAAGTGCTCACCATGCCAAAGAGGAATATCCGAGAGTAAAGCTTCAAAACACCTGAAAAGAAGATGAAACAATGTTAGAAAGAGTTAGGGTTCGCCCCCTAGGGTTCGGCCCCCCTAGGATTCGGCTCCCTAGGGTTCGACCCCCTAGGGTTCGGCCCCCTAGGGGTTTTGTAATAACCCATTTTTTTAATAATTAAATATTAATTATTTTTTTTATTTATACAATTGTATTTAAATTGGAAAAGGTAAGTGACTATTTTTTTTCTTTTCTACTTGTTTTGTTTGGAAAGTTAAATTGTTTTAGTAGATAATTAAATAATGGATTAAGTTACAAATGAGGAGTATTCGAGTGGAGTATCCGCAAGTCTTTGGAAATTAAATACGTTCCATTCTTTTGAATTCTGAGGACGGAATTCTTTTTAAGGGGTAGGTAATGTAATATCCGAAAAATATGTATATATATATATATATATTAAATTTAAAAAATTATTTTGTTTTAGAACATATTAATTGGACTTTGTCATTTATTGGGTCAAATTAGTCATTTAATTTATATGGGCTAATAAATATTAATAAGAGATGGGTAAATTAATTTAGTTCAATTTGGGCCTTATTATTAATTGAACCTAATCAGCAGTTTATAAAATAAAAAAAAAGACCTCTTAGTTAATAAACAGCTTGACCTAATTTTATTCCATTATACAAACTTAGAGAAAGAGAGGAGAAAGACTTGTGTGGCTGTATGAAAAAGAAGAAATCTCAGGTATGCTTTTATTGTGTTGGGATACTTTTGATTGCTATGTCAGAAGCTATATATAGAAAGAGAAGTATAATAGTAATGATCTATGTGCAACTTTTCTTGTTGGAATGAAAATATGAAACAACCCGGGTCAAATCCCAAGTTCGGAACAAATCTCGGGTCAAATCCCAAGTCCGGATCGAATCAAATCCATCAAAATAAGGCCTCAAACTACTGGCCTAATAGTATCTTCTTGGGTCATCTTAGCCCACCATAGGCTCCCAAAAGGTCATGACTTGAAGGTACTATTGGTAGTAACTTATTTCCTTATATCTGCAGACAAATTTTTCCCTATCTTTCGATGTGGGAATTGGGGTGTTACAAATTCCCCACTTAAATTTTTTGACGTCCCGTGGCCGAGCCCATCACACACATGATCAAAGATCTTTGCCTCTCTAGCCATTGTGGGATAATACGGGCTGGCTTCGTGTCTCCACCTCCGGACCTCTATCTCTCCATTGTGGGATAATATCACCAGCCTTCGTGTCCCCACCTCTGGCAACCCGATCGGATGACCCAACCCAAGCTTTTGAGAGTCGGCTTTGATACCATATGAAACAACCCGGGTCAAATCCCAAGGTCGGAACAAATCTCGGGTCAAATCCCAAGTCCGAATCGAATCAAATCCATCAAAATAAGGCCTCAAACTACTGACCCAATAGTATCTTCTTGGGTCATCTTAGCCCACCACAGGCTCCCAAAAGGTCATGACTTGAAGGTACTATTGGTAGTAACTTATTTCCTTATATGCAGACAGATTTTTCCCCTATCTTTCGATGTGGGATTGGGGTGTTACAGGTTTGGTCATCTGGAGCGGTTTCACTGCATGTAGAGCATTTTTTCTTCCTTCGTGTTCTTTGTGGACGAAACGTCAAGTCTTTCTTTATTATCCGAGGGAAAAAACCAAGATGTAATCAAGGTAATGGGGCTCGGAAGACAAAAGAAAGATTGGGGAGTCCTAAAAAAAAATTGTAGGGTTCGGCCCCTAAGGTTTAGACCCCCTAGGGTTTGACCATGTTGGCTTTGTAGGGCTCCTCGCTAGCTTCGTTTTGATATATTATGGGCTCCGAAACTCCAAACGAGTCAAAAGTTATGATCAAAATAGTAGTTGCTCCTCTAAAAACTTTATTTTTTTCATTTAAACTTCATTTTTTCCATAGGGCTCGGCCATGTTTCCTTAGGCCACCTAGGGTACGGCCATGTTGGCTTTGTAGGGCTCCTCGCTAGCTTCATTTTGATATATTATGGGCTCCAAAACTCCAAACGAGTCAAAAGTTATGATCAAAATAGTAGTTGCTCCTCCAAAAACTTCATTTTTTTCATTTAAACTTCATTTTTCTCATATGGTTCGGCAATGTTGCCTTAGGCCACCTAGGGTTCGGCTATGTTGGCTTCGTAGGGATCCTCGCTAGCTTCGTTTTGATATATTATGGGCCTCGAAACTCCGAACGAGTCAAAAGTTACGATCAAAATAGTAACTGCTCTTCCAAAAACTTCATTTTTTCATTTAAACTTCAAATTCCTCCATAGGGTTCGACCATGTTGGCCTCTTTTCATTCTTTTGAAGTCCTGTTGCTCTACCAATCAACTGCTAGGAATGAATGCTCCTTTGCCGCGAAGATTATAGCCTTTTTCTGATAAATTTCGAGGGAAAAAACCAAGATATAATCAAGGTGATGGGGCTCGAAAAACAGAATAAAGGCTACAATTAGCTGAAAAGACAAATAGATGAAGTAATCAAGAAGAATTCAAACACGTGGCAAGAACATAACAGGAAGCAAGGCCTACTACGAAAAACAGCATGGGGGTTCGGAAAGATGGAATCATATGCCTAATTTCGTTCATTGACAAAGTTATTGGCATGATGCGTCAAAATTGCAAAACAAGAAGATTATTCATATGAGAAGTTGAAAGATACCTTACACGATGAACCTTCATAGCGCGATAATTGATCGAGTTTCCAAAAGATAAGTAGATCTAATCTTACTTTTAAATAGAAATATATTAAAGATATTATTTGCTAAATATAAAAGAAGATTTAATTTTATTCCCAACGAGGGGTAATTTTCAAAATGGATTATATATATATATGATAATATATATATATATATATAAATAAATAAATAAATAAAATCTTTTCTTTCAATTAAAGAAAGATTTGATTTATTTCAAAACAAAGAAAGATTTGATTTTATTTCCAAAATAAGATTAAGATTTGATTTGATTTTGAAAAAATAAAATTAATTAAGATCGATTTGGTAAAAAGGGAAAGATTTGATTTACCAAAAAGAAAGATTTCCTTGATATATATATATATATATATGTATATATATATAAATAAATAAATAAAATCTTTTGCTTTCAATTAAAGAAAGATTTGATTTATTTCCAAAACAAAGAAAGCTTTGATTTTATTTCCAAAATAAGATTAAGATTTGATTTGATTTTCCAAAAAATAAAATTAATTAAGATCTGATTTGGTAAAAAGGGAAAGATTTGATTTACCAAAAGAAAGATTTTATTAAATTTAATTTTATTTGATCATTTCTCTTGTTCCGAAAAAAAAAATAAAGAAATAAATCTTGGCAAAGGCTATGGACATATTTTTGGAGGAATTTTCAATAGGTCCAGTGTAAAGCCTGCTAGAGTTTTGCTTCCATAGGTTTAACCCCAAGAGTTTGGCTAGGGGTTCCTCTATTAGGACCATTATCTTCAAGACTTGTAAAGTGAAGTCTGCAAAATCGTTCAAAGGCTTGAAATATTCTTCTTGCGATAAATCTATTTGGGAATGCGACTCCGCCGTGAGGGCAAAATGGGCCCCAAGTGCAAAATTAGGGTTCGCATGACCTAATTGAATTAAATGCACAATTAAGGTTCCACGGCCTCATTAAATGTGCAAATTAGGGTTCGTGATAACCTAATGGAATAAAAGCGAAAAAGTCGAAATAAATGTGCTAGACCCGGGAGAAGCCTCCACGCGTCCCGAGGCAGAAGACTCGTGAAGGTGACTCGTTTTGAGAATTGATTGAAGGATTGGATTGGTGGCTAGAAAGACAGGACAATATGGGCATTATTCTAATGACTAAATGGTATTTCTGGAATTTTCCTGAAAGCATGTGCCTTGCACTTGACTACTTTCCAGAAAACCCTATAAATACCCTTTCCATTCCATTGGGAAGGGGACTTCTCTTCAGACTCAAGACTTGGACTCTTGAAAGATTAAATAGACCCTTTTGGTGACTTAAAGGCTTGGAGATTCCACCTAAAAGCACTAAAAAGGGTTTGGATACTCGCTCTCAACTTAAAGGACTCAACAAGAAGGCTCTTGGAATCCCAATAACCCTAACCCGGTTTCCGGATTCTAAGAGTTCTGCCACGCGTCGTTGGAGTAATCGCCCACCTGTCGTTCTCCCCTCTTCAATCAATCAATCATTTCCGTGCTCTTCGTGGATTTCTCTCCTCCTCAGCCAACACGAAATCCTAAACAAGCAAGGTGCGATTTCCTTGCCCACACGTTTAAACTTCTCATTATGTAAATTGTTTTATTCGATGAATTCACATTTGCTATCTTATATTCTTATTCCGTCTCATCTTATTACTCACTACTTTTGTTTGTTTTTTTCATCAGCAAAAGAAATTTATATTAATACCCAAAAATATACATCATGTGACAAATCCAAATAATATGTATGGAAACAGCCATATAAAAAATACAGATCATAAAAGACATCCAACCATGCTAAAAAGCATGAAAACAAACAACGAATTCAGAAATCTACTCAAACTCCACAATTTAGTCTTGAAAATAAGAAACCAAAATGACTCACTACCTTGAGTACTTAGTGTCACCTTTAAAATGCGTAATAGAGATGCTAAAATACTCGAAAGAAGAAAAACGAGTAAAGTTTGGACAAGGGAACAGTACTATGCTTGTGCAAGGAGAGAGAGAGAGAGATGCGTATAGAACATTTTCTGCATGGTTTGGACGTTTGGTATATGTTACACAATTGCAGAAGTTCCAAATTAACTAAAAGCACATTAAAGGATATATCATGTATAAACGAATCATAGACGGATCAATATAAGGGAACACTATTTTTACATATATTTTTGATATTTTTACATATAATTTATATGAAGATGGGATCCACTGTATGCTTTCATGCCACTAAAAAGAAAATCAACTAATTTTGACGAAATATATTCAATCGAGAATAAATTTATTCGACGGAATACTACGTCGAAATTCAGTCTGTCGAAAATACCCATAAGTGATCCGACGGAATTTCGTCAAAAATGTCAGCAATCCTTTGGCGCCAATATTCCCGTCAGTGCCAAACAATTTTTGACGGAATATGCCTTATCTTTGTGGACGGACTATCCGTCGACAATAACCTAAAACATATCGGTTCTGTACCATCTCTTCTAGGATTGATCATTCGGTTACTATAACCGAAAGAATAGTTTATTCGAGTTATAATCGAAAATCAAAATTTGTGCAATTTTGGTATCCGAACAAATAACCGAATTTCCAAGAATTATCGAATTACCGAATAGTAAATTAGAGATTGTTAGGATAATAACCGAATAAACAAAGTTCAATTGTTAAATCCAAATTACAAGTATCAATAATAAAGCCAAAACCTTCAAAAAGAAAGAAGAAAATAACCAAAACGAAAACCAAACAAGGCATTATAGATTATGGAGATATGACAACCAAACAAGGCATTATAAAGAACAATAGGATAACCATGGCTATAAAGTACAATACGACAACCAAACAAGGCATTATAGCTCAAAGCCTCAAAGTACAATACAATAACCATGGTTATAAAGAATTAAAGTGAGATATGACATCACCTTCAGGCCGACAAACACCTTCGGTCGAATAACATTTTTACCGGTGGAAAGTGAAGAGAGGGCATCGTCAGCAAAGGCGGGAGGATCGGCGGTCCGACGGAGACTGAGAGAAGCGAAGACTAATGTGGGATATGAGATATGAGATTGATGTGGGATATGGGATCGGCGGAAACTGATGAGGGAACAGTGGGATATGAGATATGGGGACTGGAATTTGAGAGTCAAAAACTCAAAAAGCTAATATATTATAGTGAGACAGTTATATACAGATACCACTTAATTACTAGTATAAAATTAGTATTATTTTTTAATTAAAATTTCGGTAATTCGGATATCCGAATAACTTGTTTTTTAAAACCGAAACTGAATACCGAACAATAAATCGGATATAACCGAAATTAGAAAAAAAAAGTTGAAAACCCGAAATAATTCGGTTTAAAAAATTTGGTTGTGTTCGGTAATTCAATTTTATCCATTTTTTGCTCACTCATAATCTCTTCAGTGTTTTATTTGTTTTGAAATTTATAATACATCGTCGTTTGAACTCAAAAATCAAATTACATCTTTAATTTTGAAATAGATGGTGTAGTACTTATTGTTAGTAGTGCAATCAAACCCCTATACCATTTTGACAAAACACAATACGGCACTAAATACATTTAAGGCTATGTTTGTGAGTTTTATTTTAAAAGAAAAGAAACCAAAGGAGCGGAAAGTCAATTCTCTTCCTCCAAAATAAAACTCATAAATAAGGTGTTAGTGTCTCTACGTTAAAACCCTAGTAAGCTCTTTTTCGTTATTTTTCATTTTGCGAAATAGAACTCTTTATTCGAAAAATATATTAGTAAATGCATGCGACTCTTCTTACGTAATGAGAGAGAACTATATAACCTTGGAAAAGGTAAATATTAAGGAGTGACAAAATCAAGCTTCCTTGTAAGCAACTAGAATCTAGAACTACAAATTAGGGCATGGTAAAATATAAATAAGCTTTTATGTATTCCTTATATTAATTGTCTTCAAATGCTAAAAATGTAGGGTTTTATTTATTTATTATTTTAAATTGTCTAATCGATTGAAATATGTCGAAATTGTAAATATATTATAATGATGAAACCATTACAAGGATAAAATCTACAAATGAAAATTTTTCCAAAACAAATAACAGATATCAAATCAGGAAGATGGTCAACTGTAACAATAACTATTGGATACCAAAAAAATCCGAAATATAGTCAATCTCCATAAATAAAATTAATAAAGTATGCAATAAACATGTAGCTTAATTGGTATATATGGACATATATACTGAAGGATTTAAATTTTCCTTGTGATAAAGAAAAGCAAGAAACCAAAAGTGTGCATGATGCATCCTTTTTATCAGTTTATGGAAATCACGTCAACATTTAGGTCATGAGGGTGCAAGCCCTTGTGATATGTATTATTTAGCGCAATATTTTAAGGTCATGCATTTGAGACTCGAGCTAGGATAAGCCCGTAACTTTAGGTTGGTTGTCTAGATCCAGAATTTGGCTGACAAGGACACAACCACAATCAATATAAAAATTAAGGGTGATATATATATATATATATATATATATATATATATATATATATATATATATATATATATATATATATATATATGAGAATGATCTACGATAAGTAGTTGTTTTGGATCAAAATTGACACTCATCATCTATAACATTAAAATAAGAAGGAAGGCAGTCAAGATTAGAAATCGAATTAACGCTCACTATTATTAGTAGCGAATGGTTAAAAAACACATCTTATCGCATTACTAATAATAGCAGCGAGCATTAATTAGAATAATGTTTGACTTTATTAATTAGGGTTTACGGTTTATTAACTCTGATTAAGTATTAATAAATCAGAGTTTAAGGTTTATTAACTTCTTTTTAACCATGATTTATGGTATATTAATCTTATTAAACCATAAACTGTGGTTAAAAAAGAAGTTAACAAACCATAAACTTGGTTTATAAATCCTTAATCTGTAACATAAACCATAAAACCTAAACTCTAGTTAATAAATATAAACCCTTATTTTGATAAGTGTCCGCTATTATTAGTACATGATGATATATGTTTTTTTAACCGTCACTCATCTTAGTAGTAGAGGGCTTACGATTCTTTTTAATTTAGTCCATTTATATTTAAAATAGATGATAGAGATAATGTATATCTAATAAAGATCCATAGTAAATACGTTATATGAATCATTTTCATATATATATATATATATATATATATATATATATATATATATATATATTGGCTACTAGTTAATTTGATGGTTTGGCATTTTATATATATGCGTTTCGAGTAATGACTACGTGGATGGCTTCTACATGATAGTTTGGGTAAATGTTAAAATGCTATTATTTCTAGTGGAGCTCTTTCTAATTCTGTAATGGTTACCAAAATTATGAGGATTTGAAGTTAAGTTTGCGATGGTTTACTTTACGTGATTAATTAATTAAGAGGATTTGCCAGATGGTCTTCATAAATTATTGTCCAATTAGCTCTCTAAGGTATCTATTTTGGCTCAGGGTTTCGACATGTCTGTTGCATATTTTTATTGTCATAGCTATGTATCTTGACTTCTGTACATAACTTGGGTTTATCTTTCGGGTATTTTTTGTTATCATTTTGTGGTGTACTTCAAATCTTTTGAATTTGTTATATTTGTATCACTTTTATATTTAATAAATATTATTTTAATAAAAAGAAACACATAATAGTAGTGCTCTGGTAATTACACAAAACGTGTTTATTTTATCTAGACGTACACAATATTAATCGATTGTACTGAACGGTATTACACCGACGAATGATTAAGATTACTTTTGTATAGCAATCTATCGTTCTACATGACCAATTAAAGAGCTATAGATACTCATAAATATCATTTGGGTCAAATATTTATAGAACAATGGTATATGCTTATGATCCAGATGCAAGAAGAAATCAATCAAATCAAAGTTTATAAACTTTGTACTAGTAATATATATCTATAAAGTTGTTAAGCAAATCCCACAGAGCCTCCACTTCTTAGACAAGTTTGCTCAGTGCACTATATTTATTGGCCGGCTGCAATATAATTAATTTATTTTGGTGCATAATATATATTAAGTACAATTTACTGAACGCATATGCCTGCCACCTTTTGATATATCATTGGTGGAATCCTTTGATTTATTCATAATTTGTAGCTCAATCGTCTCCTCTAGTGGAGTCCTTGGGATTATTTTCATCCACAAGTTTTGGAATTTAACAACTTAGGTTGAAAGTCGTTTTTCTTTATTGATAATGTCAGATAAAATATTTATGTTATAAGAGTTAATATATATTTAATGATATTTATATATTTATTTTAACAATATTTTTATTTTCAATAATATTTATTATTATCGCGGTATAAATATTATTATAACGGTTATCAATAGATTTTTCAATTCATATGTAGATTATTTCTTAACATTACGTGTTCTACAAAAAAGAGTTTCGTCTCCTATAATGGAGTCCTTGGGATTATTTTCATCCACAAGTTTTGGAATTTAACAACTTGGGTTGAAAGTTGTTTTTCTTTATTGATAATGTCAGATAAAATATTTATGTTATAAGAGTTAATATGTATTTAATGATATTTATATATTTATTTAAACAATATTTTATATTTTCAACAATATTTATTATTATCACGGTATAAATATTACTATAGCGGTATAATTACTATTCTGATATTATCAATAGATTTTTCAATTCATATGTTAGAATATTTCTTAACATTACGTGTTCTACAAAAAAAAATTCATTTGTAATTTTTTGGCTACACAAAAAAAACTTAT
Organism: Panax ginseng; assembly: GCA_020205605.1. Lineage (NCBI taxonomy): Eukaryota > Viridiplantae > Streptophyta > Magnoliopsida > Apiales > Araliaceae > Panax > Panax ginseng. The sequence continues at coordinate 118,280,530 of CM035143.1, read as the reverse complement.
GTTTCACTTGGTAGTAGTATAAAATGACACAATAATATTATTAAGGATATCATCTTAATTTTATTATCATTACACCAAACTAACAACATAGCATTATTTTCAAGGGTAAACATAGATTAAATTTTTTTAAATGAGACTCTTTTGTAGAACATATCAGTAATATTAATTTTTAAATTATAAATAATTAAACCTATGTTTATTAAGATAAATTTTTATTTTATTTTATTTTTAAAAAAAATTGTTTTTGTATTTTAACTCTTCGTTTACTATATTCCAAACAAACAATGGGGACAACCAAAAAAAATCTATATAAACGACAGCAAGCTAGCCTATCAATTACTTGCTCAAAACATTCTTTATCTTGCTTAGCACAAAACTGCCAAATACATATTTTTCTTACCCACAGATAGACGACAGAGAGAGATTAAGAAGATGTCTAGTAGAAAAACAATATTGCTGCAGCTTTATTATAAGATAGGAAAGCCATATTTGGGTGTTATATTATTGCAGTTTGGTTATGCTGGCATGCCTATAATTGCCAAGTCTGCTATAAACCAAGGAATGAACATTTACACTTTTGCGGTCTATCGGAACGCGATTGCTGCTCTCTTACTTGCTCCTTTTGCTGTGGTTTTGGAAAGGTATATATAATTATATAAATCACTCTCTATTTTATTTTATTTGGTGTGTATTGTGAATAATTTGTTAATTTTTGTTTTAGAAATGAAGATGTAAACTAATTTTTTAGTAATTTTAATCATCATTGAACAGAAAAGTAAGGCCAAAGATGACCACCTCTATCTTATTGAAGATAACACTGCTGGGCTTACTAGAGTATGTACACACACACACACACACACACATATATATATATATATATATATATAGGGTATCCATCCACAATGAAGGTTGTTGAAAGAACCTATTTTGCCCAAATTTCAAAAAACACGTGTGGTGATAAAAAAAAAAAAAAAATAATGTAATGCGCAAGTTGTAGCAATTTGGTACTAAAAAAATTGGTTTCTCTCAACAACCCGGTTCTTTGTGGATGAAATTAATCGAATAATATTTATAGTTATTTCATTGTTGTTTAACTGAATGGATGTATTAATATTTGGACAGGCCCGTGTTGGACCAGAACTTATATTATACAGGAATGAAGTACACAAAGCAACTTTTACAGCAGCAATGTGCAATATTCTTCCTGCCTTAACTTTTGTCATGGCTTGGATCCTAAGGTACGTACACGTATATACAAATGGTTTTTTTGTTCAATGATAAAGGTATTCTCGGATTAACTTACGCGTCAATCAAAATTAAATTTTATTACTAAAGTTCAATTTTATTCGTTGAGGAAAAATAGATGGACAAAATACAAAAATATCCTATTATTTTGACATTGAATTACAACATAAACGCTAATATTTCAGTTTTTGCAATTATTACAATTTCTTTGCAACTCTCACATTAAATTATTTTGGTCAAAATAAATGAATCATGTGCCTAGCATATATATATATATATATATATATATATATATATATATATATATATATATATGTAAGGTCAAAATGGGTGAAATTAAGATTATGAAAGTGATTTAAGCACTAATATTGGAATAAGGTGTTGTTTGATAGGCTTGAGAAGGTGAATATTAAGAGATTACACGGCCAAGGAAAGATATTGGGGACATTAGTGACAGTAGGGGGAGCTATGATAATGACACTTATTAAAGGACCTACCGTTGGATTGCCATGGACCAAGCATGGCGGCGGCGATGTTGCAGCAGCCGATTCTGCCGCCTCAATTCCGAACAAGACTCTATTAAGGGCACTGTCATGATCACCGCAGGTTGTTTCAGTTGGGCATGTTTTGTCATTCTCCAAGTAAGATTTTTCATGTATAAACTTTTGAACAAAATTGTTTAATTATTAGAATCTTGATTTTTTTTTCTTTTCAATATTATCTACCACTACAAGAAAAAGGCCTATCAGCGACCAAGGATATCAGCGACCGCATATCCGGTCGCAGATAATACTTATAGCGACCAACATCAGCGACCATAATTGAATCTGATCGCCCTAATCATGATTAGCTTGAATCAAGAAGAAAATTCAAGCTAATCATGAACGCCTAATAACAAAAGAAAAACCCAAATAAATATGTACTTATATATATATATATATATGGTTCGTCTCTAAAGCGAACCTTAAAAAGCGAACTAAAGACGAACCGTCGTCTTTGGTGTCTATGGCGACGGTTCGATCCGTCGCCATAGCCATGTAGTCTTTGACGACGAATTGAACCGTTGCCATAGACACCAAAACGATTTGTTAATCTTTAGTTCATTCTTTAAGGTTCGCTTTTAGAGCCTCTCACTATATATATATATATATATATATATATATATATATATATATATATATATATATATATATATATAGTCGAATTTCTTTTCAAATAATTGGAGGAGCAAACTAAGAGCGAACCAGGATATAGTGATAGTTTTTAAATGCCGCTATAACATAAAAAATTGATTTTCTATGCTATAGCGACTGAAAAGACATCGCTATAGCCGATTCATTCTTAGTTCTCTCCTTCCAAAATTATTTAAAAGTTTAGAATATATATATATATATATATATATATATATATATATATATATATATATATATATCACGGATCGTCAGTACTCTCGGATTCGATCAAAAAGCGAGACCCATTTTTTTTTTTTTAAAAACAACTAAAAAAAAATATTTAATATTTTATGGAACTGAAATTTTTTCATAATACAATGTTTTGTGCGTGATTTGAATACCTATACCAAAAAATGGTGGTACGATGCACTTGCATGATGCATACATACATGTTTTGTTATACATACCCAAATCACACCCAAAACACTGTATTATGAAAAAATTTCAATTCCATAATTTTTTATTTATTTATTTTTAGTTGTTTTAAAAAAAAAAAAAAAAAAAAGTCCGGATTTTGGTCCGGTCCAGGAGACCGGACCTGATCCGGCCTCTATGTATATATATATATATATTATGGGATTTGTTAGGATGGTACGCTTTGGATAATAACAGATCTCATCAGGACATGATATGCTCTAGGCATTAGGCAATCTTAGTAATGAACTATTTTATTTGCCTTTTAATCTTAGTAGGGCTATATATTATACTTTCTGATAAAGGAGTGCAACTTCTAACACTAATATCACCAAATAATCTTTAAAACCACAACATGATTAACCTACTTCTCTTTCTCTCAATTACTATATACTTATTAAACAAGTATGGGTAATTAATTATCTGTAATTAACATGGTCTGATAATTAATTGACAGGCAATAACACTGAAGTCATACCCTGCAGAACTCTCCCTAACAGCCTTAATATGTATGATGGGCACACTGCAAGGAACCTTGTTGACCACCATTGTTGAAAAGGGGGACACAGCAATCTGGGCCATACACTGGGATACTAGATTCTTAGCTGCACTATATAGTGTAAGATTTCTCCATCCAATTCCATACCAACTATAATAGCATTAATTGTTTGAGTACTTTCTTTTTAATAAAAAAAAATCATAAAACATTAATTACAAGTGGATCTAAGCTTCTCTTCTTTTTTAGCATTTCTCCTACAAAATTTAAGATTTTTAGCACTTTCTTTAGGCGGTTGATATTGTCAGAGCAATAAGTATTACTAAAACAATTCAAAAAGTATTGCTAAGAATATATTTGCTTAAAAGTATCATTTTCACTCTAGAAATTTGCTTAATTTATACTCACCCATGTAAATATTTGGACGCAGGGGGTAATCATTGCAGGGGGTGGTTATTATATTTCAGGAGTAATAATGAGAGAAAAAGGACCAGTTTTTGTCACAGCCTTTAATCCTCTTAGCATGGTTATTGTTGCAATTCTTGGATCATTCATGCTAGCTGAGCAATTGGTTTTGGGAAGGTATATGTCAAAAACATTCCTCCATTTTCTTTTTAAATAAATTAAGTAATATTTCCGGCTAGCTCTCTCTCTCTCTCTCTCTCTCTCTCTCTCTCTCTATATATATATATATATATATATATATATATATATATATGTTGTGTTTTGAAAACAAAGAAAAAAGTTAATCACCTTAATTGGCCAAGTACATTTTTTGAATTCATTTTTTTTTCTAGTGTTCTTGGAGCGATTATTATAGTTATGGGCCTATATTTGGTCTTATGGGGTAAGAGCAAAGACCATAGTTCATCAAAATCCGACAGCGCCGATGAAAAATTGGATACAGCAATGGATAATACAAAAATTCCAACGCATGATGTTGCTGCTCATTTTTCAAATAAAATAGCTACCTGTGAAGCAGTATAAAGGAGCCGAAAAAAGCGAAATTGGGCAAAGATCCTTCCAAGTCAAGTTCATTGCAAGGAACAATTTCTGTGTACATTGATCTTGTATATATTTTTCTTATCTTGTTTTGTTTTGTCTTGATTAGTATTTATATTAGTACCTAAATGAGTGTGTCTAAGTACGTGATGCATGTATATACATGATGTACCTAGAAAAGTCTTGGAATATGTATGACTAGATTCATGTACAAGTATATTTGGTCATGTAAGTGACTCTAGAAGTGTCTTAGGAGCTCTATAAATAGTATTGTATGCGAGTCATTTTAGACAAGTGAAATAAAAGTGTTCTTGAATGTTCTCTAAAGTTATATTTGATCACTTCCGCTCTTTAATTTATCATCTTCCATATATTTCCAACAAAGTTGTATTAGAGTCAAGGTAATTTTAAAATTTAGAGAAGTTTAAGCCAAGGTGAAATAAAGGTAAACGACCCAAGAGAGGTGACTTGGTGTTATCGAAGTGTTCCGTTGGGCTAGTGCAAAGTGTGCACGTTAGAGCTCCTGGATGCAATTTAGCAAAGGTGTTAGTTAAGAAGAAGTTTGTGAGTTGAAGCACGTCACAAAGGTCGTCATATATTGAATTAGGATCCTCTCTATTTCAAATGAATTGGAGAGTTTCTATTTCATGGTCTAGATTTAAAATGTGTTAAATATTTACATGACATCCGATGATAGAGAGAGAAAGGTGGTGATGATGAATATATAAAGAATGGAGACTCTCTATTTCATTTTGAAATGGAGAGGATCCTAGTCCGATATAGTGATAGCGTTTTGGAGAGATAAATTATAGAAAAATGTGTTTCTTAAAAAAAGAGAAATTGATGAAATTGAAGAGACGTCAAGTGAAGATGTAATAAAATTAAGTATACATGCAACAAATATAAACCAGAAAATTAATTATTATTTTTCAATTACTTCTTGAAGCGTATGCCCACAATCACGAACAACTAAAATCACGTGTTCTACGAACAATACTCTCATAGATAAATTTAGACTACGTTATCACGAGTACTAATTATATCTTCAACAGTTCAAATAGCTATAAACTTACTAGTTTCACAAATGACTTCTAATGGCTTATAGAAAATTCTATCTTGCCCTCGATTTTTTTTATTACAAAAGATCAGCAACTCTCTCCTTTTATATACAACTCTAAGAAGTGTAACATACATATGGGGGGAAAATTAGTCCGGGTAACTCGTTACCCGATTCAGATTCGTCCTGAAAATATGATCCTGGTCTCGGGTTCGATAGACATCCGAGCTGAATATGGGCAAAGGCTCGTTTTTGGGTTATAATCCGATATCGAATTTGAGCAAGATAATCATTCACTCATTTTAGGGTTTGAACTTGCCTCTTTCATCCGATCCTTACTCGAACCTTACTCGATGAACCCTACTCGCTTAAGGGTTAAGATTTACTCGATCCTTAATCTCGCTAAGAAAGTGGAAAGATTTAGTCTTTTGGTTGATTAATCTATTGATTCTTCATACTTCTCACTTCACTCTTCACGCCTCTTCGTTTACATAGAAATTAAAAGTTTATAGACTCGAGGGGTGAGATTTGAGAATCGATGACTGAATCCATCCCACAAAAGAGGTCGATATATAAAAATTTAGTGATTCAATCTCGTAATCACTAAAGCCTGCAAAAGATGATTGATGAAGGTCGAAGTGTAATCGCAAGTTGTGTAAGTCGATTCTTCAGTATCTATATATATATATATTCTTCTTTTAATTATTTCGTAGTTCTCATTATACCAAAAATCCCCAATCAAAAAATTAAAATCCTAATTTCTAGCTTTCAAGTTTCAATTCGATCTTATTCACTGAAACACTTTGATGTTTCAGGTATATACATTTCTATAATAGTATGTTCAGTATAGATCTATAATTTTTTGTTGATTAGTATGTGGTTTTGAAAGATTTTATCGATTTATGTAATGTTATGTTCATGTGCTTTGTTAGTTATTTAAACATCTGATTTATCATTTTTTATTTATGTACTTTGTAGTTGGATGTATCATTTACTATCCATATTCTGATAGATTTCTAGTCATGTTAGAACTTTGCATAAAAATACTTTTTGTTTTGCTAATTTTTGATAAACATAATTCGGAGTATCTGTAAATTTATCATGGTCATGAATTCAAACAAATCTGAGGGTGACAACTTTTTTAAAAATATATTCTTGCATAAATAATAGTTACTGCATCATACATTTGGGGTTCGTTAACCAACTCTTTGATTTACACTGAACAAATTCAACATAATAATAGGAAAAGTTGTCAACCAAAAGAACTGAAGGTGTAAGAATGAGCATGGAGTGACACAGAGAATCCTAGTCAATTTTAAAAATGATTAAGATCATTAATATATTCTTGTTATATATATATATATATATATATATATATATATATATTCTGTCTTTAGAATACTCTGTACTATTAAAACTAATTTAGAACTCAAGTTTTACTCATGTTTAGCTTGGCATATGAACAAGCCACAAGCTTGAACTCGAAATGAGTTCAGATTGAGCAACTCCACTATTCAACTCAGTTTAATGTTCTTAGAAATGCAGTGATTCAAACTACCAAAGGTTGGTACTTATTTGTGGAAGGATCGATGGAATTATGCAGACTAGTGTATGTTTCTCGATTCTGTAACTGCAAAAGTTTTTCTGTTACCTTTTCTTTTAAGCATGTCTGCTCTAAGTTCTAAACTATTAGATATCTCACAATACTTGAGATCACATGACACATTTCTCTCTTCTTTTCCTTTTTGTATGTTAGAAGTAATGTATTCTCATAGCTACTGAGCAATGAACCATTAGTTCCTTTATTATTTAATTGTACAAGTAAGTTTTCAACTTGATTCTAAGCCATCTTCTATATCTATTAGTGCTGAGCTATGTATTTTGCTGCTTTTCAACAGGTTGATTGTCTCAGTGAATTGGGTTGCACACATTATGGTATATCTATTGATTGATTCTCCCTTGTATAATGTAATCCTTTCAGATATTTTATATCCAATTACGATCCTATATGGTTTGTTTTGTTGCCTTGCTATAGTCCTTTATTAATTTGGAAGTTATGTCAAATGTAAGTCACACTTATTTATTTATAAAATTTATTTCAATAAATAAGTGGAGCTCCAATAATGTTTGAAGTATTAATTCTCAGTTGATGCAAGGACTTTGGTTCAACAAGCAAGAAATGAAGCAGCTGAGTTTCGTCACAAATATGGATATGAGATGCCTATAGATTAACTTGCTATATGGTAATATAAGTCTCTATGGACTATTGTCTTATATTGTGTATCTAGACTTAAAAGAATATTATGCCACTTTGTTACTCGGTAGGCAGTTTCTTTTATTAGTCGGTAATTACTTTTCATTAAAATTTTCATCTGTTAATTCTATTCATATGATCTGAGTTGGGAATGTGTTAATTTCCACTTTTACTATTTCATTCAATTATTTATTGAAAATTATAGTTGAATGTAGTGTCCTTTCTCTTTTAACTAAAATGGCAGTTTAGTGAACCATATAGAATAATGTGATGCTATGAGGTTTTTGGGAAATTTCATGCTTATTATATATAATTATTTTTCTTGTATATTGATAATATTCATTTCATCTCGTCCCCCTTCTTTTTTGAGAGAAGACTAGTATGCATCATCGATCTGTCTGGCATATGAGAATAAAGTCTGTTCTTCAGAGGTTGAGATCTTCTGTTCTTTAGGTTTGTTGTGGTTGAATTGGGTTTCACCATTATATTTTTGTCATTGTTTTTTTCGTATATTTTGGTTTTGTTATTTTCCCTGCATCTTACTATTGTTTGACAAGTATTTCCAAAAACTCACTTACATTTAGAGTATTTCATATACTTCTAAAACCTTTTTTCCATGTATTATAAGTGGTCTTCTACATGTATTTCATATAGTTTTAATTAAACCCTTTTTTCCATCTTAGTTACATTTGTTTGCATGTATTAGGTCAAGATGGCAAATGAATGCATTGGTGAAGAAGTAGAGAAATTGGTGGCTGATGAAATACCAGACGAGGGTGTTCTTCTCCTCGAGAATGTGAGATTCTATAAAGAGGAAGAGAATAATGATCCTGAATTTGCAAAAAAGCTAATATCTCTAGCAGACGTGTATGTTAATGACGCATTTGGCACTATTCATAGAGCCCATGCTTCCACCGAAGACGTTGCAAAGTACTTGAAGACTATTGTTAATGTTGGATTCTTGATGCAGAAGGTTTGTGTTTCTAAGCTCAACACTTGTTCAAATCTCTGTTAGAACTGACCTTTAAGAGAAGTCAAATCAACAATCTAGTTCCGTTTCAATGGTCTCAGACTTAGAATATCTTGTTGTCTAATGTGATTTAGAAGCTTAAAGTTATTTCCTAGAAGAATCTTTTGATAAAAAAAAATTAGTTGATTTGGTTAGAAGGCAACATTTACTATTCAACATTTACCTCTTTTTAGAACCATTAAACCGAATTCATGTGTTCACAAAAATTTAGTAAATGTTTCCATGCTATGCAATTCTTTTATGACTTGATTAGTTGATTATTCCAGCCATAGAATGTTAGTAGGATCAATGTTTTGCAGGTTGTGCATGGTAATCAACTTCATTTCTTTATCTCTGTCTCACACACAAAAACACACATACACTCATATGAGCTCAATTGCAGAATGTGTTTCACACTCTTTAGTTAAGGACTGGTTTAATTTTTTATTATTTGTTGATTTTTTTGTCTCATAGATATATTAATAAATATAAAATTTATGGAGCTGATTGTAATGTATCATGTTCATATTTATGAAATATATAATGTAAGAACCCAACTTTTATGAATAAAGAATAATTTTCGAATTATATTTTTGAATATTATGGTGTTGATTTGATATAATGTTATAATTGTGGGTAATATTTACAAATTTTGCAAAAGTAAGCAAGTGGTTATATAATATTAATTGATTGGTGGGGAATATTCTTTTGTCGGGGAATATTAAATACGACGGCAGACAATCAAGTGGACCCTAATAGCGGAAGTATTGTCGTAGTTAGAAAGCGACAAAATTATCTTTCTATAAAAAATAACGGCGGAGGTGTTACCGTTAAAACTGTTGAACTACCTTAGGTAGTAAAAGTACGATGAATGGCGTGGTTACATGTAGTAGACACGATATTGATTATTGATGCTTACATGAGAAGTCACTCAATTATACTCAATTATTGCTATAGTAATTACTACATCATATCTTTTATATTATTGATTCAATTATTGTCACAAAGATCATATGTATAATATGTTATATTATTAAATCAATAATTGAGACTTAAGTTATAATATTAATGATTAATAATTGTTGAAAGATTAAATATGTGTTGATTAAAAATAAAATGATTTGTGGTAATATTTATTCAATCCTTGATGTATATAAAGAGTCTATTATGAGACGTTTGTGGTAAATTTGTTTATTCTATGGGGGCCCGTATGTCATCATCTAAGAGTCTCTTTCGCCAATAGTAATTACCTTTATCAGACGTCAAACCACTTGCCGTTTCATATTACAGGCGTCGAACCAATTATCGTTTTACATTACAGGCGTCGAACCAATTGTCGTTTCACATTACAGGCGTCAAACCACTTGATGTTTCACATTACAAGCGCCAAACCACTTGGTGTTTCACACATTACAAAGCGACAAACCACTTTTCTTTTCACATCACCAGTCGTCAAGCCGCTTGCCTTTTCACATTGCAAGTGCTAAGCTAGAAATCTTCTATAAATAGAGGCATAGTTCTTCATTATTTTCACTTAATTCATTCAAACTATAGAGAGAGAAAGTATAGAGAGAATAAGAGAGAAAGAAGAAGAGAGTATTACATTACTACACTACTGCGAGATTCAATTTCCTACTAATGTAAGGGGTGTTATTTCTTTTGTATTCATGAAGAGAACTTCGTTATTCCATTATTTATTATTACATTGGAATAACTCAGATATCTGCTGCTACCATATACTTGGTGAAATTCTTACGTTATTCCGGATTTTATTATTCTATTGGAATATCCTGTTTATACGTTTTTACGTAGGACCTAGTTTGATCTTTTATTATTACGTTGGAATATATCCGTGCATGCGCTTTTCTGTACGGATCTGGTTCGATCTTTATTATTCATTGGAATATCCCGTCATGCATGCGTTTTACGCGGACACGGGTTCCGTTATTTATTATTCTGTTGGAATAACTTTGCATGTGCTGGCTCTATCGCATGCATGGTGATTTCTTTTGTTATTCCATTCTTTATGATACTAAGTTGGTTAAAACTTTGACTTCTATACTCCATGAAATTAGAGGAATATCCTTGATATTTTGCGCTTCATCCAAATATCTTTTCATGGAAATATTCTTCCGAGCATTCTTGAATTTTACTCTACAAAGCAAAGATCATGTTGTGAGTTTGGACGTTATTGGTTCTGGATAAATTAATTCTTGAACTTGTTTTATTGAATTCTTATATCATTGTCATCATCCTCATGTTTATATTTTATTAAAAGTCATCTGTGGCTGTGGTGCATAGATGGACTTGGTAAGATTATGACATTGAGGATTATCCGGTGTAATCATGACCGTAATGTTACAAATGATGTGGTAAAAGTCCTCATTGGCCCGTAGTGCATTGATGGACAGTTGTTGGCATGATCATGACCTTTAATGAATACCCAAATATTCTTGGCCCGTAGTGCATGGATAATTGTGGTCGTGATACTAAAGAATATCCTTGGCCGTAGTGCATGGGTGATTCGATGATGTGGATTATTTATTGAGCTGAGTCCCAGTGATAAAAGTGATGAAAAACCTTTTAAATCATAAAAGATAGTAGATTTTATTCTCTACTTGACTCTTTTAATGGATTGCTTGTTCCGCTACAGTTAAACTTGATGTTTGTTATATTGTATCAGTTTAACACTGTTTAAGGCTAATGATAATTTATTCTGCATTATCTTAGTCATAATACTTACTGGGCTAGTTGAGCTCACCCTTTCTTTCACTGTTCTCTTCAGGAAATGAGAATATAGCTGGGACGAGTCGGGGAACGGAGTGATGGTCCTAGATGGTGCATTAGTAGTCCTCACTATTCTGTGATATAGTGTGATAATAATTGTAATGTGGACTCCTTTTGAGTTTGTATACTCTCTAGTAGACAATATTTGTATTTAAACTCACAGTTTAGGTTTTGTCGTATTGTACACGACAATTGTATTATTAAGTTGTATTTGAATTCTGCACCATGTATCTGGCGACTCAAGATAGGTGATGTATACCTATTTTGGGGGCGTCACATATAATATGTTGCATGTCCTTTCTTTTGGTAATGAAATGATCATTGTTGTTTTTGTGATTTCAGTGTGATTCAGTTCTGTTCCATTGCAATTGCATACGATGCTCAAGCTACTACTGCTGCTCAAATTGATTTGCTCAAGTTACTACTGCTACTCAAATTGATCAAGATTGAAGCTTGAACTTTGGACCTTGATTTATTTACAGAAAACCAAAAATGTAGATTTGTAGTAATGACTCATGAATTGCTTCTATTTAAAGTTATTTCCTTGATGTAATGATATTACTAGAAATTATATCATAGTATAATTAATATTGTAAATTTATCTTTGTAATTTTTGTAACACATGTATTTTTATATGTGACGCCCCCAAAATAGGTATACACATCCCATTCTAAGTTGTTAGATACACGGTACAGAATTCAAATACAATTAAACTTCATTTATACAACCGTTGAACTATCGTGCAAAATACGACAACACATAAGCTGTGAATTTCAATACAAATATTGTTACGTATATAATACGATAATATTCATACTCAAATTAATACAATGTCATAGAAAGTACAACAACAAATATTTTAAGTCTCCAAAGGGACACGAGAAGATTTCTTTCCTCCTCATTCTAATGGGGTGCATTTTTGACGTTTCCAAAGTTGGGTTCTCATCACTCTATTGTTGTTCATCAAAATCAATTATTAACTGACGTATAATATACGACACACTCATCTTAGGTCCTCAATACAATTATATATTGCATGTCATGCAGTTTTATAATGTATTGAGAAACTTCCACAGTCTTGGACCATCACACTATTCTCATGTTATCCCCGCTCGACCCAGCTACACTCTTAATACCTGTAAGGAATTGTGAAGCAAAAGGGTGAGCATGAATAGCCCAGTAAAGAATATTATGACTAAGATAATTAATTTATCAACAGCCTTCATCAATAATAAATCAGATATTTAGAACATATGATAGATGATAAAAGTTTTCAACCATAATTGCAGCAGAATCAACAATCCATTAGAAGAGTCAAGTAGAACATAATGTCTATTATCCTCTCCAAATTAAAAGTCCATCATTAATATTTCATTACTGTAATATCCATCAACAGTTCTTTATTGTACCCAAGACAAAGAGAACTTTAATCACCTGTCTTCACCTGGACCACCAAAGATTATAGTTAAATTCACAATTCATGTTTATAATCATGTAAATCAACAGTTTCTCCTTGCCACAAAGGCTTAATAGAACGTTCACTCAATATCATTACCCCAAAGGCTAAAGACGTTCAAATGTAATAACAATGATCATACCAATCAGTTGTCTATCTTTGCACTACGGGCCAAAGATATTCAACTATAAAACCAATGATCATGATCATAGCAATCAATTGTCTGTCAGTGCACTACGGCCAAAGACATTCAACTGTAAGACCAATGGTCATGATCCTGCCAAACACATCATCGAATTATCCATGCACTACGGGCCAAGGATATTCGTTAGTATCACTAGTGGTCATGATCATGTCATACACATGTCCACCTTTGCACCAATGATGACTTTTATCACATCATTTGTAACATTACATGTCATGATTATACCAATACATAATTCTTGGTCATAATCATACCGATCAACAGTCCATCTATGCACTACGGGCCAAAGATGACTTTCATTACAATATATATAAGCATGAAGATGATGTCAATGATATAAGAATTTAATTAAGTGAGATCAAGGATAAATTTTAAAGATTTATAATTCAATTTATCCAGAGTTTAAGAATGTCCAAATTGTCAACATGATAACTTCTTTGTGGAGTAAAATTCAAGAATAATATACATGTATCAAAAATAATTTGGACAGAAAAGAAATCGATTTTTGTCATGAATAGTACCTCAAGCTTAATAATAGTACAGAGTGAATAGTACCCCATGAATAGTACATCATGAATAGTACCCTCTAACATGAAAAGATTAAAATTTAACAAGAATGTTCAAAAAATATTCTTGTGAAACGATACTAGATGAAGTGCAAATTTCAAGGATATTCTACTAATTTCAAAGTGTATAGAAGCAATACTTAACAAAATTAGTGTAAAATTTGGAATCTGAAACGAAATAATATTACTTACATACTACAGTAGTATGGAAGAAAATATTATTTCATACTAATATTGAACAAAATAATATATCTCGACGATGTTGAACAAAACTCACAGTGATGTGAAATATATACTGTAAATTATATATATAAGAGAAATGTCAATTGTACGGTAACTATTTACTCAAAGGTTCATTTATAATTAAGGTTGAAATCTATATTATCTGGAAAGTCGTTGATCGCTAAGGAGACTTATCCTTATTGTAGAATAAATATTATTAGTTTAAATAAATTAATAGTTTAATTTATTTATTTAAATGAGATTAAAATTGTTCTAATTTATTTATTCACAACTGGTTTAATATGGAGAACCTAAAGGGTCACATCATAAAAAGAAAAATATTTATTTAAAAATAAATGACATAATCGTAATAATAAGTTAAGTGCATTTAATTTAATTTATGGTGATAGAATAAATTAAATAGCTTAATATTTATTATTTATTATTTTGAAAATATTAAATATAAATTAATAAGAGGATTATTATTATTATTACTATTATTATTAAGTTAATTCCTAAATGTGTTTGGGTATTAATTAATATTAAGTTAATTCTAAAGGTGTTTGAGTATTAATTAATATTAGTACTCTTATAAATTCCTAATAAGATTAGGAGGCTAATTAATTAAAAGGTTTAATTAATTATTCTTAATGAGATTATGAATTCTAATTAATTAAAGGAGTTTAATTAATTAAATAAAAACCCTATTCCTAAATAGTTTAGGAGGGTTCCCTACATATATAAATAAGAAAATCTTTTTTATGGAGAAAGGGTGACATAAGTTACGCACTTTATTCCAAGAGTTGGGAGAGTACACCTTTTCTATTGAGATAGGAAAACTAGGGTTTAGCCAAATACCCTTTTTCTTGAGTTTTTGTTCTTCCTTGGTAGTTCACCTCTAGAGGTCAAACACTTGGGTGGCTAACGTTAATCAAAGGAAGGAATCCAATCTCGCGTACTCAAGGAGACCACGAAGGACTAGGAGTCACTACAAGAAAAAGGCATAACAGCGACCAATACTATCAGCGACCACATGTCCGATCACTGATAATATTAATAGTGACCGACATCTGCGACCGTAATTTAATCTAGTCGCTATTTAATATCAGCGACCGCATGCGGTCGTTAGCACAAATTTGCCTTGTAAATTTTGGAACGAAATGTTGGCGCTAAGGTTTTGTGCGACCACTTAATATCAGCGACCGCATGCGGTCGCTCGTAAGTCCATGTCATTAAAAATTAGCGACCGCATGCAGTCGCTAATCAAACTTAATGTAATCAGTACCTGGTATTCGCTCGACACAACAAACGGAAGGAAAAGAAAAGAGGGAGCTCATAATATAGAGAAGAGGGAGAAAGGGGGAGAAGAGAAGAAGGAGCTCGCTCGCCACCACTGCCCACTGCCATCGCCGCCGCCACATGTAACCCTAATAGCACAATTTTTCTGAATTTGATATAGATTGGGTATTACTTTATATAAATTTGGCGTGGTATATAGATTGGATGTTACTTTATATAGATTGGGTGTGGTATAAATTGGTTGTTTATATATATAGTTATAGTACATTACAAAATATTGTGAATGTGGTATATAGATTGGGTGTTAATATATATAGTAATATTTTGCAGATTGGGTGTTAATATATATATATATATATATATATAGTAATATATATGTTATATAGATTGGGTGTGTTAATATTTTCTGAATTTGATCATATCCAAATATTGTGAATGTGGTATATAGATTGGGGGTTAATATATATAGTAATAATACATTGCAAATAAGTTGGATATCCAAATATAGTAATAGTACATTGTTAATATCCAAATATTAAGCAAATATTAAGGGACTGTTGGAGCTGATGGGCTGGGCTTGGGGCCGCGAGGCCACACGAGGCCACGCCAAGCCTCACGGGGCCAAACCAAGCTTGGTTTTCGGCATGGGCAAAATCATGAAATCCAAGAGATATTAATTTTTAAGCTAGTTGGTTCAAATTACAATATTAACATGCATATCCAACCAACTCAATTAAGCTAAGTTAAGCTAATGTATTTCATTTTATAGGAATGATCAATGTTTTCATACCCGAACTCGTCATCCAACTCAAAAAGGCTATGTATACAAGAATAAAGTTACAAGAATAAAGCTACAATATTGCACAAGAATAAAGCTACAATAAAGCTACAAGAATAAGGCTACAATAAAGCTATTAGAATAAGGCTAACTCATTTTGTAGTGAAATTGCACGATTTATTTCACAAACTTATGTATACAAGAATAAAACTACAATATGTAGAAACTATAAATTGCTCAACCAAGTTGTGAATATCGCAAAACATAAAAGATTATAGAAAGGGACTATTTTGGGTATAATATTAAAACATGTTAGCCACCTTCAAACTAATGGAATGGAGTTATGAACAAATTCTTAAAATAACCCTTTTCTCTTTGATTTTTCACTTGAATATGAATATCTGGAGTCACTTAGGCACTCTTCACCTTCAAACTAAGATGAACTTTATCCAACCTAAAATTTCAATCCAACCTATCTTCAAATTAAGAATATAGTTTTAGGAGAAGTGTACGAGTACTTTACACTTTCGTACAAACCAATGGATAGAGTCATAGAGAGATAATTGAATACAGAAATGGAGATAGAGTGAGATAACTTATTTTGCGACATCCCAAGATAGGAGCTCACCTAAAATGAGACAAAGTGAGTATATATTTAGATAAATCTATAATTGGACAATATAACCAATATCACTCATTCCGAGCTTAGAGAAGTGTGAAAATAGAATTCCATATTATCATAAAAGCTTTAACACCTCCAAGTGATCCATAGAAGGACTTCTGACTGGAAATCTTAAAGACCACTCAAAATCTGTGCAATAATTATTATCCTACATAGAGTAGAGGAAGATTTTTGTCGCTCTTAATACTAAATATCTATCCCCTAACACAATTTCCCAAAAACATGATGATGTCTACGTTTGTCTCAGACTATTTTTCGGACGAAGTCTTGACAAAGGCCAATCGAGTATCGAGACATGATGATGATGGGGAAATGTTGAACTAAATAATTGGCTCTTTGTATTTGGGTCTATCGAAGCGTGACTTATGGAAAATGGAAACACATATTCCTCTCGAGAAAGAATTACATGTCGCACATACTTACATTCTTCTCAATTCATGAGGAGATTGATTTAATTTATGAGGTACACATGTAAACTTTATAATTTATCTCTTAACTTGAAAATTTATTCCAATTTGTTAATGTTTATAACATTGTATATATTGTACGATGATGAGTTAAAAGTGAAGCATCCCGGCATATCTGATAAAGATATTCAAATCAATCGTGATAAAAAATTTGCACTTTGGATAAAGGACAAAGTAAGTTCAATTTCTTAACACGACATATATATATATATATATATATATATATATATATATATATATATATATATATATGGGAGGATCTAAAAGCGGACCAAAAGAAGCGGACCAAGGCAAAAAACACGTGGGTTTGAGGTCTAGTCGGAAAACACGCTGTGGTTGACCTCAAACCAGCGTGTTTTTGCCTTGGTCCGCTCCTTGGTCTCATTCTTTTGGTCCGCTTTAGATCCTCCCCAGTATATATATATATATATATATATATATATATATATATATATATTCATATTAACTATGACTTCATTTAATAAGATGGAGTTTTTGTAGGCTTTGACTAAGGGATCAACGATTCAAGCTAATGTACAAGTCCTAGCTATGGGACCGCACAAAGAACCAAGTCACCTTGAATGGTTATAAAATAAATGGTTTTGAATTTTATACAAAGGCATATGGGCGCGGTAAAAGAACAACGAACTCTGGAGTGTGTGTCCAAGGATATTGTTACAATGAGCTTAGTTGTGCCTTTTATAAGGAATTGGAGGAAATCGTAGAGTTTTCGTACAAAGGCACGACGGGGTCATATTAACGTGTTCAAGTGTCATTGGTTTGATTCAAAAAAGGGATACGTGTTGTGACAAATACCATGGAATCGTTCATATTGACCTCCATAAGTCTGCCGCAGACTCCAACGAACCGTTTGTTTTACCAACTCAAATAATCTTATACTACACTCCTCATACTGTTAGAAAAAGGGATGATCCTTTACAAATTTTGCAAGTTGTAATTCATACTCCCCGCCAGCAATGTGTAAAAGTAGGCGATGGGAGATTTACCAAGAAGCAGATGCTTCATAGTCAAACTATAATAAATGTGGAGGATGACAATGAAGTAATCCGATTAGATGGTGGAGATGAACCACATGAATTAGATCTGAGTCAATACTTGTGTCAGATGACATTGATACTTAGGAGGAAGAGTTATTGACTGAATCTGAAGCAGATGATGGTTATGAATCTGCAATACGTATACAAGATGATTCTGAATCAGACATTGACACTTGAATAAATGAAATGTATGTTTATCATTACATGTTTTTTATATCATTGTCATGTTTATGTACTTAATTATTTAAATGCAATTTGTCATTATTATCAATTTATATTCATATATATACATGTAATCAAATATAACTCATACCAATATCTTTATATCATTGTCATGTTTATATAATTTACTATTTAAATGCAATTTCTTGTCATTATTGTCATTTTATATAACTCATAATAACATCTTGAAATTTGTAATATATAGATGGCTTCTGAAGCAGTGCAGAAAAAGCGTGGCTTGGGTAGGGGGCCTAATCATGTGCCCAAGGCCCCTACTAATTCGGATGATCGAATTCTTATTCATATTCATCCTTCTCCGAATAGTACGTATGTCCCGCATCATTTATATATAAGCATTTTAGATTCCATTTATACAAGATATATAAAACTTAGATGTAAATTGCTTTAATATATCTACTTATCGGTGATGTAAATTGTTGTATATTATAGTGATTTTTCAGATAATAAGATCGTCAAGTGCATATCACAGATGTGCTTACAGAATTGGGCTCCTCGCTAGCTTCGTTTTGATATATTATGGGCCTCGAAACTCCGAACGAGTCAAAAGTTACGATCAAAATAGTAATCGCTTCTTCCAAAAACTTCATTTTTTTCATTTAAACTTCAAATTCCTCCATAGGGTTCGACCATGTTGGCCTCTTTTCATTCTTTTGAAGTCCCTGTTGTTTCTACCAATCAACCTGCTAGGAATGAATGCTCCTTTGCCGCGAAGATTATAGCCTTTTTCTGATAAATTTCGAGGGAAAAAACCAAGATATAATCAAGGTGATGGGGCTCAAAAAAGCGAATAAAGGCTACAATTTGGTGAAAAGACAAATAGATGAAGTAATCAAGAAGAATTCAAACACGTGGCAAGAACATAACAGAAGCAAGGCCTACTACTTAAAAAAAAAGCATGGGGTTCGGAAGATGGAATCATATGCCTAATTTCGATTCATCGACAAAGTTATTGGCATGATGCGTCAAAATTGCAAAACAAGAAGATTATTCATATGAGAAGTTGAAAGATACCTTACACGATGAACCTTCATAGCGCGATAATTGATCGAGTTTCCAAAAGATAAGTAGATCTAATCTTACTTTTAAATAGAAATATATTAAAGATATTATTTGCTAAATATAAAAGAAGATTTAATTTTATTCCCAACAGGGGGTAATTTTCAAAAATGGATTATATATATATATGATATATATATATATATATAAATAAATAAATAAATAAAATCTTTTTCTTTCAATTAAAGAAAGATTTGATTTATTTCCAAAACAAAGAAAGATTTGATTTTATTTCCAAAATAAGATTAAGATTTGATTTGATTTTCGAAAAATAAAATTAATTAAGATCTGATTTGGTAAAAAGGGAAAGATTTGATTTACCAAAAGAAAGATTTCCTTGATAATATATATATATATATATGTATATATATATAAATAAATAAATAAAATCTTTTGCTTTCAATTAAAGAAAGATTTGATTTATTTCCAAAACAAAGAAAGCTTTGATTTTATTTCCAAAATAAGATTAAGATTTGATTTGATTTTCCAAAAAATAAAATTAATTAAGATCTGATTTGGTAAAAAGGGAAAGATTTGATTTACCAAAAGAAAGATTTTATTAAATTTAATTTTATTTGATCATTTCTCTTGTTCCAGGAAAAAAAAATAAAGAAATAAATCTTGGGCAGGCTATGGACATATTTTTGGAGGAATTTCCAATAGGTCCAAGGTAGAGCCCTGCTAGGTTTTGCTTCCATAGGGTTTAACCCCAAGAGTTTGGCTAGGGGTTCCCTCTATTAGGACCATTATCTTCAAGACTTGTAAAGTGAAGTCCTGCAAAATCGTTCAAAGGCTTGAAATATTCTTGCGCGATCGTCTATTTGGGAATGCGACTCCCGCGCAGGGGGCAAATGTGGGCCCCAAGTGCAAAATTAGGGTTCGCATGACCTAATTGAATTAAATGCACAATTAGGGTTCCACGGCCTCATTAAATGTGCAAATTAGGGTTCGCATAACCTAATGGAATAAAGGCAGAAAAGTCAGAAATAAATGTGCTAGACCCGGGAGAAGCCTCCACGCGTCCCGAGGCAGAAGACTCGTGAAGGTGACTCGTTTTGAGAATTGATTGAAGGATTGGATTGGTGGCTAGAAAGACAGGACAATATGGGCATTATTCTAATGACTAAATGGTATTTCTGGAATTTTCCTGAAAGCATGTGCCTTAGACTTGACTACTTTCGTAAGAAACCCTATAAATACCCTTTCCATTCCATTGGGAAGGGACTTTCTTCGAGACTCAAGACTTGGACTCTTGAAAGATTAAATAGACCCTTTTGGTGACTTAAAGGCTTGGAGATTCCACCTAAAAGCACTAAAAAGGGTTTGGATACTCGCTCTCAACTTAAAGGACTCAACAAGAAGGCTCTTGGAATCCCAATAACCCTAACCCGGTTTCCGGATTCTAAGAGTTCGCTTACACGTCGTTGTTGGAGTAATCGCCCACCTTTGTCGTTCTCTCTCTTCAATCAATCAATCATTTCCGTCTTTCTTCGTGGATTTCTCTCCTCCTACCCAACACGAAATCCTAAACAAACAAGCAAGTGCGATTTCCTTGCCCACACGTTTAAACTTCTCATTATGTAAATTGTTTTATTCGATGAATTCACATTTGCTATCTTATATTCTTATTCCGTCTCATCTTATTACTCACTACTTTTGTTTGTTTTTTTCATCAGCAAAAGAAATTTATATTAATACCCAAAAATATACATCATGTGACAAATCCAAATAATATGTATGGAAACAGCCATATAAAAAATACAGATCATAAAAGACATCCAACCATGCTAAAAAGCATGAAAACAAACAACGAATTCAGAAATCTACTCAAACTCCACAATTTAGTCTTGAAAATAAGAAACCAAAATGACTCACTACCTTGAGTACTTAGTGTCACCTTTAAAATGCGTAATAGAGATGCTAAAAATACTCGAAAGAAGAAAAACGAGTAAAGTTTGGACAAGGGAACAGTACTATGCTTGTGCAAGGAGAGAGAGAGAGAGATGCGTATAGAACATTTTCTGCATGGTTTGGACGTTTGGTATATGTTACACAATTGCAGAAGTTCCAAATTAACTAAAAGCACATTAAAGGATATATCATGTATAAACGAATCATAGACGGATCAATATAAGGGAACACTATTTTTACATATATTTTTGATATTTTTACATATAATTTATATGAAGATGGGATCCACTGTATGCTCATGCCACTAAAAGAAAATCAACTAATTTTGACGAAATATATTCAGTCGAGAATAAATTTATTCGACGGAATACTACGTCGAAATTCAGTCTGTCGAAAATACCCATAAGTGATCCGACGGAATTTCGTCAAAAATGTCAGCAATCCTTTGGCGCCAATATTCCCGTCAGTGCCAAACAATTTTTTGGACGGAATATGCCTTATCTTTGACGGACTATCTGTCGACAATAACCTAAAAACATATCAGTTCCCCCAGCCATCTCTTCTAGGACTGATCATTCGGTTATAACCGAACCGAATAAGCTATTCAGTTATAATCGAAAATCAAAATTTGTGCAATTTTGGTATCCGAACAAATAACCGAATTTCCGAATTATCGAATTACCGAATAGTAAATTCGATTGTTCGGATAATAACCGAATAAACAAAGTTCAATTGTTAAATCCAAATTACAAGTATCAATAATAAAGCCAAAACCTTCAAAAAGAAAGAAGAAAATAACCGAACGAAAACCAAACAAGGCATTATAGATTATGGAGATATGACAACCAAACAAGGCATTATAAAGAACAATAGGATAACCATGGCTATAAAGTACAATACGACAACCAAACAAGGCATTATAGCTCAAAGCCTCAAAGTACAATACAATAACCATGGTTATAAAGAATTAAAGTGAGATATGACATCACCTTCAGGCCGACAAACACCTTCGGTCGAATAACATTTTTACCGGTGGAAAGTGAAGAGAGGGCATCGTCAGCAAAGGCGGGAGGATCGGCGGTCCGACGGAGACTGAGAGAAGCGAAGACTAATGTGGGATATGAGATATGAGATTGATGTGGGATATGGGATGGTGAGAAACCGATGAGGAACAAAGTGGGATATGAGATATGGGGATTTGGAATTTGAGAGTCAAAACTCAAAAAGCTAATATATTATAGTGAGACAGCTTATATACAGATACCACTTAATTACTAGTATAAAATTAGTATTATTTTTAATTAAAATTTGGTAATTCGGATATCCGAATAACTTGTTTTTTAAAACCAAACCGAATAATTCAAACAATAAATCGGATATAACCGAAATTAGAAAAAAAAGTTGAAAACCGAAATAATTCGGTTTAAAAAATTTGGTTGTGTTCGGTAATTCAATTTTATCCATTTTTTGCTCACTCATAATCTCTTCAGTGTTTTATTTGTTTTGAAATTTATAATACATCGTCGTTTGAACTCAAAAATCAAATTACATCTTTAATTTTGAAATAGATGGTGTAGTACTTATTGTTAGTAGTGCAATCAAACCCCTATACCATTTTGACAAAACACAATACGGCACTAAATACATTTAAGGCTATGTTTGTGAGTTTTATTTTAAAAGAAAAGAAACCAAAGGGAGCGGAAAGTCAATTCTCTTCCCTCCAAAATAAAACTCATAAATAAGGTGTTAGTGTCTCTACGTTAAAACCCTAGTAAGCTCTTTTCGTTATTTTTCATTTTGCGAAATAGAACTCTTTATTCGAAAAAATATATTAGTAAATGCATGCGACTCTTCTTACGTAATGGAGAGAGAACTATATAACCTTGGAAAAGGTAAATATTAAGGAGTGACAAAATCAAGCTTCCTTGTAAGCAACTAGAATCTAGAACTACAAATTAGGGCATGGTAAAATATAAATAAGCTTTTATGTATTCCTTATATTAATTGTCTTCAAATGCTAAAAATGTAGGGTTTTATTTATTTATTATTTTAAATTGTCTAATCGATTGAAATATGTCGAAATTGTAAATATATTATAATGATGAAACCATTACAAGGATAAAATCTACAAATGAAAATTTTTCCAAAACAAATAACAAATATCAAATCAGGAAGATGGTCAACTGTAACAATAACTATTGGAAGTCAATCTCCATAAATAAAATTAATAAAGTATGCAATAAACATGTAGCTTAATTAGCTTAATTGGTATATATGGACATATATACTGTAAGATTTAAATTTTCCTTGTGATAAAGAAAAGAAACCAAAAGTGTGCATGATGAATCCTTTTATCAGTTTATGGAAATCACGTCAACATTTAGGTCATGAGGGTGCAAGCCCTTGTGATATGTATTATTTAGCGCAATATTTTAAGGTCATGCATTTGAGACTCGAGCTAGGATAAGCCCGTAACTTTAGGTTGGTTGTCTAGATCCAGAATTTGGCTGACAAGGACACAACCACAATCAATATAAAAAATTAAGGGTGATATATATATATATATATATATATATATATATATATATATATATATATATATATATATATATATATATATATATGAGAATGATCTACGATAAGTAGTTGTTTTGGATCAAAAATTGACACTCATCATCTATAACATTAAAAATAAGAAGGAACGGTCAAGATTAGAAACTGAAAATCAATGCCCGCTACTATTAGTAGCGAATGGTTAAAAAAACACATACTGTCTGTTACTAATAGCAGCGAGCATTAATTAGAATAATGTTTGACTTTATTAATTAGGGTTTACGGTTTATTAACTCTGATTAAGTATTAATAAATCAGAGTTTAAGGTTTATTAACTTCTTTTTAACCATGATTTATGGTATATTAATCTTATTAAACCATAAACTGTGGTTAAAAAAGAAGTTAACAAACCATAAACTTGGTTTATAAATCCTTAATCTGTAACATAAACCATAAAACCTAAACTCTAGTTAATAAATATAAACCCTTATTTTGATAAGTGTCCGCTATTATTAGTACATGATGATATATGTTTTTTTAACCGTCCGCTACTAGTAGTAGAGGGCGACAGTTTTGCTTTTTTAATTTAGTCCATTTATATTTAAAATAGATGATAGAGATAATGTATATCTAATAAAGATCCATAGTAAATACGTTATATGAATCATAATAAATATATATATATATATATATATATATATATATATATATATATATATATTGGCTACTAGTTAATTTGATGGTTTGGCATTTTATATATATGCGTTTCGAGTAATGACTACGTGGATGGCTTCTACATGATAGTTTGGGTAAATGTTAAAATGCTATTATTTCTAGTGGAGCTCTTTCTAATTCTGTAATGGTTACCAAAATTATGAGGATTTGAAGTTAAGTTTGCGATGGTTTACTTTACGTGATTAATTAATTAAGAGGATTTGCCAGATGGTCTTCATAAATTATTGTCCAATTAGCTCTCTAAGGTATCTATTTTGGCTCAGGGTTTCGACATGTCTGTTGCATATTTTTATTGTCATAGCTATGTATCTTGACTTCTGTACATAACTTGGGTTTATCTTTCGGGTATTTTTGTTATCATTTTGTGGTGTACTTCAAATCTTTTGAATTTGTTATATTTGTATCACTTTTATATTTAATAAATATTATTTTTAATAAAAAGAAACACATAATAGTAGTGCTCGGTAATTACACAAAACGTGTTTATTTTATCTAGACGTACACAATATTAATCGATTGTACTGAACGGTATTACACCGACGAATGATTAAGATTACTTTTGTATAGCAATCTATCGTTCTACATGACCAATTAAAGAGCTATAGATACTCATAAATATCATTTGGGTCAAATATTTATAGAACAATGGTATATGCTTATGATCCAGATGCAAGAAGAAATCAATCAAATCAAAGTTTATAAACTTTGTACTAGTAATATATATCTATAAAGTTGTTAAGCAAATCCCACAGAGCCTCCACTTCTTAGACAAGTTTGCTCAGTGCACTATATTTATTGGCCGGCTGCAATATAATTAATTTATTTTGGTGCATAATATATATTAAGTACAATTTACTGAACGCATATGCCTGCCACCTTTTGATATATCATTGGTGGAATCCTTTGATTTATTCATAATTTGTAGCTCAATCGTCTCCTCTAGTGGAGTCCTTGGGATTATTTTCATCCACAAGTTTTGGAATTTAACAACTTAGGTTGAAAGTCGTTTTCTTTATTGATAATGTCAGATAAAATATTTATGTTATAAGAGTTAATATATATTTAATGATATTTATATATTTATTTTAACAATATTTTTTATTTTCAATAATATTTATTATTATCGCGGTATAAATATTATTATAACGGTTATCAATAGATTTTTCAATTCATATGTAGATTATTTCTTAACATTACGTGTTCTACAAAAAAGAGTTTCGTCTCCTATAATGGAGTCCTTGGGATTATTTTCATCCACAAGTTTTGGAATTTAACAACTTGGGTTGAAAGTTGTTTTTCTTTATTGATAATGTCAGATAAAATATTTATGTTATAAGAGTTAATATGTATTTAATGATATTTATATATTTATTTAAACAATATTTTATATTTTCAACAATATTTATTATTATCACGGTATAAATATTACTATAGCGGTATAATTACTATTCTGATATTATCAATAGATTTTTCAATTCATATGTTAGAATATTTCTTAACATTACGTGTTCTAAAAAAAAATTCATTTGTAATTTTTGGCTACACACAAAAAAAAAAACTTATGTTTCACTTGGTAGTAGTATAAAATGACACAATAATATTATTAAGGATATCATCTTAATTTTATTATCATTACACCAAACTAACAACATAGCATTATTTTCAAGGGTAAACATAGATTAAATTTTTTTAAATGAGACTCTTTTGTAGAACATATCAGTAATATTAATTTTTTAAATTATAAATAATTAAACCTATGTTTATTAAGATAAATTTTTATTTTATTTTATTTTTAAAAAAAATTGTTTTTGTATTTTAACTCTTCGTTTACTATATTCCAAACAAACAATGGGGACAACCAAAAAAAATCTATATAAACGACAGCAAGCTAGCCTATCAATTACTTGCTCAAAACATTCTTTATCTTGCTTAGCACAAAACTGCCAAATACATATTTTTCTTACCCACAGATAGACGACAGAGAGAGATTAAGAAGATGTCTAGTAGAAAAACAATATTGCTGCAGCTTTATTATAAGATAGGAAAGCCATATTTGGGTGTTATATTATTGCAGTTTGGTTATGCTGGCATGCCTATAATTGCCAAGTCTGCTATAAACCAAGGAATGAACATTTACACTTTTGCGGTCTATCGGAACGCGATTGCTGCTCTCTTACTTGCTCCTTTTGCTGTGGTTTTGGAAAGGTATATATAATTATATAAATCACTCTCTATTTTATTTTATTTGGTGTGTATTGTGAATAATTTGTTAATTTTTGTTTTTTTAGAAATGAAGATGTAAACTAATTTTTAGTAATTTTTAATCATCATTGAACAGAAAAGTAAGGCCAAAGATGACCACCTCTATCTTATTGAAGATAACACTGCTGGGCTTACTAGAGTATGTACACACACACACACACACACACACACATATATATATATATATATATATATATATATATATCCACAAAGAATCGGGTTATTGGGTAACCTATTTAATTCAAATAAAAAAAATATGTGAACGGTGATAAAAAAAAAAAATATTTATTTCTGAACAGAATTTGGTAAAATGGATTCTTCCTCAACTGATTTCTTTGTGGATGGAAATTAATTGAATAATATTTATAGTTATTTCATTGTTGTTTAACTGAATGGATGTATTAATATTTGGACAGGCCCGTGTTGGACCAGAACTTATATTATACAGGAATGAAGTACACAACAGCAACTTTTACAGCAGCAATGTGCAATATTCTTCCTGCCTTAACTTTTGTCATGGCTTGGATCCTAAGGTACGTACACGTATATACAAATGGTTTTTTTTTGTTCAATGATAAAGGTATTCTCGGATTAACTTACGCGTCAATCAAAATTAAATTTTATTACTAAAGTTCAATTTTATTCGTTGAGGAAAAATAGATGGACAAAATACAAAAATATCCTATTATTTTGACATTGAATTACAACATAAACGCTAATATTTCAGTTTTTGCAATTATTACAATTTCTTTGCAACTCTCACATTAAATTATTTTGGTCAAAATAAATGAATCATGTATGGATGCATATATATATATATATATATATATATATATATATATATATATATATATATATATATAAGGTCAAAATGGGTGAAATTAAGATTATGAAAGTGATTTAAGCACTAATATTGGAATAAGGTGTTGTTTGATAGGCTTGAGAAGGTGAATATTAAGAGATTACACGGCCAAGGAAAGATATTGGGGACATTAGTGACAGTAGGGGGAGCTATGATAATGACACTTATTAAAGGACCTACCGTTGGATTGCCATGGACCAAGCATGGCGGCGGCGATGTTGCAGCAGCCGATTCTGCCGCCTCAATTCCGGAACAAGACTCTATTAAGGGCACTGTCATGATCACCGCAGGTTGTTTCAGTTGGGCATGTTTTGTCATTCTCCAAGTAAGATTTTTCATGTATAAACTTTTGAACAAAATTGTTTAATTATTAGAATCTTGATTTTTTTTTCTTTTCAATATTATCTACCACTACAAGAAAAAGGCCTATCAGCGACCAAGGATATCAATGACGAGCATATCCGGTCATGAGATAATACTTATAGCGACCAACATCAGCGACCATAATTGAATCTGATCGCCCTAATCATGATTAGCTTGAATCAAGAAGAAAATTCAAGCTAATCATGAACGCCTAATAACAAAAGAAAAACCCAAATAAATATGTACTTATATATATATATATATATATGGTTAAATTTCAAAGCGAGCCTTAAAAAGCGAATTAAAAGGCGACAAACCGTCGTCTTTGGTGTCTATGGCGACGGTTCGATCCGTCGCCATAGCCATGTAGTCTTTGATCTTTGAATGACGAATTGAACAGAATTGCCATAGACACCAAAGACGACAGTTAAATCTTTAGTTCGCTCTTTAAGGTTCGCTTTAGAAGCCTCTCCAGAGATATATATATATATATATATATATATATATATATATATATATATATATAGTCAATTTCTTTCAAATAATTGGAGGGAGCAAACTAAAGCGAAACCAGGATATAGTAGACGGTTTTTTTCGCATTTATAACATAAAAATTGATTTTCTATGCTATAAATAATCGAAAAGACATCGCTATAATGGAATTCATTCTTAGTTCTCTCCTTCCAAATTCATTGAAAAAAATATATATATATATATATATATATATATATATATATATATATATATATCACGGATCAGTCCGTACTCCGGATTCGACGATCAAAATCAGACCCATTTTTTTTTTTTAAAACAACTAAAAAAATATTTAATATTTTATGGAACTGAAATTTTTTCATAATACAATGTTTTGTGCGTGATTTGAATACCTATACCAAAAAATGGTGGTACAGTCTGCACAGACTGTACATACATGTTTTGTTATACATACCCAAATCACACCCAAAACACTGTATTATGAAAAAATTTCAATTCCATAATTTTTTATTTATTTATTTTTAGTTGTTTTAAAAAAAACAAAATAAAAAAAAAAATCCGGATTTTGGTCCGGTCCAGGAGACCGGACCTGATCCGGCCTCTATGTATATATATATATATATATATTATGGGATTTGTTAGGATGGTACGCTTTGGATAATAACAGATCTCATCAGGACATGATATGCTCTAGGCATTAGGCAATCTTAGTAATGAACTATTTTATTTGCCTTTTAATCTTAGTAGGGCTATATATTATACTTTCTGATAAAGGAGTGCAACTTCTAACACTAATATCACCAAATAATCTTTAAAACCACAACATGATTAACCTACTTCTCTTTCTCTCAATTACTATATACTTATTAAACAAGTATGGGTAATTAATTATCTGTAATTAACATGGTCTGATAATTAATTGACAGGCAATAACACTGAAGTCATACCCTGCAGAACTCTCCCTAACAGCCTTAATATGTATGATGGGCACACTGCAAGGAACCTTGTTGACCACCATTGTTGAAAAGGGGGACACAGCAATCTGGG
The DNA here is from genome assembly GCA_020205605.1 of Panax ginseng. Lineage (NCBI taxonomy): Eukaryota > Viridiplantae > Streptophyta > Magnoliopsida > Apiales > Araliaceae > Panax > Panax ginseng. Next base: position 118,250,774 of record CM035143.1, on the reverse strand, counting down.
CCATACACTGGGATACTAGATTCTTAGCTGCACTATATAGTGTAAGATTTCTCCATCCAATTCCATACCAACTATAATAGCATTAATTGTTTGAGTACTTTCTTTTTAATAAAAAAAAATCATAAAACATTAATTACAAGTGGATCTAAGCTTCTCTTCTTTTTTAGCATTTCTCCTACAAAATTTAAGATTTTTAGCACTTTCTTTAGGCGGTTGATATTGTCAGAGCAATAAGTATTACTAAAACAATTCAAAAAGTATTGCTAAGAATATATTTGCTTAAAAGTATCATTTTCACTCTAGAAATTTGCTTAATTTATACTCACCCATGTAAATATTTGGACGCAGGGGGTAATCATTGCAGGGGGTGGTTATTATATTTCAGGAGTAATAATGAGAGAAAAAGGACCAGTTTTTGTCACAGCCTTTAATCCTCTTAGCATGGTTATTGTTGCAATTCTTGGATCATTCATGCTAGCTGAGCAATTGGTTTTGGGAAGGTATATGTCAAAAACATTCCTCCATTTTCTTTTTAAATAAATTAAGTAATATTTCCGGCTAGCTCTCTCTCTCTCTCTCTCTCTCTCTCTCTCTCTCTCTATATATATATATATATATATATATATATATATATGTTGTGTTTTGAAAACAAAGAAAAAGTTAATCACCTTAATTGGCCAAGTACATTTTTTTGAATTCATTTTTTTTTTCTAGTGTTCTTGGAGCGATTATTATAGTTATGGGCCTATATTTGGTCTTATGGGGTAAGAGCAAAGACCATAGTTCATCAAAATCCGACAGCGCCGATGAAAAATTGGATACAGCAATGGATAATACAAAATTCCAACGCATGATGTTGCTGCTCATTTTCAAATAAAATAGCTACCTGTGAAGCAGTATAAAGGAGCCGAAAAAAAGCGAAATTGGGCAAAGATCCTTCCAAGTCAAGTTCATTGCAAGGAACAATTTCTGTGTACATTGATCTTGTATATATTTTTCTTATCTTGTTTTGTTTTGTCTTGATTAGTATTTATATTAGTACCTAAATGAGTGTGTCTAAGTACGTGATGCATGTATATACATGATGTACCTAGAAAAGTCTTGGAATATGTATGACTAGATTCATGTACAAGTATATTTGGTCATGTAAGTGACTCTAGAAGTGTCTTAGGAGCTCTATAAATAGTATTGTATGCGAGTCATTTTAGACAAGTGAAATAAAAGTGTTCTTGAATGTTCTCTAAAGTTATATTTGATCACTTCCGCTCTTTAATTTATCATCTTCCATATATTTCCAACAAAGTTGTATTAGAGTCAAGGTAATTTTAAAATTTAGAGAAGTTTAAGCCAAGGTGAAATAAAGGTAAAGCGACCCAAGAGAGGTGACTTGGTGTTATCAAGTGTTAGTTGGGCTAGTGCAAAGTGTGCACGTTAGAGCTCCTGGATGCAATTTAGCAAAGGTGTTAGTTAAGAAGAAGTTTGTGAGTTGAAGCACGTCACAAAGGTCGTCATATATTGAATTAGGATCCTCTTTATTTCAAATGAATTGGAGAGTTTCTATTTCATGGTCTAGATTTAAAATGTGTTGAAATATGACATCATGATGATAGGAGAGAGAAATGTGGTGATGATGAATATATAAAGAATGGAGACTCTCTATTTCATTTTGAAATGGAGAGGATCCTAGTCCGATATAGTGATAGCGTTTTGGAGAGATAAATTATAGAAAAATGTGTTTCTTAAAAAAAGAGAAATTGATGAAATTGAAGAGACGTCAAGTGAAGATGTAATAAAATTAAGTATACATGCAACAAATATAAACCAGAAAATTAATTATTATTTTTCAATTACTTCTTGAAGCGTATGCCCACAATCACGAACAACTAAAATCACGTGTTCTACGAACAATACTCTCATAGATAAATTTAGACTACGTTATCACGAGTACTAATTATATCTTCAACAGTTCAAATAGCTATAAACTTACTAGTTTCACAAATGACTTCTAATGGCTTATAGAAAATTCTATCTTGCCCTCGATTTTTTTTATTACAAAAGATCAGCAACTCTCTCCTTTTATATACAACTCTAAGAAGTGTAACATACATATGGGGGGAAAATTAGTCCGGGTAACTCGTTACCCGATTTGAATATTAAATCTGAAAATATGATCCTGGTCTCGGGTTCGATAGACATCCGAGCTGAATATGGGCAAAGGCTCGTTTTTGGGTTATAATACCGATATCGAATTTGAGCAGAGTACTGTTCACTCATTTTAGGGTTTGAACTTGCCTCTTTCATCTGATCCTTACTCGAACCTTACTCGATGAACCCTACTCGTTTAAGGGTTCGGTACTTACTCGATCCTTAATCTCTGCTAAGAAAGTGGAAAGATTTAGTCTTTTGGTTGATTAATCTATTGATTCTTCATACTTCTCACTTCACTCTTCAGTCGCCTCTTCGTTTACATAGAAATTAAAAGTTTATAGACTCGAGGGGGTGAGATTTGAGAACTGATGACTGAATCCATCCCACAAAAGAGGCTGGATACATAAAAATTTAGTGATTCAATCTCAGAATCACTAAAGCCTCGCAAAAGATGATTGATGAAGGTCGAAGTGTAACTGCAAGTTGTGTAAGTCAGTTCTTCCGTATCTATATATATATATATTCTTCTTTTAATTATTTCTGTAGTTCTGTTATACCAAAAATCCCCAATCAAAAAATTAAAATCCTAATTTCTAGCTTTCAAGTTTCAATTCGATCTTATTCACTGAAACACTTTGATGTTTCAGGTATATACATTTCTATAATAGTATGTTCAGTATAGATCTATAATTTTTTGTTGATTAGTATGTGGTTTTGAAAGATTTTATCGATTTATGTAATGTTATGTTCATGTGCTTTGTTAGTTATTTAAACATCTGATTTATCATTTTTTATTTATGTACTTTGTAGTTGGATGTATCATTTACTATCCATATTCTGATAGATTTCTAGTCATGTTAGAACTTTGCATAAAAATACTTTTTGTTTTGCTAATTTTTGATAAACATAATTCGGAGTATCTGTAAATTTATCATGGTCATGAATTCAAACAAATCTGAGGGTGACAACTTTTTTAAAAATATATTCTTGCATAAATAATAGTTACTGCATCATACATTTAGGGTTCGTTAACCAACTCTTTGATTTACACTTCTGAATTCAACATAATAATAGGAAAAGTTGTCAACCAAAAGAACTGAAGGTGTAAGAATGAGCATGGAGTGACACAGAGAATCCTAGTCAATTTTAAAAATGATTAAGATCATTAATATATTCTTGTTATATATATATATATATATATATATATATTCTGTCTTTAGAATACTCTGTACTATTAAAACTAATTTAGAACTCAAGTTTTACTCATGTTTAGCTTGGCATATGAACAAGCCACAAGCTTGAACTCGAAATGAGTTCAGATTGAGCAACTCCACTATTCAACTCAGTTTAATGTTCTTAGAAATGCAGTGATTCAAACTACCAAAGGTTGGTACTTATTTGTGGAAGGATCGATGGAATTATGCAGACTAGTGTATGTTTCTCGATTCTGTAACTGCAAAAGTTTTTCTGTTACCTTTTCTTTTAAGCATGTCTGCTCTAAGTTCTAAACTATTAGATATCTCACAATACTTGAGATCACATGACACATTTCTCTCTTCTTTTCCTTTTGTATGTTAGAAGTAATGTATTCTCATAGCTACTGAGCAATGAACCATTAGTTCCTTTATTATTTAATTGTACAAGTAAGTTTTCAACTTGATTCTAAGCCATCTTCTATATCTATTAGTGCTGAGCTATGTATTTTGCTGCTTTTCAACAGGTTGATTGTCTCAGTGAATTGGGTTGCACACATTATGGTATATCTATTGATTGATTCTCCCTTGTATAATGTAATCCTTTCAGATATTTTATATCCAATTACGATCCTATATGGTTTGTTTTGTTGCCTTGCTATAGTCCTTTATTAATTTGGAAGTTATGTCAATGTAAGTCACACTTATTTATTTATAAAATTTATTTCAATAAATAAGTGGAGCTCCAATAATGTTTGAAGTATTAATTCTCAGTTGATGCAAGGACTTTGGTTCAACAAGCAAGAAATGAAGCAGCTGAGTTTCGTCACAAATATGGATATGAGATGCCTATAGATTAACTTGCTATATGGTAATATAAGTCTCTATGGACTATTGTCTTATATTGTGTATCTAGACTTAAAAGAATATTATGCCACTTTGTTACTCGGTAGGCAGTTTCTTTTATTAGTCGGTAATTACTTTTCATTAAAATTTTCATCTGTTAATTCTATTCATATGATCTGAGTTGGGAATGTGTTAATTTCCACTTTTACTATTTCATTCAATTATTTATTGAAAATTATAGTTGAATGTAGTGTCCTTTTCTCTTTTAACTAAAATGGCAGTTTAGTGAACCATATAGAATAATGTGATGCTATGAGGTTTTTGGGGAAATTTCATGCTTATTATATATAATTATTTTTCTTGTATATTGATAATATTCATTTCATCTCGTCCCCCTTCTTTTTTGAGAGAAGACTAGTATGCATCATCGATCTGTCTGGCATATGAGAATAAAGTCTGTTCTTCAGAGGTTGAGATCTTCTGTTCTTTAGGTTTGTTGTGGTTGAATTGGGTTTCACCATTATATTTTTGTCATTGTTTTTTTCGTATATTTTGGTTTTGTTATTTTCCCTGCATCTTACTATTGTTTGACAAGTATTTTCCAAAACTCACTTACATTTAGAGTATTTCATATACTTCTAAAACCTTTTTCCATGTATTATAAGTGGTCTTCTACATGTATTTCATATAGTTTTAATTAAACCCTTTTTTCCATCTTAGTTACATTTGTTTGCATGTATTAGGTCAAGATGGCAAATGAATGCATTGGTGAAGAAGTAGAGAAATTGGTGGCTGATGAAATACCAGACGAGGGTGTTCTTCTCCTCGAGAATGTGAGATTCTATAAAGAGGAAGAGAATAATGATCCTGAATTTGCAAAAAAGCTAATATCTCTAGCAGACGTGTATGTTAATGACGCATTTGGCACTATTCATAGAGCCCATGCTTCCACCGAAGACGTTGCAAAGTACTTGAAGACTATTGTTAATGTTGGATTCTTGATGCAGAAGGTTTGTGTTTCTAAGCTCAACACTTGTTCAAATCTCTGTTAGAACTGACCTTTAAGAGAAGTCAAATCAACAATCTAGTTCCGTTTCAATGGTCTCAGACTTAGAATATCTTGTTGTCTAATGTGATTTAGAAGCTTAAAGTTATTTCCTAGAAGAATCTTTTGATAAAAAAAAATTAGTTGATTTGGTTAGAAGGCAACATTTACTATTCAACATTTACCTCTTTTTAGAACCATTAAACCGAATTCATGTGTTCACAAAAATTTAGTAAATGTTTCCATGCTATGCAATTCTTTTATGACTTGATTAGTTGATTATTCCAGCCATAGAATGTTAGTAGGATCAATGTTTTGCAGGTTGTGCATGGTAATCAACTTCATTTCTTTATCTCTGTCTCACACACAAAAACACACATACACTCATATGAGCTCAATTGCAGAATGTGTTTCACACTCTTTAGTTAAGGACTGGTTTAATTTTTTATTATTTGTTGATTTTTTTGTCTCATAGATATATTAATAAATATAAAATTTATGGAGCTGATTGTAATGTATCATGTTCATATTTATGAAATATATAATGTAAGAACCCAACTTTTATGAATAAAGAATAATTTTCTCGAATTATATTTTTGAATATTATGGTGTTGATTTGATATAATGTTATAATTGTGGGTAATATTTACAAATTTTGCAAAGTAAGCAAGTGGTTATATAATATTAATTCGATTGGTCGGGGAATATTCTTTTTGTCAGGGAATATTAAATGCGATGACAAGACAATCATTGGTGGACCCATTAACGGAAGTATTGTCGTAGTTAGAAACGACAAAATTATCTTTCTATAAAAATAACTTGGCGGAGGTGTTACAGTTAAAACTGATTGAACTACCCGGTAGTAAAAGTAAAAGAATGTCGCTGCGTGGTTACATAGTAGCACACGATATTGATTATTGATGCTTACATGAGAAGTCACTCAATTATACTCAATTATTGCTATAGTAATTACTACATCATATCTTTTATATTATTGATTCAATTATTGTCACAGTATCATATGTATAATATGTTATATTATTAAATCAATAATTGAGACGACAAGTTATAATATTAATGATTAATAATTGTTGAAAGATTAAATATGTGTTGATTAAAAATAAAATGATTTGTGGTAATATTTATTCAATCCTTGATGTATATAAAGAGTCTATTATGAGACGTTTGTGGTAAATTTGGTTATTCTATGGGGGCCCATATCATCATCTAAGAGTCTCTTTCGCCAATAGTAATTACCTTTTATCGACGTCAAACCACTTGCCGTTTACATATTAAAAGCGCCGAACCAATTATCGCTTTTACATTACAAAGGCCAACCAATTGTCGTTTCACATTACAAAATCAAACCACTTGATGTTTCACATTACAAAGCGCCAAACCACTTGGTGTTTCACATTACAAAGTGATAAACCACTTTTCTTTTCACATCATCACGATCCGTCAGTCATTGCCTTTTCACATTGCAAGTGCTAAGCTAGAAATCTTCTATAAATAGAGGCATAGTTCTTCATTATTTTCACTTAATTCATTCAAACTATAGAGAGAGAAAGTATAGAGAATAAAGAGAAAGAAGAAGAAGAGTATTCTGTTACTTACACTATCGCAAAGATTCAATTTCCTACTAATGTAAGGGGTGTTATTTCTTTTGTATTCATGAAGAGAACTTCGTTATTCCATTATTTATTATTCTGTTGAATAACTCAGATCTGCTGAGCTACCCTATACTTGGTGAAATTCTTCTGTTATTCCAGACTTTATTATTCTATTGGAATATCCTGTTTGTACGCTTTTTCTGTAGGACCTAGTTTGATCTTTATTATTACATTTGAATATCACATGCATGCGCTTTTACGCGGATCCTGGTTCGATCTTTATTATTACGTTGAATATCACATGCAATGCGTTTTATGCACTGGTGTCCGTTATTTATTATTCTGTTGGAATAACCTGCATGTGCGGTCTATCGCATGCATGGTGATTTCTTTTGTTATTCCATTCTTTATGATACTAAGTTGGTTAAAACTTTGACTTCTATACTCCATGAAATTAGAGGAATATCCTTGATATTTGCGCTTCATCCAGTATCTTTTCATGGAAATATTCTTCGAGCATTCTTGAATTTTACTCTCAAAGCAAGATCATGTTGATGATTTGGACGTTATTGGTCCTGGATAAATTAATTCTTGAACTTGTTTTATTGAATTCTTATATCATTGTCATCATCCTCATGTTTATATTTTATTAAAAGTCATCTGTGGCCTGTAGTGCATAGATGGACTTGGTAAGATTATGACCAGGGATTATCCGGTGTAATCATGACCGTAATGTTACAAATGATGTGGTAAAAGTCCTCATTGGCCCGTAGTGCATTGATGGACAGTTGTTGGCATGATCATGACCTTTAATGAATACCCAAATATTCTTGGCCCGTAGTGCATGGATAATTGTGGTCGTGATACTAAAGAATATCCTTGGCCGTAGTGCATGGGTGATTCGATGATGTGGATTATTTATTGGTGAGTCCCGGTGATAAAAGTGATGAAAAAACCTTTAAATCATAAAAGATAGTAGATTTTATTCTCTACTTGACTCTTTTAATGGATTGCTTGTTCGCTACTGATTAAACTTGATGTTTGTTATATTGTATCGGTTTAACTTTGTTTAAGGCTAATGATAATTTATTCTCGCATTATCTTAGTCATAATACTTCTTTGGGCTAGTTGAGCTCACCCTTTCTTTCCTTTATTCTCTTCGTGAAATGAGAATATAATTTGGGACGAGTCTGGGAACGGAGTGATGGTCCTAGATGGTGCATTAGTAGTCCTCACTATTCGTGATATAGTGTGATGATAATTGTAATGTGGACTCCTTTTGAGTTTGTATACTCTCTAGTAGACAATATTTGTATTTAAACTCACAGTTTAGGTTTTTTGTCGTATTGCATACCGACAATTGTATTATTAAGTTGTATTTGAATTACGCACCATGTATCCAAGCGACTCAAGATAGGTGATGTATACCTATTTTGGGGGCGCCACATATAATATGTTGCATGTCCTTTCTTTTGGTAATGAAATGATCATTGTTGTTTTTGTGATTTGTGTGATTGATTCTTGTTCCATTGCAATTGCATACGATGCTCGTTAGTTACTATCACGCTTTCAAATTGATTTGCTTCGAGTTACTATCTGCTACTCAAATTGATCAAGATTGAAGCTTGAACTTTGGACCTTGATTTATTTCTGTAAAACCAAAATGTAGATTTGTAGTAATGACTCATGAATTGCTTCTATTTAAAGTTATTTCCTTGATGTAATGATATTACTAGAAATTATATCATAGTATAATTAATATTGTAAATTTATCTTTGTAATTTTGTAACACATGTATTTTTATATGTGACGCCCCCAAAATAGGTATACACATCCCATTCTAAGTTGTTAGATACGATATGTAATTCAAATACAATTAAACTTCATTTATACAACCGTTGAACTATCGTGCAAAAACTGACAACACATAAGTCGTGAATTTCAATACAAATATTGTTACGTATATAATACGATAATATTCATACTCAAATTAATACAATGTCATAGAAAGTACAACAACAAATATTTTAAGTCTCCAAAGGGACACGAGAAGATTTCTTTCCTCCTCATTCTAATGGGGCATTTTTGACGTTTCCAAAGTCAGTTCTCATCACTCTATTGTTGTTCATCAAAATCAATTATTAACTGACGTATAATATACGACACACTCATCTTAGGTCCTCAATACAATTATATATTGCATGTCATGCAGTTTTATAATGTATTGAGAAACTTCCACAGTCTTGGACCATCACACTATTCTCATGTTATCCCCGTACGACCCAAAATTTACACTCTTAATAATTGTAAGGAATGTGAAGCAAAAAGGGTGAGCATGAATAGCCCAAAGAAAGAATATTATGACTAAGATAATTAATTTATCAATGACCTTCATCAATAATAAATCGGATATTTAGAACATATGATAGATGATAAAAGTTTTCAACCATAATTGCGTAGAATCAACAATCCATTAGTAAGAGTCAAGTAGAACATAATGTCTATTATCTCTCCAAATTAAAAGTCCATCATTAATATTTCATTATCGTAATATCCATCAACAGCTTCTTTATTGTACTCCAAGACAAAGAGAACTTTAATCAATTGTCTTCACCTGGACCACCAAAGATTATAGTTAAATTCACAATTCATGTTTATAATCATGTAAATCAACAGTTTCTCCTTGCCACAAAGGCTTAATAGAACGTTCACTCAATATCATTACCCCAAAGGCTAAAGACGTTCAAATGTAATAACAATGATCATACCAATCAGTTGTCTATCTTTGCACTACGGGCCAAAGATATTCAACTATAAAACCAATGATCATGATCATAGCAATCAATTGTCTGTCAGTGCACTACGGCCAAAGACATTCAACTGTAAGACCAATGGTCATGATCCTGCCAAACACATCATCGAATTATCCATGCACTACGGGCCAAGGATATTCGTTATTATCACTAGTGGTCATGATCATGTCATACACATGTCCACCTTTGCACCAATGATGACTTTTATCACATCATTTGTAACATTACATGTCATGATTATACCAATACATAATTCTTGGTCATAATCATACCGATCAACAAATCCATCTATGCACTACTACAGCCAAAGATGACTTTCATTACAATATATATAAGCATGAAGATGATGTCAATGATATAAGAATTTAATTAAGTGAGATCAAGGATAAATTTTAAAGATTTATAATTCAATTTATCCAGAGTTTAAGAATGTCCAAATTGTCAACATGATAACTTCTTTGTGGAGTAAAATTCAAGAATAATATACATGTATCAAAAATAATTTGGACAGAAAAGAAATCGATTTTTGTCATGAATAGTACTCCGGGCGAATAGTACCCGAGTGAATAGTACCCCATGAATAGTACATCATGAATAGTACCCCGACATGAAAAGATTAAAATTTAACAAGAATGTTCAAAAAAATATTCTTGTGAAACGATACTAGATGAAGTGCAAATTTCAAGGATATTCTACTAATTTCAAAGTGTATAGAAGCAATACTTAACAAAATTAGTGTAAAATTTGGAATCTGAAACGAAATAATATTACTTACATACTACAGAGTATGGAAGAAAATATTATTTCATACGAATATTGAACAAAAATAATATCTCGTACGACTGTTGAACAAAACTCACAGTGATGTGAAATATATACTGTAAATTATATATATAAGAGAAATGTCAATTGTACGGTAACTATTTACTCAAAGGTTCATTTATAATTAAGGTTGAAATCTATATTATCTGGAAAGTCGTTGATCGCTAAGGAGACTTATCCTTATTGTAGAATAAATATTATTAGTTTAAATAAATTAATAGTTTAATTTATTTATTTAAATGAGATTAAAATTGTTCTAATTTATTTATTCACAACTGGTTTAATATGGAGAACCTAAAGGGTCACATCATAAAAAGAAAAATATTTATTTAAAAAATAAATGACATAATCGTAATAATAAGTTAAGTGCATTTAATTTAATTTATGGTGATAGAATAAATTAAATAGCTTAATATTTATTATTTATTATTTTGAAAATATTAAATATAAATTAATAAGAGGATTATTATTATTATTACTATTATTATTAAGTTAATTCCTAAATGTGTTTGGGTATTAATTAATATTAAGTTAATTCTAAAGGTGTTTGAGTATTAATTAATATTAGTATTCTTATAAATTCCTAATAAGATTAGGAGGCTAATTAATTAAAAGGTTTAATTAATTATTCTTAATGAGATTATGAATTCTAATTAATTAAAGGAGTTTAATTAATTAAATAAAACCTATTCCTAAATAGTTTAGGAGGGTTCCTACATATATAAATAAGAAAATCTTTTTATGGAGAAAAGGTGACATAAGTTACGACTTTATTCCAAGAGTTGGGAGAGTACACCTTTTCTATTGAGATAGGAAAACTAGGGTTTAGCCAAATACCCTTTTTCTTGAGTTTTGTTCTTCCTTGGTAGTTCACCTCTGAGGTCAAACACTTGGGTGGCTAACGTTAATCAAAGGAAGGAATCCAATCTCGCGTCTTTCGAGGAGACCACGAAGGACTAGGAGTCACTACAAGAAAAGGCATAACAAAATAATGACCAATACTATCAGCGACCACATGTCCGATCACTGATAATATTAATAGTGACCGACATCTGCGACCGTAATTTAATCTAGTCGCTATTTAATATCAAATCGTGACGATGCGATCGTTAAGACAAATTTGCCTTGTAAATTTTGGAACGAAATGTTGGCGCTAAGGTTTTGTGCGACCACTTAATATCAGCGACCGCATGCGGTCGCTCGTAAGTCCATGTCATTAAAAATTAGCGACCGCATGCAGTCGCTAATCAAACTTAATGTAATCGATCGCACAGTATTAGCTCGACACAACAACGGAAGGAAAAGAAAAGAGGGAGCTCATAATATATAGAGAAGAGGGAGAAAGGGGGAGAAGAGAAGAAGGAGCTCGCTCGCCACCACTGCCCACTGCCATCGCCGCCGGCACATGTAACCCTAATAGCACAATTTTTCTGAATTTGATATAGATTGGGTATTACTTTATATAAATTTGGCGTGGTATATAGATTGGATGTTACTTTATATAGATTGGGTGTGGTATAAATTGGTTGTTTATATATATAGTTATAGTACATTACAAAATATTGTGAATGTGGTATATAGATTGGGTGTTAATATATATAGTAATATTTTGCAGATTGGGTGTTAATATATATATATATATAGTAATATATATGTTATATAGATTGGGTGTGTTAATATTTTACGAATTTGATCATATCCAAATATTGTGAATGTGGTATATAGATTGGGGTTAATATATATATAATAATACATTGCAAATAAGTTGGATATCCAAATATAGTAATAAGTACATTGTTAATATCCAAATATTAAGCAAATATTAAGGGATATTGAGTCGATGGGTGGGCTTGGTCATGAGAATACACGACGAGGCCACGCTTAAGCCTCACTGAGGCCAAACCAAGCTTGGTTTCGGCATGGGCAAAATCATGAAATCCAAGAGATATTAATTTTAAGCTAGTTGGTTCAAATTACAATATTAACATGCATATCCAACCAACTCAATTAAGCTAAGTTAAGCTAATGTATTTCATTTTATAGGAATGATCAATGTTTTCATACCCGAACTCGTCATCCAACTCAAAAAGGCTATGTATACAAGAATAAAGTTACAAGAATAAAGCTACAATATTGCACAAGAATAAAGCTACAATAAAGCTACAAGAATAAGGCTACAATAAAGCTATTAGAATAAGGCTAACTCATTTTGTAGTGAAATTGCACGATTTATTTCACAAACTTATGTATACAAGAATAAAACTACAATATGTAGAAACTATAAATTGCTCAACCAAGTTGTGAATATCATAAAACATAAAAGATTATAGAAAGGGACTATTTTGGGTATAATATTAAAACATGTTAGCCACCTTCAAACTAATGGAATGAAGTTATGAACAAATTCTTAAAATAACCCTTTCTCTTTGATTTTTCACTTGAATATGAATATCTGAGTCACTTAGCACTCTTCACCTTCAAACTAAGATGAACTTTATCCAACCTAAAATTTCAATCCAACCTATCTTCAAATTAAGAATATAGTTTTAGGAGAAGTGTACTGAGTACTTTACACTTTTCGTACAAAACCAATGGATAGAGTCATAGAGAGATAATTGAATACAGAAATGGAGATAGAGTGAGATAACTTATTTTGCGACATCCCAAGATAGGAGCTCACCTAAAATGAGACAAAGTGAGTATATATTTAGATAAATCTATAATTGGACAATATAACCAATATCACTCATTCCGAGCTTAGAGAAGTGTGAAAATAGAATTCCATATTATCATAAAAGCTTTAACACCTCCAAGTGATCCATAGAAGGACTTCTGACTGGAAATCTTAAAGACCACTCAAAATCTGTGCAATAATTATTATCCTACATAGAGTAGAGGAAGATTTTTGTCGCTCTTAATACTAAATATCTATCCCCTAACACAATTTCCCAAAAACATGATGATGTCTACGTTTGTCTCAGACTATTTTCTAGACGAAGTCTTGACAAAGGCCAATCGAGTATCGAGACATGATGATGGGGGAAATGTTGAACTAAATGGTCGGCTCTTTGTATTTGGTCTATCGGGCCGCGCTTATGGAAAATGGAAACACATATTCCTCTCTGAGAAAGAATTACATGCTGCACATACTTACATTCTTCTCAATTGCGAGGAGATTGACGAATTTATGAGGTACACATGTAAACTTTATAATTTATCTCTTAACTTGAAAATTTATTCCAATTTGTTAATGTTTATAACATTGTATATATTGTACGATGATGAGTTAAAAGTGAAGCATCCCGGCATATCTGATAAAGATATTCAAATCAATCGTGATAAAAAATTTGCACTTTGGATAAAGGACAAAGTAAGTTCAATTTCTTAAGCACGACATATATATATATATATATATATATATATACGGGGAGGATCTAAAGCGGACCAAAAGAACGGACCAAGGCAAAAACACGCGGGTTTCAGAAGTTCAGAGTCGGAAAAACACGGAGTTGACCTCGAAACCCGCGTGTTTTTTGCCTTTGGTCCGCTCCTTGGTCTCATTCTTTTGGTCCGCTTTAGATCCTCCCCATATATATATATATATATATATATATATATATATATATATATATATATATATATATATATACTTCATATTAACTATGACTTCATTTAATAAGATGGAGTTTTTGTAGGCTTTGACTAAGGGATCAACGATTCTGGCTAATGTACAAGTCCTAGCTATGGGACCAGACAAGAACCAAGTCAGCCGCAATGGTTATAAAATAAATGGTTTTGAATTTTATACAAAGTCATATGGGCGCGGTAAAAGAACAACGAACTCTGGAGTGTGTGTCCAAGGATATTGTTACAATGAGCTTAGTTGTGCCTTTTATAAGGAATTGGAGGAAATCGTAGAGTTTTCGTACAAGGGCACGTACGGGGGTCATATTAACGTGTTCAAGTGTCATTGGTTTGATTCAAAAAAAGGGATACGTGTTGACAGCCATGGAATCGTTCATATTGACCTCCATAAGTCTGCGTACTCCAACGAACCGTTTGTTTTACCAACTCAAATAGTACTATACTACACTCCTAGCCCTGTTAGAAAAAGGGATAGACCGCCTACAAATTTGCAAGTTGTAATTCATACTCCCGCGCGCAGTCGTGTAAAAGTAGCTGATGGGAGATTTACCAAGAGCAGATGCTTCATAGTCAAACTATAATAAATGTGGAGGATGACAATGAAGTAATCCAGTTAGATGGTGGAGATGAACCACATGAATTAGATCCTGAGTCAATACTTGTGTCAGATGACATTGATACTTAGGAGGAAGAGTTATTGACTGAATCTGAAGCAGATGATGGTTATGAATCTGCAATACGTATACAAGATGATTCTGAATCAGACATTGACACTTGAATAAATGAAATGTATGTTTATCATTACATGTTTTTTATATCATTGTCATGTTTATGTACTTAATTATTTAAATGCAATTTGTCATTATTATCAATTTATATTCATATATATACATGTAATCAAATATAACTCATACCAATATCTTTATATCATTGTCATGTTTATATAATTTACTATTTAAATGCAATTTCTTGTCATTATTGTCATTTTATATAACTCATAATAACATCTTGAAATTTGTAATATATAGATGGCTTCTGAAGCAGTGCAGAAAAAGCGTGGCTTGGGTAGGGGGCCTAATCATGTGCCCAAGGCCCCTACTAATTCGGATGATCGAATTCTTATTCATATTCATCCTTAAGAATAAAGACGTATGTCCCGCATCATTTATATATAAGCATTTTAGATTCCATTTATACAAGATATATAAAACTTAGATGTAAATTGCTTTAATATATCTACTTATCGGTGATGTAAATTGTTGTATATTATAGTGATTTTTCAGATAATAAGATCGTCAAGTGCATATCACAGATGTGCTTACAGAATTGGCTTACACCTGTGATTACGTGGGCCAGCACACCTATCGCCCACAAGGATGCTATTTGGGCTAAATTTCAGGTATGTTTTTTTTAATTATGAGAGATAATATAATATTCTAAGGATAATTGTTTATTAATGTTATTGGATAGCATCAGGCAGACCATCACGGGTGGCCACGTACACATCCAGCCAATGGATAGGCTGACCTTAAGACTGAGACTCCTATACAAAAAATATTCCAATATTACTAAGTAAATGTGATATATATTCTATAATTCATGATTGTAAACATATCAAAACTTGTAAATACGTACCCTGGCAGTGATATGTTGCAACCGTGTGAAATCTTCGTCAGCCCCTCAGATGTTCATTTCTTCTTTTCACCTTGACTTTCTCATTTTCAGTTCTCCATTGGTCGAACATCTTAGCCCATATGGACTGAGTGCACCACCAGGGGCAATGCTCGTACATGTAATCCTCTCCCTGGCATGGATGGTCGATCGATGCATTGTGAAGGGCTTTTTGTCTTTCTTTGTTCAAATTATCTTTTGTGCAGACGGCGCACTTCTGCCAGAATAATGTCTGTAACACTGAAGTCTGCGTGTCCTCCCATCTATACCGCTTCTGCAAATAAAACGGATGAAATATTCTTCTGAACATTCTTGTTAAATTTTTATCTTTTCATGTCGGGGTATTATTCACAGGGTACTGTGACACCCCCAAATCCGGGTATCTTCCAACCCAACAGATGGTGTTACACGGTACTACTAACTATACATTCATTCCATTAAAACATCATCAAAATGAGTGTATTAACTACATTCTTATTACAATAATAATAAATCATTTCCCAGGTTCTGAAATCGAATACATTCTTCTTTGTTCATAAGTATAATACATACAAACATACTAGTCTATTACAGGATAACTAATTATCCATCTTAGCATTGCCTTTATCTTTTTTAAAACCCTCAGTTCGTTCAGCCTTAGCTGCAATCATATAATTCAAGCAAGAAGTGAGCATAACTAGCTCAGCAAGTCTAGTAACATATCATATAAATACCACGTTGAGAATCATATGATTATTCTTCAATAACTGAACAAATAGCTATGAAGTACTATGAAACATTTGATAACACTTTTCATTCTCTTTAACAATTTCGAAGTACAAATAGTAACTTAGGAATTCTGAGTAGGTCAGAAGACCATGAACATTCTCTTTAGTTTTCATTCATGAAAAAGGATAACCCGACACTAAGTCTGTAAGTCCGATATATCTTATGAACACTTCTAGGTGATCAGCCTATAGTACTCTATGTTGATCAACATTCATCCGTTAAACGTATTTACGTTTAAGTTTTGGCAACCTCGCGTGCTTATCGAATAATCGATGTAAAATACATTTGTTTATTCATACTAAAGCTTACCTTTGAATCCATACCAAGCATTCTTACGTAAGAATCAATAATCCAAAAAATATTGTGCAATATCGTGCGCTACTGTACAACCACGCATATTACTGTATTTTAACCACCGGGAATTCCAACAGTGTTAACAGGAACAATTACGTCGTTATTTAAAAAACTCAAACTTGTCGTTTTCTTCATCCGACCATTTTCCGTTATGGGGCCCACAAATGGATACGCCATTGTACGAATATTCCCCGATAGCAAGAATATTCCACGACCAAATGAATATTCCCCGACAGCAATGAATATTTTATAACCGCTTGCTTATTTTGCAAAATTTGCACATTTCACCCATAACCAAAGCATTATATCAAATTAACACTTTATTATTCACAATAATAATTAGAGGAAATTTAATTTTATTAATAAAAAGTTGGGGTCTTACAACCTCCCCTCATGAAATTTCGTCCTCGAAATTGACGTAAGTACCTGGTGTTTCAAAAAGGTGAGGGTACCTCGCTTTCATTTCTAATTCCAACTCCCAGGTCATTTCCTTCATAGCATGGTTCATCCACAAAACTTTGAGTTGTGGTATAACCTTTATGCGTAGGACATGCTCCTTCCTATATATCCAAGATCTTGACATGTACTTCTTCGTATGTTAAATTTTTGGTTATCTTGTCTGGTTCTAACTCAATAATGTGGTTTGGGTCTTTCACATATTTTCGAAGCACAGATATGTGAAAAATAGTATGAACACGAGACATGCTTGGAGTTGGAGGTAATGTGAGTCTATAGGCCACATTTTCTACTCGGTCAAGAATTTCAAATGGACCAACAAATCGTGGATTGAGTTTTCCTCTCTTCCCAAATCTTGTAACTCCCTTCCTTGGAGAAACACGTAACAATACATGATCCCCAATATTAAATTCCACGTCCTTCCGATGAAGATCCGTATAACTTTTTTGTCGATCATGTGTCGTTGGTATACGTTGTCGAATCATTTGGATCTTTTTTGTAGTCATACATACCAATTCCGGTCCCAACAACGTTGCTTCTCCCACCTCATCCCAGCATACTGGAGAGCGACACTTTCGTCCATACAATGCTTTGAATGGAGCCACACCTATACTTGCCTGATAACTGTTGTTGTAGGAGAATTCCACCAATGACAAGTACTTATCCCAAATTCCTTTAAAATCTAGGACATAGAGTCTTAATAGATCTTCAAGAGTTTGAATAGTCCTTTCTGATTGCCCGTCCGTTTGAGGATGGTATGCCGAACTGAATCGTAAATCCGTGCCCATAGCTTTCTACAAGCTAACCCAAAATCGTGAAGTGAATCTTGGGTCACGATCCGAAACTATAGATACTGACATACCATGCAATCTCACAATCTCATTCATGTACATACAAGCAAGACGTTCAAGGGAATAAGTCTAATGTATCGGCAAGAAATGAGCAGATTTGGTTAATCTATCAACAATAACCTAAATCACATTTATGCCTTGAGAAACCTTGGAAAGACCCGTAACGAAATCCATGGTAATGTGTTCCTACTTCCAGTTCAGAATCTCAAGTGGTTGCAATGGACCCTTTGGCACTTGATGCTCCATCTTTACACGTTGACAAGTTAAACACCTCGAGATAAACTCCACGATCTCTCTCTTCATATTGCTCCACCAAAATGTAAGTCGAATATTATGATACATTTTGTTACTCCCAGGATGGATTGCAAATGGTGTTGTGTGCCTCCATCATGATTCTATGCTTCAAGTCAGAATCTTTAGGAACACAAAGTCTGGAGTTGACTCGAAGTATACCTTCTTCGTCGATTCTTGCTTCTGGAATAACACCTTCTTGTACTTTCTTCGTCATACGCATTAGCTCGGAGTGCGTGGAAAGCGGCTTTTAACTTTATCGATTAAAGTCGGTTCTACTCGTATATTTGATATCATCACGTGGGTACTTTGAGCCTTTAACTCTATCTTCATCCTTTGCAAGTCATACAAAATGGGCCTTTGCGCTGACAATATCGCACCCGTACCCGCATATGATCTTCTACTCAATGCGTCAGCTACTACATTCGCTTTTCCAGGATGGTATTGGATGGCATGATCGTAATCTTTCAACAGCTCGAGCCAACGTCGTTGTCGCATGTTTAGTTCCTTGTAGGTGAAGAAATATTTGAGACTTTTATGATCTGTATAGATCTCCATTTTTTCCCCATACAGGTAGTGTCTCCAGAACTTCAACGCAAAAATGACTATTGCCAACTCCAGATCATGAGTAGGATAATTCCTCTCATATTCTTTGAGTTGTCGCGAGGCATAGGCTATGACTTTTCCATGTTGCATGAGAACACATCATAACCTATTGCCTGAAGCATCGCTGTAGATAATAAATCCATCCGAACCAGATGGTATATATTGTCAGAATAGGTGCCGAAATGAGTCTCCTCTTGAGCTCTTAGAAACTCTTCTCGCATTTCTCGCTCCATACGAATTTTGTATCTTTGAGAGTCAGCCGAGTTACGAAGTAGCGATTTTAGAAAATCCTTCCACGAATCTCCGATAACAACCAGCTAATCCTAGAAAGCTACGTACTTTGGTCATCGACTTCGGTTGCTCCCAACTTTGTATTGCTTCAATCTTCGTTGGGTCAATAGATACTCCATGTTTTGACACCACGTGCCCAAGGAATGCTACTTCCTCAAGCCAGAACTCGCATTTCTTCAGCTCGGCATATAGCTTGTTATCACGAAGCTTTTGAAGTATCAGCTTCAAATGGCGTTCATGATCTTCACGGCTTTTGGAATATATGAGGATATCATCAATAAAGACAACAACAAACTGATCCAAATATTTCTTGAACACACGATTCATTATATCCATAAAAGGAGCAGGAGCATTAGTCAATCCAAAAGACATGACTAAGAATTCATAATGCTCGTACCAAGTTCTGAAGGCAGTATTCAGAATATCCTCAGTTTTAATCTTCAGCTGATGATATCTAGAACGAAGATTGATCTTTGAAAAGAATTGTGCTCCTTACAACTGGTCGAACAAGTCATCAATGCGAGGCAGCGGATACCTATTCTTGATGGTGACATGGTTCAATTCACGGTAGTCAATACAAAGTCGCATACTACCGTCTTTCTTCTTTACGAATAAAATAGGAGCACCCCAAGGAGATGTACTAGGATGAATGAAACAGATGTCTAAAAACTCCTGTAGTTGGACCTTTAAATCCTGAAGTTCAATAGGAGCCATTCGATATGGGGTTTTAGAAATGGGTTTTGTACCAGGTTCAAGGTCAATAAAGAATTTAACTTCACGTTCTAGAGGTAGACCGTGAAGTTCTTCTGGAAATATGTCAGGAAATTCACTAACAACAGAAATATTATTCAAATCTGACGTATTTTTGTTCAAGTCCATGACATGGGCTAAGAAAGCTTCACATCTGTTTTTTAATAAACGAATGGCTTTATGGCTTGATATGGCAGTGATTGACTTTAGTGGTTTGGTTGCTTGAATTCACATAACAGGTTGGTTAGGAATATAAAAACTAACAACCTTACGAAAACAATCAATTTTAGCATGATGAGTGGTTAACCAATAAATCCCTAAAACCACATCAAATGCAAGTATTTTCAAAGAAATAAGATCGACAGGTAATGTGATGGTCCCAACTTGAATCAAACAAGATTTATAAACAGTGGATGTAATGAAAGTTTCTCCTAACGGAGTTTCAACAGATAAGTCAAAGTCTAATTTCTCCGGAGTCAAATTCAAACATTGAGCACAAGCAGGAGAGATAAAAGAATAGGTAGAATCGGTATCTATTAAGGTATAAACTTCACAAGAGTTTATGATTAGCTTACCCGTGATCACCTCGTTCGGGTTCTTCGCGTTTTGGGCAGTCACGACAAACGCTCTTCCAGGAACCACTGACTTTGACTTGTCTCAGGGATGACCTTTGAGTCACCATTTCATTGGACTTGGTTTCACTTCTGTGAAAATCTCTAGCTATATGACCTTCCTTTCCAAAGTTATAACACACCTTGAATTATTGTGGGCAATTTGGGCTGATGTGTCCCTCTCTCCCGCATTTATAACATACGACCGGTGGTCGTTCTCCTCCCCTAGGAACAATTGATGATGGTCCTGACGTCTTCTCGTTGTCATTATTTTACTTTCTCTTTTTAAAATCTCCCCCCGACTCGCTTCTTCTACTATCATGGCCACGATTACCACCAGAGTGGTTACCACTTTTGTCCGGATAATTTCCTCCCCACTGGTTGTCATTGTTTTGATGACTGCTGTCACCGGTATGACCCTGGTTATGGTCCCTTGATTGAACATACACATTATCTCCCTCTAATAATTGAGTCATGTTCACAACATCTGAATATAGAGAAATTTTTTGAGAAATAAGATATTGCCGAATTTTGGGTTTCAAACCTCTCAGAAACATCCGAGTTATACGTTCCTCATTCTCTACCAAATGAGGTGCAAACCTGGATAACTCCGCAAACTTAGCCTCGTACTGGGACACAGTCATGTTATTTTGTTCCAGTCTGATAAATTCTACCTCATTCATATGACGAATAATTTTAGGAAAGTATTTGTAATTAAACAGTTTCTGAAACGTTTCCCAAGATATATTGAGTACGGCTGGCTGGGTACACCTCACAGATTTCCACCAGTAATCTGCCTCACCACGGAACATAAAGGTGGCGAATGAAACCTTCTGTTCCTCCGTGCATCCCAAGACATCAAATATCTTCGTAATTTGCTTAACCCACGTTTTCGCCTTGATCGGATTCGGCTTTCTCAAAAATTCTGGTGGTCCCAACTCTTTGAACTGCTTGGCTGTGACAAGCCATGCGTTGCTATTATTTCCACCCGTATTTTGTACACGAGTCTCCCATGTCTGATTTTGCATGAATTGCAAAAAGCTTCTAAACATCACATCATTCATCATTTGATCATTGGTGTTGTTTACAGGAGGAACACTGTCGTCCTGTTGCACGTTCTCTTGATTGATGATTAAAGGTGTCTCCACGGTCTCATTCACTCCATTGTTAATATTTTCAGCTGCCATTCTCAAATACTGCCATAAAATAAGGGTTAATTAAAGAAATTAACATGCCACATATTATCCCTATATTCCGACCGACCAATTAAACACAAATAAGCTTAAGTAGGACACACTAGCGAATGATTTACTCGTCTCTCCCCTCCTAGTTCTATTCCCTGATCTCCGCCAGAGACCATATCCCTAAGCTCTGATACCAACTGTGACGCCCCCAAAATAGGTCCACACAACCCATTCTGAGTCGCCAAATACATGGTACAGAAAATAACTACAACTTCATTACTATAATTGTCGTGTAAAATACGACAACACATATGTTGTGAGTTTAAATACAAATATTGTCTTTTAGACAATATCCAAACTCAAATAAGTCCTCATTACAATTATTGAAACACTATTTTATAAAATAGTGAGGACTGCTAAAATAACTGTCTGGAAACATCACTCCACACCCTTACTAGTTCCCGCTATATTCTCGCCTCCTGAAAAGAAAAATGGAACAAACAGGAAAAGGGTGAGCTCAACTAGCCCAGTAAAGAATATTATGACTAAGATAATGTAGAACAAATTATCGTTAGCCTTCAACAAATCAGATAAAATATAATGGACAATAAGTTTTAGATCAATATTAAATTCGCAGCGAAAATAACAATTAATTAGAAGAGTTAAGTAGAGAATGAAGTTTACTATCTTCTATGATTTAAAAGTTCATCATCAATATTTTATCCCTGTAACATCAATCAATATACATCTTGAACCAAATATTCATCTTTGCACTACGGGCCAAAGATATTCATTTGTATCACCAGTTGGTCATGTTCATCTCAACACATGTTCATCTTTGCACTACAGGCCAAAGAAATTCATCATGTAATCATTTATCTTTGCACTACAGGCCAAATATATTCATCAAGTATTACCATGTAAGACTGAGGATGATGAAAAATATTTTAAAGAAACGAATCCAGTGAGATAAAAGGACAAAGATTAGGAATTCGTACTTTAGATAATCCAAGTTCAAAAATACTCCATAATAAACCATAGTGGAGTAAAATTCAAGAATGAAGATCAAAACATGGATGCAATCAAAGATAGTAACCATAATAGACATCTTGGACAAAGAAGAGAAAATTTCTTTTTTTTGTTAATAATGTCGTATACGTGAATAGTGTCGTATACGTGAATAGTAACCCCGACATAAAAAGGTAGAAATTACACAAGACAAATCATACTTCGTGAATAGTACTCGTGAATGGTGTCGTATACATGAATAGTGTCGTATACGTGAATAGTAACCCCGACATGAAAAGGTAGAAATTTCATAATAAAATTCATACCAATATTTTGGTATAATAATATTGAAAGAAATAACACCATTTACGAAGAAAATAACATCCCTTACCTCAAAAGAATAATACTTCTGCCTGAAATATCGGATATAATGTTGAAGGAACTTGCACTGAATAACAACTCTCAAAGTATCTAAATACTCACAAAAATACGCTCGATATTATAGAGAGAGAAAACTTTAGTTTTTGGTGTGATTTTCAATTCTAACCTAAGTACTTATAGGAAAATGCTAGAACGCCAAAGCAGACTAAAATTTAATAAATTAATATTTTTTAAAAGTTTTCTATGCACACCTCCATGACCAATCCATCAGCACTCCACAAGTGCGGCCCATCATGTTTTTTAAAAAAATATTTATTTTCGAAACTTCAATAATTCATAATAAATAGCCCTTTTTTCAAAAAAATACGAATTTTATATCCACATAAAAATATCTCAACATTAATTCCTTCATTTATATCCACATAAAAATAAATATTTCCTTATCATATAAATCAATAATTAATTATTCACAAATAATATTACAGAATCACAATAATGACAACCAGGTCGATCCTAGGAAAGATGGGGCTTTTCGATAAGAATTTTTCCTTACTAGCGCACAATTAGGTGACCAAACTCTTTTCCTAGACAGAACTTCCTTAGACATTGCCAATAATGTTATCTAATAATATTATTCAAATAATATAAATTATTGATCTGATAATGGGAAATACTGTGCAGTGACAATTATTGAAACAACAATAATATAAAATATCAACGTAGCAATTATTGAATCAATAAAATAAAATATTGAATAAAGTAATTATTGTAACAATTATTGAGTAGTGCCTTCTTACGTAGAATCAATAATTCAAAAATATTGTGCAAAAACCGTATGCTTCTTTATGCGAACCGCGATATTACTATATTTTAACCAATTCGGGTGTTCCAATGTTGTTAATCGGTAATAATTACGCCTTTATTTAAAAAACTCAAACTTGTCATTTTTTTCATCCGACCGTTTTCTGTTATGGGGCCCACAAATGGTTGCGCCATTGTACGAATATTCCCCGACAACAAGAATATTTCACGACCAAACGAATATTTTCCGACAGCAATGAATATTTTATAACCACCTGCACATTTCACCCATAACCAAAGCATTATATCAAATTCACACTTTATTATTCACAATAATAATTAGAGGAAATTCAATTTTATTAATAAAAAGTTAGGGGCTCACAGCTTACGTGTGTCATATTGTGTAAATTAAGTTTGTATTTGAATTCTGTACCATGTATTTGACGACTCAGAATGTGTTGTGTATACCTATTTTGGGGTTGTCACATAATACGTAATAACATTCATTAATTTTTAAAGAAATTAACTATGTTCCACAAGTTATAATTAATTTTTTTTGATATGTGGAGTATCCCCCGAACAAGGCTTTTGAAACATGCTTACATTTGCGGTTCGTGGTCCTTATGCTGCTTCGAGTGGGAGTGGAACTCAAGACCTCCGAGTTTACGGCTGGACTCAAGTTCTACTTTAAATCACTGAGGCAAACAATGGGGGTTTAATTAAATTTTTCTAATAATCATAATTAGTATGTTTCTAAGAAAATCATCTTATATTATTAATTATAAGAATGAAATATACATATTATATATATATATATATATATATATATATATATTTGTTTATTTAATTATATATATATTTTATATATATAAAATCAGTACACAAGAATACTATTAGTATATGACTTGATTATATAATGATTACTAAAATAGCAACTATAAAAGAATGTTTAAATTATGATATTCTATCTGGAAAAAAAACTATATTAAAAGTTTTTACGTATTTTAAACAATGTGCATATTAATTATGTAGTTCCTGCACAAAAGGTAAGAATTAATGTATGTAAAGTGAAATATGAACACAATCTTGATTTTTAGATTTGGTTCCCTCCCTTACACATTTTCTTCAAATTTTTCATCCAATACACCAATTATTTGATCTTAATAATTTTATTAATAATAATCAAAATATGTTAATAGATAGTTGATGATATATATTAAAGATCAATCCTATAAAAAATTAGAATCATAAAAAATATTTTCACCGTTAAAAGTCTAAAGGAATTTTCATCCATTAAAATTTTAATAAAAAATCCATATGCTCATCAAATGGTGAAAAATATCGAATTATTAGTTTTATTTTTGAAACAATTAATTATTTTATTTAATATAATAAATTAATTTATCGGTATAAATTTCAATTATATTGAAATGTGTAATTAATGGAGGGGATCCAAATCATTGATTTTTATATAAGTAGATTTTATATATGTAATATTTTGTTCTCCTTATCCATGTTAAGATAATAAATCCTTGTAACAATGAATAAACTTTCAATATTTCCCAATTAGTAAAATTACTTATAAGAGGATCATCATTATTTATAGTATCTGGCATAAATTTGTCGCCATCGTGTGTATATATATAGCAACATTCAATTAATTAAAATCTTATTATCCATGCATCAATGGAAATTCATTAAAATTTTAATTTATTATCGGGAAATATATCTATCTCAATTATTGCTAATTTAGTCTAACAAGTCTTTATACCTAATTAAGTAGGGGCCTAAAGATCACACTATATATATAAATAAATGGGTTCACTCTCTTCCTATCATCATTTCTCCATCCATAGATCAAAATTCAAAAGCATATATATCCATTTTCTTATAATATATTAATCAAACGATATATTTATTACAATGTCGTCTCTAAATATTCTTTCCAAAGCCTTTAGTGATGATCCAAAACATTTTGAAGACATTGTCCCTCTTGACTTCAACTCTATGAAAACAGTGCCTAGTTCTTATGAATGGGATGAATTATCTGATGGCCTCTCATACGAAAAACTATCGATACCCGTTATCGATTTCACGGATCCCAATGTGGAACAACTTGTGGGTCATGCAGCTGAAACTTGGGGGATGTTTCAAATTACCAACCATGGAATTCCGTCAAGTCTGATAGACAGTGTGGATTTCGAGGCCAGAAGGCTATTCAACCTTCCAACTCAGGAGAAGATGAAGGTTTTACGGCCAACAGGAGGATCCAGTGGCTACGGTGTTGTTCGGATGTCACCTCTTTTCGATAAGTTTATGTGGCATGAGGGATACACTATCGTCGGTAATTCTACTCTTGATGATGCTAAAAAACTTTGGCCTCATGATCATACCACTTTTTCGTAAGTCCTCCCATCCATGCATTCAATTCATACATGCTACCTGTAGCTAGGAAATTACTTACTACTAAAACAATAATAATATGCATCTCTTAATTAATATTAATTTCTCCATATTAAATATTCTTAATATATATATATATATATATATATATATATATATATATATATATATATTTGTAGCTTTACTCATCCAAAAACTTTTGCATGCAGTGATGTAATGGACGATTACCAGAACAAAGTGAAAGGTTTTGCCCACCAACTGATACTTAAAATTCTGAAGTCGTTGGACGTGACTGAAGAAGAGAAGAAATGGGCAGCACCAAGTCCTGAGGAGTCCCAAGGGGCGTTACAGCTAAATTCATATCCCTGCTGCCCTAACCCTAGCCGTGCAATGGGTCTGGCCCCTCATACTGATACACTGTTGCTTACCATCCTTAACCAAAGTGAAATAAGTGGACTCCAGATTTTTGGAGAAAGAGATGGGTGGGTCACTGTCCCCCCAGTCCCCGGTGCTGTCGTCATATTTATTGGAGATTTTTTGCACATTTTCTCCAATGGCAAATTTCATAACCCTCTGCATCGCGTGATTATTAATGAAAATAAGCACCGGATATCATTTGCTTACTTCTATGGACCCCGGATGGATTCTCAACTTGCCATGTTTGCCAACAGTCAGTCTCCTCCGCTTTACCGTTCTATGCCTGTGAAAGAGTACCTTGAGATCAAGGCGAAGCATCCAAATGACTCACTTTCAAAGATTAAAATTTAAGTTGAGTTGTTGATTTACATATATATTATAAAAATATCACATGATCTCATACCCTAGCTCTAATACATGATATGAGATTATAGAACCATTCTTAATTTGTTAACGTACCTCAGTGGATCCATCGAGGCACTTAACTATTTTTAAATAATTATGCTTCTTATTTATATATGTTTAAGTGACAATTTCATTGTTCTTGATAGTATATATAGTGGAAGAATTTAATTTCTTTATGAGCATTTTGTTTTAGCATCTACATGTTATCATCTTTACGCATAAGATGCATGCATATATATTATGATTGTTTTTTTTTAATGCAGTTTTGATTTGTAGAATCAATTTACAAGATGATAATGTATAAATGTAGATTATTTAAAATTTTAAAATTGAATCCAAATCTTATTTTGCAGAAATAATTTTTTTACTTTTTTGCTGATAAAATAAAATTTATAGATGTTTATAATTAGAGAAATAGTTCCTTGTGATGGGCTTCCAAATAATATGCAAATAAAGGGTTTTGGATCCCCTTTTTTCAACTTTCCTCAGTTTTACTATCAAATTAAGCAACCGTTCACATCACCCAAAGAACGGGGTCTTATTATAAAGTTATATACTATAAATTTTTTTATAAATATATTATTAGATTTATTAGATAAAATAATTCTAATAAAAAATTCTTTCATTCTAAAATTATATTATTTAAATTATAATAATATTTTATATATACTTGAATATAACTACACTCATATTTAATAAATAGTAACAATTTCAAGTTATGTGATCGTTTCCTTGTATATAAACTCTATTAATTGTTATTTTCGACTCAATTGAATTGAACGAAGGGTACTCTTGTTGTACAATTATAAAATTATTGATGTTATAAATTTTATTTTTACAAATTTTTATTGGATAGCCTAATTAATTTTTATTTTTATTTAATAATTAAATCATATGGTCAATTTAGTACCTATATTATATTTTTATTTTAATAATAACAATTTTATTATCTAAATAATATCAAATATTTCTTATGCTCAAAATTAAAGTTTGGTTGATGAATTTTCTAATAATTTATTTTCTTCTCAAGCTATATACATATATATTATCTAAATGGTAATATAATTACGCTTAAACTTGTATTTGATACAAAGTTAGAAACATAAAAGAGACGTATGGTGAAGGAAATAAACACTGCAATTGATATTGAAAGAGAGAAGAGCCTATAAATAGGCTTTACATTAAAAACTGACACACCACTACATCCTAGCACTAACCACTACATCCTAGCACCAACCACTACTCCTATAAAATAGGATCACATACTACACTTTCTAAGCCACTAATCAAAATACCTAAAGATTTGGACAAACCACATCTTAACACCCTCCCTTAAATCGAAAAGCTGCAGAAATCGGTTTAAAAGAAAAATCAACCCTCTACAAAGTCCTTCTTTACTGCAAAGACGTGAACAAACTCCAAGTAGACCACATGACTTCACAAATGTAGCTAGCTTGAGAGGCTTGGTGCGTATATCTGCAACTTGGTCTTCACTTCTACAATAAACCAGTTTGATTGTTCCATCATTGTTGAGATCTCTTAAAAAATAATATTTCACATCGATATGTTTGCTTCTTCCGTGTAGCATAGAATTCTTGGAGAGTTTGATTGCTGAGTTGTTATCACAAAAAACTGTAGTAGCTTCCACTTGCTTGAACTGTAGCTCTTCGAGAATTCTTCTCAACCATATAGCTTGACAAGCACATGAAGTGGCAGCAACAAAACTCAGCTTCTGTGGTCGATAAAGTGATAATTGGTTGCTTCTTTGAGGACCATGAAACAATTCCCGAACCCAACATAAAAACATGGCCTGAAGTGTTTTTCCTATCATCTTGATCTCCAGCAAAATCACTGTCTGTGAAGCCAATCAAAGCTGATTTTTCTCCCTTCTTATAAAATAACCCAAACTTCTTCGTACCTTGCAAGTATCGCAAAATTCGTTTGGCAGCAAGAAGATGTAACTCAGTGGGATTCTCCATATACCTGCTAATAAGACTCACATCATACATTATATATGGCCTTGTTGATGTCAAGTACATTAAACTCCCCACAATTTGCTTGAATAAGGTGATGTCAACCTTATTTCCTCCATCATCTTTAGTTAGCTTCAAACCAAACTCTGTTGGCGTTCTAACAGAATTGCAATTCGCCATCTGAAACCTTTCTAGAATCTCTTGCACATATTTTCCTTGAGAAATAAATATTCCAGCAGTTGATTGAGACACTTCAATGCCAAGGAAATAGTGCATCATTCCAAGATCAGACATTTCAAATTCAACCATCATAGATTTCTTAAATAACTCAAGCATAGCATCATCATTTCCAGTATAGATCAAATCATCAACATATAAGCATATAATGAGCATTTTACTTTGAGCCCCGATCTTCATAAAAAGTGTATGCACATAAGGACATTTGTGAAATCCTTCCTTTAAAAAATAAGCTTTTATACTACTATACCAAGCTCGAGGAACTTGGTTTAGTCCATATAGAGCCTTTTTCAATTTGTAGACTTTGTGTTCATTACCTACTTTCACATAACCAGGAGGTTGATCAACAAATACCAATTCTTCCAATGTACCATGAAGGAATGTTGATTTTACGTCCAACTGGAAAATAGGCCAAGAGTTTTGAGCTGCCAATGCGATCACCAATCTGATTGTATCATGCCTCGCCACAACAGCAAAAACTTCTTTGTAGTCGACACCGAACTCTTGCTTATAACCCTTAGCCACCAATCGAGCTTTGTACTTGTCGATTGCACCATTCTCCTTCAACTTTTTCTTATACACCCACTTGACACCAATGGTCTTCTGCCCTTTTGGAAGCTCTGTTAACTCCCAGGTGTGATTTCTTTCAATGGCTTCTATTTCAGCATCCACAGCCTTCCGCCATTTTTCTTCCTTGACAGCTTCGTGAAAGACGGTGGGATCACAATATGAAAATAGAGCAAAGTGTGTAAGTGGCTCTTCAATCTGATCAACTCCAGTTACCTCATAATCAGACATCCATGCGGGGCTCTTTCTAACACGTTGGGGACATGAAACACTTGCTGGAATGAATTGCCATTCAATTCCTGTTGTTGTAGAAATTTCTGTTAAAGTTTCTATTGCTGCAGAATCTAGTTGAGTGTTGGGGGTTGTCGAAAGTTGTTGCGAGAGGTCAGTTGTCTTTGATTCATTATCTGTACCATCAAAATCACTTGGAATGTGTGAATCAAATAGGGTTGACTCCCAAGACCACGTCTCTTCTTCATCAAAAACCACATCACGGCTAATGACAATTTTCTTAGTGATAGGATTAAACAATTTATATGCCTTTGACATATCACTAACACCAAGAAAAATGCATTTTTCACCTTTGTCATCCAGCTTTCTTCGCTTCTCATAAAGAACATGAGCATAGGCTATACACCCAAACACCCGAAATATAAACACTCTAATTAACAGCCTCAGCCCAAAAGCTCCAAGGAACACCACTCCTTTGTAACAAGATGCGAACCATATTAAGGATTGTGCGATTTTTCCTTTCACACACGCCATTCTGCTGGGGAGAGTAAGCTGCAGTAAATTGCCTTCTAATTCCATGTTGACTGCAAAAATTTTCAAACTCCCGTGGCATGTACTCTCCACCACGATCTGTACGGAGGCTTTTAATCGGCATGCCAGCTTCTTTTTCAACCTGTGCTTTGAATTGCTGAAAGACTATAAAAGCTTCTGATTTTTCATGCAAAAAATAAACCCAAGTCCGCCTACTATAATCATAAATGAATGATATAAAGTATCGTTTACCTCCCTGGGACATTGGATTGATCGGCCCACACAAGTCAGAATGTACTAGCTCAAGCACCGTCTTTGCTCTTGTAGACTTTCCCGTTGGGAAGGCATCCCGATGTTGTTTTCTAACAACACATTTTTCACAGATTTCAGAATGGAACTCAAATGGTGGAAGGCCTGTCACCATACTTTTCTGTTGCAGTGTCTTCAAGCCACCGAAACTGAGATGACCATAGTGAAAGTGCCATAGCCATGATGTATCTTTCAAGTTTGCAGAGAAGCATGAATGAGTAGCGTCATGGAGAAAAAGAAGGAACATACGATTTGAGGTCATGTTGACCCAAGCAATTAAGCCCAGCTTTGCATCTTGAATAAGACATACACCATCTTTGATTTTAATCTCATATCCTTTTTCTTGTAGCTGGCCCACACTAAGCAAGTTGGTCTTTAAATCTGGCACAAAAAGGACATTCGAGATAGTGTGGGTGATGTTTCCTCCGGTCTGGAAAGTTACCTTTCCTTTTCCCTTTACTGCAATCATGGAGTTGTCGCCAAACTTCACTGTGTTGCAGAATGATTCATCAATTTCAGAGAACAACCTCCTGTCTCTGCACATATGGTTGTTACAGCCGGTGTCTAAGTACCACATGTGTTGATGAGTCTCTTCCTTAACGTGACACACCATCAACAGAGACACTGATAATGAGACACTGAGTCTCAACAAAGTAGGTTTTTTCTCCACCTGTATGCTCAAATTAGGTCGGCATTCCGACTGATAATGACCAAACTTATGACATTTGTAACATTCAACATTAGACTTATATGTGTATCTTGGTCGAAAAGTTATTGAATGATGGCCTCCACGTTGTCGACGTCGGGATTTTTGGATGTCCCTTTCCGTTACGTGTTCTTTGGTGTTTTCATTTTAGGTGAGATTTGTTTGAAAAAATAAGTGAAAAAGGTCCGACATGTATAATGTCGCAACGATGGGACAAGTAAGAGTCGCCATTGGTTTTTTAAATGGTTGTACCAACACAACCGAGAAAAGGTTTGCACATTGACCCAGTGATGTGACACTAATATACGGGTCGGCGAAACTGAGATTCATTTAGGGTCCGGGGACTTGGTTATGCGAGGGAAAGGTGTTAGGCACCCCCCGACATCCGTGTTACCACGGTGACCGCCTCTTTTTAAGAAACTATTATCTGAGTGTGTGTGTGTGTGTGTGTGTGTGTGTGTGTGTGGGTCGATGTCTTTGTTATAGGAAAGTTGTGTGAGGCCTCGTTGAACCTATATATATATTGTGGTTTGAATTTATGTAAAAATTCAGTTTTTAGCAAGATATGGCAATAATGTTTTATAAAAGAGGTTTTTCAAACCCTGATGCTCAATAGGAATTGAGACCTTTTACACTTTTATTTTTATTAAGTGAGCGGCTGAATTGATTTTATTTGACGGATGCAAGGCATCCGTATGAAAAATAATACATCGAAAAATAATGCCGATTTCCTCGTGGGTATGGAAACCATCTGAGGAAATACAGACATCGCAGAATAATTTACAAGCTGCTTATAGCTGAAAATGTCCATCATGGGAACCGAATCTAGATTCAATGAGATGAATCTGTGATCACATGATTCCTTGGCGCACAGAATATTACAATTTATATAAAAGCAATAAGCGGTATATATATAAAAGTGATAAATATATATATACGATGACGGGATCACCAACCACGAAGCACCTCCATGGGGATCGAAATGTAAATAAAGTCATGAATACGGCCAACCGCCACGAAGGAAACTCAGGCGGGACAAAATGTAAATAAAAGTCATAAATGCGATTCAATCGCCACGAAGGGAACTCGAGGCGGGGACAAAATAAATATATATATATATATATATATATATATATAAAAGCAATAAATGCTGCAGGATGTAAAATCCAAGCTCATCGAATATAGTTCGACCACGATTCATATATATAAGTATATATATATAAAAGCGAGAACGCACTTGCATCAAGTTCAGGCTCATCGAACAAAGTCCCACACACAGTTGATATATATAAGTATATATATATATATATATATATATATATATATATATAAGCGAATAAACGCACTTGAATCAAGTCTCAGGCTCATCGAACAAAAGTCAGACACACAGTTGATATATATATATATATATATATATATATATATATATATATATATATATATATATATATATATAAAAGCGAATAAACGCACTGCATCAAGTCTAGGCTCATCGAACAAACTCAAGCAGATGCCAGTTAATATATATATATATTAAAGCGATGGCGCCAGGGCATCAAGTTCAGGCTCAATCGAGGCATAACTCGATAATGTTAGTAATATATATATAAATATATATATATATATATATATATATAAATATATATATATATATATATATATACTGATAGAATGAAACCATGGGAATGAAGTCCAGTAAAAGCAAGCAACACGACTCTCGGCGTGTAGAAGGGTGTGTGCAAAGATGAAGAGAAAGACTCTAAAGTGTATGAGAAGACTTACAGCTAACTGATAAAGAAGGCTTCTATATCTTTAGAGTGGGTAACACAGGCTTTTGTGGGTATAAAATAGGCTATATATGAGCTCACAGGTGTTTAAAAGTGGGAAAATACCTTTGTATGGG
Organism: Panax ginseng; assembly: GCA_020205605.1. Taxonomy (NCBI): domain Eukaryota; kingdom Viridiplantae; phylum Streptophyta; class Magnoliopsida; order Apiales; family Araliaceae; genus Panax; species Panax ginseng. The sequence goes on along the minus strand of CM035143.1, from coordinate 118,216,944 downwards.
GCGAGTCTGAGGCAGGTGTCTTGGGTTTCTCCGTCTTTTTTTCTTAGAAAATCAGCACCCCAAGCCCCATATTTATAGAGGTGGGAGCCGTAGGTCTACCTATGGCACCTAGTAGCAGGTAGTGTACTGCTTGGTGCTCGAAGTGCCGGACAAATGTGGGTCCCAGTGTGTCGAAAGACGTCTGCTACTGTTCATTTCGGCCGCTCATAACTTTCAATTCGGAGTCCGATGGAAGCGTGCCATACCATTAGGAAAGCTCTTTTCGAGAGCTACACAATGATATATGATTTGACCTTTTTTGATTCCAGGAAGATGGGTCCATGACCGAAATGGCATTCCTAGGGTTTCGTCGAAGCAATCCGGTGGAGCTGTTTTTGCGTAGTTCATATTTCAGGAGTTAAGATATCGCTCTTGTGGGACTTCCTTTGAAGTATTTTAAGTTGAAATGAGTGTATTTGATTTGAAGTGAAGTTGATTTAGAAAAATGACCATTTTGCCCCTCCCGGTTATCTCTCAGGTTTTAAGTGTGATTATAGCGATTGTTTTCGGGTTTATCTCTGAGGTTGGCTTGCTGTTGACTTTAACTATCCTCAGGGTCATCTCTGAGGTTGTCTTGACCTATTCCCATGGTTGGGACTGAGACTAGATACCTCGGGGTCATCTCCGAGATTAATCGGTCTTCTCGGTGTGTGGTCCCAGTATTGTCTCCGCAGGGCCTCAAGGTCATCTCAGGGGTTGGATTTGGTTACTCCCAGTTACGATCCGGGGTTTGATGATGAACTTCCGTGTAGTATCAGGGTATGGATTTGGATTTTCTTTCGGGGTTCCTCTTAAAAAGCGAATCTGTCTCCTGCAATGTTAATATGATGAGAAGAAAATTTTGAGTGTCTACAGATGCCCCTCTTAATCATGTTCATGCAATGCAATGGAATGGACATGATAAAAGATAATGAACACTTGAAACATGACAAGGTATTTTCAATGATGTAAATCGCAATGTAGTGAATGTTTATGATGAATGTGACAATGTTTTCGCAAATCGCAGTTCGTAAATCGCATATCGTATTTCGCACATCGAACATCGCTTTTCACATTTGGCCAAATCACACTTCGCAACTCGTACATCGCATTTCGCATATCGTATTTCGCATATCGCATCACAAATCGCATATCGCAAACCGCATATCGCATATCGCAAATCGCAATGTAATGAATATTATGATGCATGTTAAAATGTATTCACAAATCGCTTTACTTTTATCGATCATTGCTGATGCCTATGCTGGTGTTGACTCCAACGGTTTGGCATTTAATCGCTGATGCTTGTTTGATGAAGATAAGTTGAGATGTTTTCCACATCTCTGATGGGGATGACGTTCTAAAATCACCGGACCCTCCGATGTATTATTTGGTAGTTGCATTGGTGACTATCTTCTTGATCGCTAAACTTTCCAGTTCCAGCTCGAGCGGTGGTATCTGAAGCTTTCATGTTGAATCTGTGTTGATGTCATTTGTGTTGATGGAAATGGTTTAGAATACCAGATCTTTCGATACCTTCGCTGAAGTAATATTCCACGAATTTACTTCACTAGACTTTGCCTGATGTTATGTTAGATCGATGACAACCACCAGATGTCTCACCCTTCTTGAGGTGATTTGGAGTCTCATTTCGCTGTTAGGTACTTGTGCCCCATTTCCTTAAGCGTTTGATTCACAACCCGGCTGAACTGATGGCTTGAATGCCGCTGATATCCTTGAAGGGTGTATTTCATTCTTTCGCTGCCCATATTTGAATGTCGGTGTAGAGGCTTCAACTTGTGAGGACTTAACGCATGTTAATGGTGTAGATTTCATTCGCTAGGCCTTTCGTCGTTGAACTTTTGCTCCTGAGTTAAGCACTTTTTGAGAATTTTCCCCTTCTTTCGTAGGGGCACGCTTATGTCGCTATGATTTCTTTCAGGAGTTCACCCCTTTCTTTTTTATGAGAAGCTTGATCTCGTCTTAAGCTCCTTTCATTTCTTGGAATTGGAAAAATGCCCCAGTACTTTCGCATGTTGATGCTGAGGGTTCATATGAGAAACTCTCTTTGTTGATGAAGTCGCGAGTGAATAATACCTGAATCGTCACTAAGATGGTGATGGACCATGCTGATGGCGCTAACTGGTGCATTTTCCATTTTAGGATGATTGATAAATGCCCCAGTGTTAAGTTGTCGCTGCTTCTGAGATTGCCCCCAATCTTGTTGTAAGGGATCCACTATCCGGTTGTCGCTAATTTTGAAATTGCCCCAGCCTCGCTTGTTGTCTGGGATAGTTTCTTTGATAGATGAGCTGATAAGACGCGATCTATGAGCTGATAAGACGCCGAGATCGTAAGAGGCTTTTACATCTGTACCATCTGGTGAACAGGTAGTGGATGTGGGCTTTGATGTTGACAGCTCTTTCTGGTAAAGATGTCGCTTTATTAGAGAGGTGATGCTCTAACTCATAGGGATATCGTTGTTGTTGAGCGTGATGACGTTACATCCATCCCAGATATCGCATGTAGTTGGCAGTGGATCTGTTAGCTCGTGTAGAAACCCTTGGGTAGGAAATCACAGTGTTACCTCCTTCTTCTGAGAGGGAATTCATGTTGGACTTGATAGCCCGCATACACACTGATTTGTAGATGGGCTTATATTTTCCGCATGACTAAGCTTAGCCATTTTGTCATGTCTGATTACACATTGTATATATCAAACAAAGATTATATGGCAGGGAAATATACGTTGATTCACTTCCCTTTTAGTTGTACCTTGCTACTTGCTTGATATTCGCTTATTTCTCCAGGACTTTGTGATCTGAATGTATTCTAAACTCCTCCTTGATAGATGGACAGTGAGATGTCTCAGGATTTTCAGAATGGATCGTCGATCTGTGTGTATTCCCTACCATCTTTGGTGTCTTGGGACTGGTTTTTGTATGTGGTTATGGATAGGAGTATGTTTGTTTTTGTTTTTCTGTGGTGAGACTGGACCATATAACATGGCTGCCTATGTACTCCAGTGTATTGGGGAGATCAGGTCGACGTAGTTCACCCCTCAGGGAGAGTAGAAAAGCGTAATCCCATGTGCAGGTCAAAGTGCGGGGAGCAAAAAGTTTAATCATAGGTTGAGGATAAAGAGCAGGTATGAGAAGTTTGATCCCAGGTATGGGTAGCCAAACTGCAAGTGTGAGAGGTTCAATTCGCGGTGAGATGACCTAAGTGGTATGATCGTAGTGAAGCTAGGCTGCTGGCTTCAAAGGATATTTCCCTGAGGGGCAAAGCGTGGAAAGGAGTTTTATGTGGTAAAGGGTTAAAGAACCGGAATGATTGGTGATCTGATGATCCCAAAACCAGGATGTTCGCTTAATGGTAACCTTAGACATAGTACCGTTTCACGGTGTCCGACATGATAAGCTGTGGAAATTCATCGCCGTCAATTTCCTGTAATCTGAAAGCACCTCCTGTCAATACCTCATTGACAATAAACGGGCCTTCCCAATTTGGAGCGAATTTTCCTTTAGACTGAGCTTGGTTGTCAATGATCTTCTTCAAAACTAAGTCGTTTTGTTTGAACTGCCGTAGTTGGACTTCTCTGTTGTAGGATCTTCTTTACAAGTAGAGGGCCGCTCATGTCTGAGCCACATACTACACCATGGATCTCATCCATGAGTCTATGAGCTTGGTCTTGGTCCAGACATCTGAGGAGACCTAGTCCTGCATCTTTTTTGTATATTGCATCTCCGATCAGGTAGAATTTCATAGCAAGTCGATAGATCCACCTTTTCTCAGTCAGGCTCGCCTCAGCGGGTGTAGATTTATCTTGTAAGTGCTCATTGATATGCTGATATCAAGGGTGATGGATGGGAGGTAGCTCATCCGATACTTTTCCAATATAATTCCATAGTGGGGCCTTTGTGCGGGGAGATCGCGACCTTTCAAGCAAGTGTTCCTTATCGATATGCGAATCAAGGAGGCCAAAGTTGCTAATCGCGTCTGCAAAGTCATTCCTATTACGAGGAATGTGGAGGAAGGATTTTCTTGAACTCTGAAGCCATTTGTAGAACTCCGGAGATGGTAAAGGCGAAAGAATGTAGAACAGATTGAAGAGGTTTTTTTTTTCTCTCTTTTTTTTTTTTTTTTTTTTTTATTTTCTTTTATTATTTTTTTATTTTTTTTTTCTTTTTTTTTTTTTTTTTTCTATTAAATCGTGGAAAAAGAGCCACACGGCTCATCGATAGGTAACTCCGGCATTGATGAGGCCAAATGACAATAAATGCATGCAGCAGAAAGGGCTCCCAGGCGTGATGAATGAAGTTTTCTCGTGATCATCTTGAAAGAACCATGATTTGATGGTACCCATGAACAATTAAAGAAAAAGGAGCACATGTCGATCGAAATTTGTATTGTCAATGAGTATGTGGATGAGCAAGACGCGTGAAAGCTATCTTTGAGGCAAGCTTTATTCAAATCTCTGCAATCCACACAAACTCGCACCTCCTTTCCCGGTTTTGGCACGGGGACTATGTTGGATAGCCATTCAGGGTATGTTGACACCATGATGATGTCGGCTTGAAATTGTTTCACAATTTCTTCTTTAACTTTTAACCTCCACTCAGGTTTTAATCGCCTAAGCTTCTGCCTGACTGGCTTGAATTCCCCTCTGATGGGAAGGCGATGAATGACAATGTCAGTGGATAAACGTCCATGTCTTCGTGAGACCATGGAAACACATCCTGGAATAGGGTCAATAGAGTAACCTTGTTATTCCTTTGGTTTGGAGTGAGGTCCGTACCAATCTGGACTTGTTTGGGGTTTTCTAAGGTTCCGAGGTTTGAAAGAGGTGGTTTGATCAAGATTTGGCTTGGGTTTGTTTTCAACCAATTCTTTGATCTCCTGAGGTATCTCATAGTCCTCTTGTATTTCCATCAAGTCTGAGTCCAACTTTACATCAAAGTTCTGATCCTTGTGGAGAATAGGCACCTCATCGCAAATGCATGGCACATCTAAATTCAAAGTCTGAAACAAAATATGCTTTCACTTAGTATATAACAACATTATCAATCACACAAAGTGTTAGCACTGTAATGACAAAAAAATAGCTATTATCTTTGTTCGAAAAAGTAAGCGATTATTGCTATCTACAAGGTAGAGAGTTTTTTCCTATTTACCCTCGTCGGCAAAATGCAAGGAGTCCGCTTCAATTATCGAGGGCAAAGTTTTGGTGAACTGCAGTGATGGAGGGGCTATCATCAACCTCCTTCTCCCGAATGATGACCATTACGTCTGGGCAATCATCGTCTGGGGTGTATCTGTTTGAGAAGTGTTTATTTGGGTTTTTGTTTGGTTTGACCCGCACCATTGATGGTCGCCACGCACTCTATTCAAGAGAGAGATCGAGGTCTTTTCGTAGTTCAGGCTTTGGTTTGAAAAGGTTCAAAGGGGTAAGTGGTGAGAAGAGGGTAGAGATGTTTTTTTCTTTTTTATTTATTTACATGCATGGAAAATAAAAGGCATACTACGAAGAAAGTGATACCGTTCCAACACTTTCTGGAACTCGCACCTTCATCCCCTGGATCTACATCTTCTCGGCTAGTTGAGGCCTGATAGTCCAGTAGTCAGTGGTTATGTCGCCTTCAGGGCTCGTGATAGAGGTTACCCCTTGATTCTGAATGTCTTCGCTTGTGGACATAACTTGATCGCTTCCTGATTCAGTACATTCCTCAGGGACGCTTGATATGGACGCATTGCAAAAAGGGATGAACTCTGGATTCTTTAATGGGTTGGATTCTCCGACAATCTCACCACCTTTTCCTTCATCTATTCCTTCGCCTTCTTCATGGGTTTCAAAGGATTCAACCATGAAATCTTTCTCGAACTATTGTTGCATTTCTTGCAAAGAACTTTCCTTTTTGGTTTTTTCTTCCTCGGAAAGGATTAGTATTTCCTCTGCATCATCCAAGGTGATAAGATCAGGAACGTGGTTGATATCTTCGAACCATAGGATGTTTGATGTTGGCAGGGGAATCTCCTTTGGGGATGCCTTTGTCTCCTTTGAATTTTCTTGCATTAGGATCAGTCCACCTTGTGTTCTGGCAGAATTATCGCTCATAGCCTTCACCTCATTTGAACTGCATGTCTCAACTGGACATCTTAAGCTTTTTATTTCTTTTTCGCCTTTTTGGTCATGGAAATTCTATATCCATTTCTCCATTTTCAATGAGATCCCGGATTTTATGTCGCATAAAGACCAAACATTCTTGATCGTATGCCCAAGTGAGTTAGAATGGTAGAGACATATCTTGGTGGAATCATAACTCTTTATCTTGGGTTTTATAGAGGCAAACAACTTCAGTAATCCTTCCTTCGCTTATCAAAAAGTGTACCATTTCTTCTTTGGATTTGCTTTCGGAGGGTGAATTTCGGACTCTTTTGGAGGTTGTTTGATCTTTCATCTTTGAGAATTCGCATTCCCTCGATTGGTTCTTCCGTTGGCGAGATCTTCTAGCAATTTTATCATCCCCATTTTCTTGTATTTTTCGACTGCTTTGATATTCTTCATTTATTTGGCTCATCGTGGAATCCTTTTTCTCTTGGCTTTCGATAGTTGAGTGAAAAATTGCCTTGTTTCGATGTTAGCGCCTTGACTATCGCCTTTTAGCTTGAAAGAGTTCACTTGATTCTGGATCACATCCAATTTTTTCATTCTTGGTATACCTCCTCCGAAGTTTTTTCCCACTTTAGGACATTTGTTACGCTTTTGCGGGTATTCCTCCATCCTTCGTATGTCATTTACGAATTGGATACATTTCAGCGCTTCTGACCCGATAATGTTTACTTCTTAGTATCGTATCGCATGATGGAAGGTTGGTGTTAACATTTTGTTGGTCGAGTTATTCATTCACCACAATATCGCCACTTTCGATCGATTTTGAATCTTATGTTTTAAGGACCAACAATCATGTGTATCGTGTCACCGAGAGACCACGAGTGGTAAGCACATCTCTCGCTTGGATTGTATCTTTTGCTCCTGGTTCCGGAAGTGGAGCTAGTTGTTGTAATTTTCTTGTGATCCATTAATATCGCCAACACATGTTCGAGGAATCACCCGATTGGAGTGAATACTCGATTTTTCGTTCTTTCAAATTTTCTTTTCCTGTCTGAGTATTGGTTGAATGCAGTCTGTTGTTGAGACGGCAGATTGTCTTGCATTTTCCAAATGGGGGGACTGTAGTTTGGCCTCCAAGCTTGCCCCTGTACAACAAGGGATACATCCTCATTGCCTTTATCGGATACCCCCTTGGGATCGCTCGCATACTTGCCAGTTTGTATATGTTTGGCGACTGCTTCCAAGGCAGTGAAGTCTTTAATCTTGCCTGCCTTCAGGCCCATCTCTGCCATTTCGTCCGTGTTTGATCATTTCCGCAAATGGCTTTCCTATGCCTGCTAGGATCCTCTCATAGTAAAGAGCCTCTTGGATATCAATAAATGTCATTACCATCTCAGTTTCTGTCATTGATGGAATGACTTGTGCTGCTAGATGTCTCCACCTTTGGGCATATTCTCGGAAAGATTCAGTACTTTGCTTTTTCACTTTAGTCACTTGATATCGATCTGGTGCCATTTGTGGATCGAAAATCAGATCGATTTAGAAAGGCGTGGGCCAATTCTTTGGTTGTGGATTTTGGCATTGTCAAGTCGAGTATACCGAGCTTTAGCTTCTCGATTGAGACTCTTTTGAAAAATTTGCATTACGAGGCTTTCATTTTCAAAGATAAGACCCCGATTCGCAATGTACACTTTTAGGTGCGTATAGGGATCATCTTTGCCCCATTGTACTTTTCAAACTCGGGACTTTGAATTTGGTAGGATATTGAGCCCCCAGGAATATCTGAGAGATCCGAATAGGTGACACTCCCATAATTTCCAGTCCCTTTAATTGATTGGATGGTATCCTCCATTTGTTGGACTTTCTTTCTTATATCCCCAGTTTCTCGATCATCCCTGAGATTTGTGATTTATTTATTGGAATGAGGTTTAGGTATCTGGGTTTCCATCTTTTTACCAATGCCCTGACTGCCCCATAGTGTGAAGGACTCTATTTGAGTAGGCATTGTCTGGTCCTGCGTATTTTTACTTTGTTCTTTTAGAAAGACAACCAATTCTGCTATCTGATTCCTTAATCCTTCAAACTCCTCTCGGGAAACAGGAGTAGGATCAGGCTGGCCCGGTGTAGCCATGCCTAACGGTGGGATCAGTGCCTTCTTGGACTTTAAGCAGGTCTGGACCGATTGCTTCCTGCGAAAGACTTACATAGTTTAGTCTTTAGGGAATGTATATAATAACATGTTATGTGGCGTGTTCATTTTAGGAATTTTATCCTGCAAAACCCGATGTCATTATATTTGTAGCATGTTAAATATGTATGTGTACACATTTCTTCATATTTCTCATTACATGGAGATAGATATGGAATGAAATTACAAGTAATTGTGTTTACAAGTAATTGAAATGAGAGAGCATGAAGAGACTTTCCTCCGTTTTGGGTTTATCAGAGGCTGACCTATCTTAGGTTACTCTCGCTGCTTTTTGGCATGAAGGTTCCCAAATCATCGCAATCTACTTGACGGAAAGTTAATGGGGTCTTTCAACTGGAGCAAATTTGGGTGGTGCCTTTCCCGAGCCTCGAGAGAATTAGTCTTCTCACGAGTCCAAAGAATCAAACACCAGCAGGATAGCCTCTCCTGGTGGAGGGACCACACAACATACATTCACATACATCGCGTCTCACCGCATTATGAAATGATGACATGTATGCGAAGCACTAATATCATAGCGATTTATAGTCACGAAGCACTAAATTCAATCAAGACATGCATTCGTACACATTCATCCAATGTAAATGCAACATCCACACACAAGCAGATAATGATTTTGAAAAGATTGTAGTAGCGGCTTAAGTCCTCTTACTGGAGTCCCATGAGTCGCCACCGCCGACGTCGGGATTTTTGGATGTCCTTTTCACATTACTTGTTTTTGGTGTTCTCATTGTAGGTGAGATTTGTTTGAAAAAACAAGTGAAAAGGTCCGACATGTATAATGTCGATTGATGGACTGTTAAGAGTCGCCATTGGTTTTTTAAATGGTTGTACCAACACAACCGAGAAAAGGTTTGCACATTGACCGGTGATGTGACATCGATATACTGGCTGGTGAAAAAGAAATTCATTTAGGGTCCGGGGACTTGGTTATGCACGGGGGGAAGGTGTTAGGCACTTGAAACATCCGTATTACCACTGTGACCGCTTTCTTTTCAAGAAACTATTATCCGAGTGTGTGTGTGGGTCAATGATGTCTTTGTTATAGGAAAGTTGTGCGAGGCCTCGTTCAAACCTATATACATTGTGGTTTGAATTTATGTAAAAATTCAGTTTTTTAGCAAGATATGGCAATAATGTTTTATAAAGAGGTTTTCAAACCCTCGATGCTCAATAGGAATTGAGACCTTTTACACTTCCATTTTTATTAAGTGAGCGGTCAATTGATTTTATTTTATTTGACGGACGCGAGGCATCCGTATGAAAAAATAATACATCCAAAAATAATGTCGACTTTCGTGGGTATGGAAACCATCGAGGAAATGCAGACATCGCAGAATAATTTACAAGTCGCATAATTTGAAAATGTCCATCACGGAACCGAATCTAGATCAATGAGATGAATCTGTGATCACATGATTCTAAGCGCATAAAATATTACAATTTGTATAAAAGCAATAAGCAGGTATATATATAAAAGCGATAAATATATATATACAGACAGGATCACCAACCACGAAGCACCTCCATGGGGGATCATAAATGTAAATAAAGCTGTAGATACGGTCAACCGCCACGAAGGAAACTCCAGGCGGGACAGAATGTAAATAAAGTTATAAATGCGGTCAACTGCCATGAAGGGAACTCCAGGCAGGACAAAATAAATATATATATATATATATATATAAAAGTAATAAACGCACCGGATGTAAAATCCAGGCTCATCGAACATAGTTCGACCACAGTTCATATATATAAGTATATATATAAAAACGAGTAAACGCCTTTGAAAAAGTCTAGGCTCATGAACAAAGTCAAAACACAGTTGATATATATAATTATATATATATATATATAAGCGAATAAACGCACTTTGCATCAAAAGTCTCAGGCTCATCGAACAAAAGTCCGACTACAGATTGATATATATAAGTATATATATATATATATAAAAGCGAATAAACGCACTGCATCAAAGTTCAGGCTCATCGAACAAAGTCAAACAGACGATTAATATATATATATATATATATATATATATATATATATATTAAAGCGAGAAGCGCTCCGGGCATCAAGTCTCAGGCTCAATCGAGGCATAACTCGATAATGTTAGTCAATATATATATATATATATATATATATATCTGATCGAATGAAACCACAGATCAAGTCAAGGGCAAAAGCAAACAACACGACTCTCAGCGTGTAGAAGGGTGTGTGCAAAGATGAAGAGAAAGACTCTAAAGTGTGTGAGAGAAGGCTTACGACTAAGCGATAAAGAAGGCTTCTATATCTTTAGAGTGGGTAAACACAGGCTTTTGTGGGTACAAAATAGGCTATATATGAGCTCACAGTGTTTAAAAGTGGGAAAATACAATGTATGGGCGAAAGTCAGAATAAATGTGCGGGGTTTCCCGTCTTTTTTCTTAGAAAATCAGCATTTTAAAGCCCCATATTTATAGAAGTGGGAGCCAGCAGGTCTACTGCGGCACCTAGTAGCAGTGTGTACTGCGCCTGCCCAGTGCCCAGGCGGTGTGGGTCCCCATGCGTGTCGAAGACGACGTGGGTTGTTGTTATTTCGGCCGCTCATAACTTTCAATCCGGGAGTCCGATGGAAGCGTGCCATACCATTCCGGAAAGCTCTTTCCAAGAGCTACACAATGATATATGATTTAACCTTTTTTAATTCCAAGAAGATGGGTCCATGACCGAAATAGCTTTCCCGGGTTTTCGTCAGGCAATCCGGTGAGCCGTTTTGCGTAGTTTGTACTCCGGAGTTAAGATATCTTTCTTGTGGGACTTCCTTTGAAGTATTTTGAGTTGAAATGAGTGTATTTGATTTGAAGTGATTTTGAGTTAGAAAAATAACCATTTTGCCCCTCCCGGGGTTATCTCCGATTTTCATGATTATAGTGATTGTTTCTCAGGTTTATCTCTGAGGTTGGCTTGTTGTTGACTTTGACTATCCTCGTGGTCATCTCCGAGGTTGTCTTGACCTATTCCATGGTTGGGACCGAGGCCCGGATACCTCGGGGTCATCTCCGAGATTAATGGCGGTTTCTCCAGGGGTGTGTGGTCCCAGTATTGTATCTGTGCCTCGGGGGTCATCTCCAGGTTGGATTTGGTTACCCAGATCACGATCGGGGTTTGATGATGAACTCCGATAGTATCCCAGTATGGATTTGGATTGTCTTTCGGGGTTCCTCTTAAAAGGCGAATCATCCTCCCCGCAATGTTAATGTGATGAAGAAAATTTCAAGTATCTACGTGCCTCTTCCCCTTCCTTGAAACTGACTTTCTTGTGACTGATGGTTGTGTTGTTGAGTGCCACGATCATTATGGTGTCTTCCTCCTCTACCTCGTCCTCTGTTGGAGCCATGTCCTCTATCAACTTTATTTGGTATAGAATGATTTTCTGAGAAAGCCTTCAATGTTTGTTCCTCCTTATCTTGGTGTAATATTTTCTGCTCATGGACCAACAAAGAATTTTGTAGCTCGTCTATTGAGAGAGTATCGATATCTTTAGACTCTTCAATAGAACAGACTAGAAAATTAAACTTTGCAGTCATTGATCGAAGGATCTTTTCAATAATACTCACATCCTCCAGCTTGTCCCCATGAATCCGCATCTTGTTTGCAATAGCCATCGTCTTAGAGAAATATATATTCTGAAACTGACTCTCCAGGCTTCATTTGGAGAACTTCGAACTCCCGTCGAAGAGCTTGGAGGTGCACGCGTCTCGCCCTTGTGTTTCCTTGAAACTTTTTCTTTATTGAATCCCAGATTTGCTTGGAAGTTTCTTTGTAGAGAATGGTTTCCAAGATTGACCGATCAATAGCTTGAAAGATATAATTCTTTACTTTGAGATCTTTCAGCTTCATCCCTTCAAGTTCAGTCTTTTGTGCTTCTGTCAAAACAACATCCACAGCTGGTTCTGCTACTCCAGAAACAACCACCGACCAATATTCTTTGGACCGCAAGAAATTTTCCATTAACATGCTCCAATGATCATAATGACCATCAAAGCGAGGAATGGCTGGTTGCACAAAATTTTCTACAGCCATCGATTTGGTGAAATGAGAAATGAAACTGTTGTTGTGTATCACTCTCACTTTTACTCACGTAACAGAGAAATAAAACTACTACTGTATATTATCACTCTCTGTTGTTTGCTGTGTATCACTCTCACTGGCCCCTTTCTTTTTTTTGGCACTAGCTTTGATACCACTGATACAAAGTTAGAAACATAAAAGAGACGTATGGTGAAGGAAATAAACACTGCAATTGATATTGAAAGAGAGAAGAGCCTATAAATAGGCTTTACATCAAAAACTGACAGACCACTACATCCTTGCACTAACCACTACATCCTAGCACCAACCACTACTCCTATAAAATAGGATCACATACTACACTTTCTAAGCCACTAATCAAAATACCTAAAGACTTCGACAAACCACATCTTAACAATATTATCATAGGCGGAACCAGGGGGTCGAGGGGGCATATGACCCATGGAATATCCGGCGGCGAGGGAGAGAGAGTGAAAAAGAGTTTGCCTGAACTTGATGAACTAAGGGGGGTTTAAGAAGAGCAGAGAATTGGTCTGCGAATTGCAGCATCCAATCTGGATGTTTGATAGGTTGTGGGTTCCTCGAAAGGGATAGTTCCGTTGGTGGGGTTTGCTTTTCTGGTGGTTCTGCTTACTCAGATGGTTCCTCTCCATACGTGTGTTTTTTCAATCGGAATTTTTTAATTTGGTTCATCTTGATGGTTGCGCAGTGGGGCCCACATAGGCAGGTATGACCTATGATGAAGATGACATGTCGAGCCCACTTGTTTTTACTTCAAATTTCAAATTTTTGGGCTGATTGCTTTTGGAATCTCCCGGGCTTTGCTCTTATTTGCTGATAGGTTTTACTCAAACTGACATATGCTTTGGGCCATCATCAAATGAACTGTTGGATTTTTCTAGCTGATCAAGAATGCTGACTGGGCCGTGTAGTTAGCTGGTTTTGTTTTGTAAATCTAACTTTGTTTTGTGAGGTTTAAAAGGCTACAATCAACTGGATACCTAAATGATAATTGCATTTGAATTTAGGATCCTTAACACTAATATACAACAATTAGAAAATAATTACAAAAATAAAACACACACAACATAATTACAAAAATAAAACAACACAATATTACCTTGCTAAAATTACGCGTCATTAACTCCTACACGTTAATTCTGAGCTTTCATATTTTCAATTTGGTAGATCCTAAATTCACGCTTATGAAGAAAAAGGCATCTTGTAGATCAGAAAAAACAGAGCAACGACAGATCGATCGGAGAAGACGACATGGAACTCTGAGATCGGATAATAGAGGAGTAGATCAACAACAACTTCAAGATCAACAGCAACTTTAAGATCAACAACAACTTCAAGATCTATAACAACTTCAAGATCAACAACAACTTCAATAAGATCAACAACAACTTCAAGATCAGAAATCAACCTCTGTAACAACTTTGAGTTTAAAGTTTATATGCATATTGTTACCTCATGGGTACTATATACTCGTATATTGGTTACCTTTCTTAAGTTTTTCGCTCTTTAATTGGTAACAAAGTCAGTATACTGACTGTTTTGATTTCAAAATGCATGTAAAAATCATTTTATATTACTCGTTACTAAGTACATATAAATTAGTTCTTTGTTTATTATTGATTCTATGTATAATGTTTATTTAGTTACCCGTGGTTACTATATACTCGTATATTGGTTACCTTTCTTAAGTTTTTCGCTCTTTAATTGGTAACAAAATCAGTATACTGAATGTTTTGATTTCAAAATACATGTAAAAATATGTTTTATATTTTGGTTACTAAGTACATATAAATTAGTTCTTTGTTTATTATTGATTTAGTTCTTTGTATAATGTTTATTTGGTTCTTTGAATACTTTAAATGTTTATTTGGTTACCCCGTGGTTACTATATACTCGTATATTGCTTACCTTTCTTAAGTTTTTCGCTCTTTAATTGGTAACAAAGTCAATATACTGATTGTTTTGATTTCAAAATGCATGTAAAAATATGTTTTATATTACAGTTACTAAGTACATAGAAATTGGTTCTTTATTTATTATTGATTTAGTTCTTTGTATAATGTTTATTTGGTTCTTGTATATACTTTAAATGTATATTCTACGGATGTTTTTATATTGATGGTTACTTATTAAATACATTGGTTACCTTCCTGCAACTATTGAATCTTTAAGTACATATTGATATTTTTTATATTGTTTGTTTTTGCTGTAAAATGCATGTCAAATATGTTTTATGTTATGGATACTAAGTAAATATATGTTAGTTCTTTGTCTGAGTCTGGATTTGGTTAGTATATAATCTTTGACTTGTTTACTATGTAATATTACCATAGTTCTTACATAATATTCTTTGTGTTTTATCTTGATTTTTTTATATTGATGGTTCTTGATTAACTACATTGGTTACTTCATTTTTTGTTATTCTTTAATTTGTAGCAAAGTCATTCTTGATTGTTTTGGTTGTAAAATGAATGTAAAATATTTTTTATAATCTTAGCTACTAATTACATATATCTTAATTCTTGTATAATATGTATTTAGATCTTTGAAAGGTGTTTATTTGGTTATTCTATAATGTTATTGAGTTTTATAATTGTTTCTTTTATATTGGTGGTTACTTATTGACTACATTGGTTACCTTCACACAACTGTTAATCTGATTATATAGATATTGGTTGTTGTATACTATTTAATTGGTTATAATATAATTGGTTGCAGTGACAATTTGGCAATTTTTATTAAGTTTGGAGTGTCAGATTTTGGCATTTTCGAAGCCTAATTTAATTGGAAATGGGTCAACGATGAAAAGTCACAAGCTTTCCTGGTGAACTGTAGGGTTTTTTGGTCAAATTCCATCATTTAGGCCTTCAAAATTGCATGTAAAAATGTGGTTTATGTTCTGGTTACTAAGATTATGTAATTTTGGTTCTTGTCTAATATTGATTTGGTTACTTTACAATATTTATTAGGTTGTTAGACAATGGAGGTAGCGATAACCAATACAACAAATTTAATTGTTTCTGAGGAATATATAATTGTTTCTTTGTTAGTAACCATTAACCACATGGTTGGTAACATTTTGATGGTGTCTGATAACCAAAATTGATGTTGATTAATATTTTAATTTTGATTCCATCATGAGTTATCAATATTAAGTAAACATATACAAGCTTTATCTTGATCTTGTCTACAAGCTTATAACATTCTTGATACAAGCTTTATAATTATCTGGTTACTTAACAAGCTTGTAGATAAATAGACACACTCATACATATACATTTAACAATTGATGTTTGTCGATGATACAAAGCTTGTAACTATCGATTACTAATACTTGATAACCATAATGTAACATAATAAAACAGTAACCATATAATTATATGATAGTAACCAGAACAGGTTTTAATGCTAACCAAAACAGGAACATCATGTAATGAAACTCAGTTTAAGCAATCCATGTATACTATAACCATAATGTAACATAATAAAACAGTAACCATATAATTATATGATAGTAACCATAACAGGTTTTAATGGTAACCAAAACAGAAATATCATGTAATGAATCCCAGTTTAGGCAATCCATGTATACTAAACAATTACATATTAAACATGATAAAAAAAAATAAAAGTATCCGAAATTCCACATTGAGGACACAATAATAGTAGCCAAACCAAGGTAACAGTAACCAAAACATAATAAAGAAGTAAGCAAATAGTTATATGAAAGTAACCAGAACATGTAAGATGTATTTGTGGAAATGGAAGTAGAAATAGAATAGCATAAACCTTGTAGAATATATTTGAAGGAATTTACAAAAATAATACATCAATGTACACTAAGCAAATACATGATTTATTATGACTTGAGTTTATTATTTATAAAAATAATACATCCACAAACTAATGATGCCTTAAACTTCTTCAACTGTCTTGAGTTCAATTTCTTGGTAATAATGCACGGGACTTCCATGTCACACCAATATATAACTTTTCAATGAATTTTTATTGCATTCCTCATAGTAAAGATTCCCATAGCGCAAATAAAAAAAAAAGATTTACACGATCATTAGTAACGAGATATAAACAATATTTATATCATAAGCAGTTTACCAAATAAATACATTGTAACCAAAATAACATATAAAAGTAACCAAAATCTCAATTGACGAAAAAAGAATGGTATCCAAATCATAAACTAACAGTAACAAAAAATATACTAATGAAGTAACCAAACAGTTATATGTTAGTAACCAAAACATATATTAATGGTAACCAATACATAAAAAACATATAGACCAAACAAAGTTTAGTCAACCCATATATTAAGCAAATATATGGTAACTAGAACAACAAAAAACAGTAAGCAAAATCCCAACTCAAGGAAACAAAAATGGAATCCAAATCAGAAACTAATAGTAACCAAAAACATACTAAATAAGTAACCAAATATTTATATGATAGTAACCAAAACATGTTTTAATGGTAACCAATACATAAACAACATGTACACCAAAAATAGTTTAGTCAACCATGTATACTAAGCAAATACATGGTAACCATAACAACATAAAAAAGTAATCAAAACCAAATCAAGGTAACAAACATGGTATCCGAATCTCAAGATAACAGTAACCAAAACATAATGCAAAAGTAACCAAACAATTATATGATAGTATCTATTTTTTATTAGCAGCGTAGCTACAACGTAAGCATTACATCAAGCCCCAGAAATTAGTCTAGTATATTAAACAACATGTAGTCAAACTCGGTTTAGTCGATCAATGTATACTAAGCAAATACATTGTAACCAAAACAACATATAAAAGTAACCAAAATCCCAATTGAGGGAAAAAGAATGGTATCAAATCATAAGCTAACAGTAACAAAAAAATATACTAATGAAGTAACCAAACGGTTATATGTTAGTAACCAAAACATATATTAATGGTAACGATACATAAATAACATGTACACCAAAACCGGTTTAAGTCGACCATGTATACTAAGCAAATACATGGTAACCATAACAACATAAAAAAAATAACCAAAATACCAAATCAAGGTAACAAAAATGGTATCCGAATCCCAAATTAACAGTAACCAAAACATAATGCAGAAGTAACCAAACAGGTATATGATAGTAACAATAACAAAATTTAAATTAACATACCTTTAAAAATTTTTAGTTTGAAAATATCTTCTGGCTATGAACTTGAGCTTCTTCCCATGACATTTGTCGCCATGATCTCTTTCCGAATAACATCAAGAGGCAAGTTTGAAGCAAAAATTATATTATCTCGATAATAGAACATGTATGCTTTCTGATCCAAAACCTTCTTTTCACTAACTTGAACAACCTGTGAATCAACAAGTGCAACAAAAGTAAATTAAAAAACAATCAAAAAAATAAAGGACTATTAGACAATGCAAACCAGTTGCATCCCCCAATAGCCTGAAGGAGATCAATATTCATTAACCAATTTACGCCACCCAGTACGAACAACTATGATGAAGATCGAAGAAGAAGAAAAATATTCATTAACCTTGTATACAGGTCTAGTTAATTAGTCTAACAACTATAAAGATGATGAAGAAGAAGATGATGAAGAAGAAGATTTTAGAGAGAGAAAGTACGAAAATTATGGAAGTTGGGAGAAAAAGAAGGTTTATTTACATAGGAACACGCGTTTCAAAAAAAACCACCCGATTTGCCATATCAGCCAATTAATACTAATCCCTTAAATTAAGGAATTCTAATTACACTAATATTGTAAATAAATATGGAAAAGTGTAATATTTTTGTAATTATTTTATAGGTGTATGATTTTTGTAATTATTTCTAAAAATGTACTAATATATGTAATTTACCCTTGAATTTAATTCTTGTAGAGCATCGAAAATCAACAATACATCGGTTGTAGTATTTTAAGCAATTAGTTATTGTGCTTTTAAAATATTCAATTAGCCCACTATACTTTTTAAAAATGTTCAATCAACTCATTCCGTCCAATTTCTTGGACGGACGTTAACAAATCAGCTTGAATTGCTTACGTGGCTTTTTGGAAAAAAATAAAAAATTACGTGGCAAAAAGATACATATAATGTTCTCATCTCCTCCTTTCTTTTATTTTTAATGGATTTTCTTTTTAATTTTTTTCTTATCAAACAAAAAAATAAAAAATAAAATCATTATGTGGTAAAAAAAAATAGTTAAAATAATAATAAAATTAAAATAAATATTTTAATTCATTTTTTATAATTTTTTTTTTTCTTTTATCTTTTCCTTTCTTTTAATAATTATTTTTATTTTAAAATTAATTCCAAATAATACAAATAATATATCAAAATTTTTGTATCAATGAGATCTATTACAACATTACATTAATTTCAATAAAAAATAAAAATAAAAATCATTAAATATGTGACAAAATAATAATTAAAATAAATATTTTAATTTATTTTCTATATAATTTTTTCTTTTCATTTTATCTTTTCTTTCTTTTAATAATTATTTTTCTTTTTAAAATTAATTCCAAATAATACAAATAATATATCAAAAGTTTTAATAACTAAACATAAAAAAAAAAACAAAAACAATCTCTTTTCCTTTCTTTTAATATCACTTTCCTTTTATGAATAACTAAATACAAATTATTAATAAAACAAACAAAATTCAAATTATTTAAATTACAAATTATATTATAATCATCAAATCGCTATCATCAAATGTGTTTACGAAAATAAGAGTTTTTGATTATAATAACTCTTATAATTTGTCATTTGAATATAATTTATCATTTAAATAATTTGAATTTTATCAATAACTAAATGCAATTTTTTTTTGTTTTTTTTGTTTAGTTATTAAAAGTTTTAATATTATTTGTATTATTTGGAATTAATTTTAAAATAAAAATAATTATTAAAAGAAAGGAAAAAAAAATTATATAGAAAATGAATTAAAATATTTATTTTAATTTTATTATTTTTCTCATAATTAATGATTTTTTATTTTATTTATTTGTTGAAATTAATGTAATGTTGTAATAGATCTCATTGATACAAAATTTTGATATATTATTTGTATTATTTGGAATTAATTTTTAAAATAAAAATAATTATTAAAAGAAAGGAAAAAAAATTATTAAAAAAATGAATTAAAATATTTATTTTAATTTTATTATTATTTTAATTATTTTTTTTAACACATAATGATTTTATTATTTTATTTTTTGTTTGAAAAAAAAAATTATAAAGAAAATCCATTAAAATAAAAAGAAAGGAAGACATGAACATTATATGTAAAACGTAATTTTTTATTTTTTTCAAAAGTCACGTAAGCAATTCAAGTTCGATTTAGTTAACGTCATTCAAGAAATTGACGGAAGGGGTTGATTGAACATTTTAAAAAAAGTATAGTGGGCTAATGAATATTTAAAAGCACGAAATATTTAATTGCTTAAAAAAACACTACAACCAGCGATGGATAAAATGCTTTTTGCCATACATCTTCTATGCCTGGACACTCTAATTTTATGGTGTTTTCATTTGTCTAGCCTTGGGGTATGCAGTATTATGTAATTAGGCTACGCAATTATAATTGTCCAAAATGAATTTAAAAGAAGCACTCCAAGCGTTAATAAATAATTATTTTTATTGATGTATTTTGACCCTCCCTATAAAAAATGTTCTCATTCCTCCACTTTGTATTATTGTATAGATACTAAAATAAAAGAAATCAAATAGTATTAGTTAAGATGATTATATTTTTTTATTTTCTTATAAAACCATATTACGAATTCATGTTTTCATACAAAACTAAGATACTAGTTTCAATTTTTGAATAAAACTAATAAATTAATATTAAGTAAGATGTTCTTATTTTTTTATTATATTGTTATAAAACTATATTACTGATTCTTGATTCCTTATAAAACTATGATACTAGTACTAATTTTTGATTTGAATTTGTAAATAATAAAAATTGATTTAATGTAGAAAAATCAAAGGACAAACCAAACAAAAAGAAGAAGAGAAAAAATTAAATTTTATTTAATTATTTAATTATATATATATATATATATATATATATATATATATATATATATATATGCGTGTATAATGTCTCATTACGTCTATAATTAATATGTGCATATAATAAAATATATATGTCATATCAATCATTATTACTAATTTTAGCAACCATTATATCGCGAGCCATTTCAAGGTTTATACAAAATTTTGATCACAAATAGTTTTTCTTCGTACCAAATATACTCTATATTGGTCAAGTATTTTGAATGTGCTAGTAATTAACTATTCTAATGTACTTATTTCTTTATTTTTTGCTAATTAAATATTTCAATTGTGGTATTAATTTAATATACTCAATTTAGTAACAAATGCTCTAAATATGATAAATTATTTAAGTTGTTGATAATGCAGAGTAATATTGATCATATTGGTAAAGGCACATTTAGCATATATTTTTAAATATATATTAATACTAACAACCACATTTACTAACACTAACAACTCTTGCTCAGACATTATTAAGAGTCATTGGTTACTTTATTAATTAAATATCCTATTTATTTTAATTTTATCAAATATTTCAATGTAGCATTAATGTACCAAATTACGAAACATATTATTACTATACATTACAAATGCAATGTTTCTTCTTATCTGTTATTTTAGACACGTGTTAATTAAAATTACTATGATAGAATTTTAAAATTGTAGCATACGTCACCAAAGGTGTATAGATTTTTTCTTGAATGACTATATAAGGGAATTAATGTTTTCAAATGATAATACTATATTTTCACAAGTGAGTGGATATCCCATTTGCATCCATGTGATAGAAATCTATTTGGACATATATATATATATATATATATATATATATATATATCACAAATAGTACTTTTTCAGCAACCAAATCGTTAACTATTTATCATGATATTTAGGGTTGAAATTGAAGTCAACTTAGTTACTGTCGCTAAAAGGAATAGCGACATGCATATTCTTTCTAGCGGCTCAAGAAATTACTTCCCTCCTTCTGTGTAATCTGATCCCTAGTGCTAGAAGGAGTAAGAACAGATTGGTTATATCAGATATTTTCCTTTTTTCTCAGATCTGGTCATCCACTCTCACATTGTGCGCTAGAGCTTGAGATTACTATGTCACTTCTTAATCTAGGTAAATTTTTCAAAATGGCAAGAAAAATGTCTACTCATAATCTATTTTTATCTAGTTCTTCAGATTTTATTGGTAGCTTATATTGTACAAATGCATTTGAGTTTGTAAATAAAGTTAAAAGTAGTAAATCAGAAATGGTTCCATACTTTGGTCAGTTGTTCGATCTCTAAGTTGGAAGAAGTTAAAAAAATAAAAAGAGCCTATGCTAAAAAAAAATTGGATTTGAGATTAGAATTGCAACAAGTCATAAACATGTTCATACGAATGATGTGTCATCTAGGTTATATGTGTGTGACAACTTGAGAAATCGGATATATAGTTTTGTAAATTATATTTAAAGAATTATTATTTATATAATAAAATAAACTTTTATTGATAATATTTTGTGTTATGTGGTTAAAGGTCTTATTATGACCTTGAATGTGTTTATGAGTAGACTTTACGAGTTTCAGATTCGTATATGGAAATAAAAAAATCGAGAAAAAGACGTAAAAATATTATTCACCCGAAAAATGTTTTTGCGCTTTTTTGATTTTTCGAAGAACACGTAAATGTTAATATGATGAGAAAAGACAGAATGTCCAATAAAATTTGAAAATGAAAAACGTAGTTTTAGCCTATGTAATGAATTTTGAAAGTTAATTAAGTATAATACAAATTATTATACGAGAAGGATACCAGAAATATATGAGTATAATACGAATTATTATACGAGTAGAATAAGAAGAATAATACGACGTATAATACGAAGTACAATGTGCGTATAATACGAAAATTATACTGTAAAAATACAAAAGTCAAAGTCAACGATTTTGGCTAACTAATTGAAAGTAGTATGCACACAAGTCAATCATGTTTGATGATAAATCATATATTTTGTAACAATCTTATTTATTTATTAATAAAAGAATTGTTTAATTAAAGGCTTTTAACTTATCTACATAGTGTTGTTTTATAATATGTGATAAACTCATAGTTTGAAGCAATACTTTTAGAATCATGAAATTCTTAGATAGATTAAAACTAAAATTGTTCTCAATCATTTGGATTACTAAAAAGGGATTAGTGAATCCGGATAGATTGATACATACGTTGCTTGTTCATTGGATGATCTCATGATCATTTGTGTGGAGATACTAAAGTAATTAGTATGTAGACGTTTATTGAAGAAAAAGTTTACTGAACGTGACTCGCTGAGGAATACCTAATAGAGTTTTACTTGCCTGTCAATAAGAATTCATGTAGTAATAGTAGTACAAGTGATCCTTAAACTTAAGATCATCATAGTATCTTGTATATGGTAAATTATACTTTAACATATTCCTTAAGACCCTTAAGGTATATCAAATGACATGCTTGAGTGTAATAAGTTGTATATATAGATAATGAATAATCAACAAAGAATCTATCGCTTCTAGTAAAAGAAGATAAATATCCTATGTGATTCGATAAATGACAACCTAGTAGTCATTGGCCAAGACAAAATGAAATTAGAAAGGAGTTTCTAATTTGCATTATTTAGAGTTGTGTATTTAAGAATTGAAATACATATAATTAAATAAAATAAGACTTGACAATAATTCCATTACTTATATTTAATTGGGACATTGTATGGTTGAAGGATTGAATTGTACGGTAACTATTTACTCAAAGGTTCTTTTATGATTAACGTTGAAATCTATATTATCTGAAAAGTCGTTAATCGCTAAGGAGACTTATCATTATTATAGAATAAATGTTATTTATTTAAATAAATTAATAAATTTATTTATTTATTTAAATAAGATTAGAATTGTTCTAATTAATTTATTCACAACCGGTTTAATATGGAGAACCAAAAGGGTCATACCATAAAAGGAAGAATATTTATTTAAGAAATAAATGGTATAATCGTAATAATAAATTATGTGTATTTAATTTAATCTATGGTGATAAAATAAATTAAATAGCTTAATATTTATTATTTAATATTTTAAAAATATTAAATATAAATTAATAAGAGAGTCTTATTATTATTACTATTATTATTATTATTTAATTCTAAAGGAGTTTGAGAATTAATTAATAAAAGGTACTCTCATATATTCCTAATAAGATTAAGAGGCTAATTAATTAAAATAATTTAATTAATTATTCCTAATAAGAGTAGGAAGCCTAATTAATTATAATAAAACCTTATTCCTAAATAGTTTAGAAGGGTTCCCTACATCTATAAATAAGAGTAGTCTTATTATGGGTAAGGGTTACACTTGTTATACAAAATGACAATTCTACGAGTTGAGAGAGTACACAATATTCTATGGAGATAAAATTAGGGTTTTGTCAAACACCCATCTTCTTGAATATTTGTTCTTCCTTGGTGGATCACCTCTAGAGGCCAAACACTTGGGTGGCTAAAGTTGACTAAAGGAAGGAATCAAACCCGACCGGTGGATTTAAGTTGAACGTGAAAAGGAATTGGAGGTGAACTTGTACCTGAGGAAGCTCGTTTTTACAAGGGTATGAATCTGATATCCATCTCTTTTCTATTGATTGATAATTATGCATAAAGTATGATCATATTGATGGTTTGTATGAAAAATTTTAAATTCTGTTTTATCGCGCTTTCGCACTTTTTATGTAATATGATTGCATGATCGCGCTATATACAAAACACTAATTAGATTGTTTAACCAAACTAAATGGGGATGATTAGGTTAGGACAACTAAACCCTAACTAATCATTTATTTTCCCTCCAATTAACCACACTAGTTAATATTTAACTATGGTTAGTTAGGTGTGGTTAGGTTAAAGAAACTTAAGAAAAGAATATGCCTAGAATATGCTAATTATATGGCAAATGACCAAAATACCCCAAGTTGTAAATTTTATATATGCCAGCAAAGTTCATTCATTTCTTTACCAAATCAAAATCTAAGAGAAGAACCTCCTCATAAATTGAGAGCGAAAGAGAGAGAGCTCGAATTTGGGGAAAGAAAAGGAAGAGGAAAAGCTAACAACTTTGCAAGTTTTGTCAATAAGGACAAAGGACAAAGAACAAAGAAGAAATGTAATAAAACCTAACTTTTAATCCATTTCCTTTAAGTTTAATATATATAATCACATAGCTTATTGATATAAAAGTATAAGATGATAAGAAAATGGAAGTAATAAAAACTTGAATCTTAATTTCATTAACTCTTTTATAGCTTTTCATTGTTGGTGGTTGGATGATTCGAATGAATCATATGAATGATTCTGATAAATAAGGAAGAATTAGTGGATTTAAAACACTAATATGCATGTGTAAGGTGAAATTATAATTAAAATAATGATTAGAACGAAAAATGAGTTGTTAATGAAAAAATTTTAAATTATCATTAGTATTTTGTTAATGGATAAATTGAAAACCATTGTAGTATGTTAGTTTTAATATCTGAGTAAAGGTATATAGAAGTGTAAGAAATGTTCCAGGAGAAACGGATTAAAAATATGCTATAACAAAGTTATGGCGAAAATTTGAGTAAAAGACGTTAAACGTTAAATTACTAGTTCGGTATAATTTCTGGACAAATTTAGAAAGTAATTTAATGATCCCGAATAATTGACTGATGTAAATCATGAAAACCGTGATTCGTTGACTCAAGAACGAACTCATTTTGGGTTTGGATGAGTAAGTTATGGAGAAATGAAGACATAACACGAAGTTGAAAAACTGGGCGATGAGGAATTTTTGAGCCGAATGAAAAGCTTGTTAACGAATTCAGAAGATAGTTTTATCTTGGGGAAATCTTAGTATATATAATGAGAGCAAGAATTTGGTCCGAGAACGGATTCATTCCGAGTAGGAACGATAAAGTTACGAGTTAACAAAGTTAGCGTCTCAATCGTAGTGAAAAGCTGCAAAAAAATTCAATGTTTTAAGTCTAGCGCCGCAGCGCCGGCCAAGGCTTGGAAGGCAGTGTCGCTTTGGGAGGTTGGCTCTTGTAAGTGGTGGTCGTCATGATCTTGAATTATAAAGGGAATGGAAGTAGCCATGACGCCAGGCGAGGGCAAGGCCTAGTGATGAGTGTTTATCAATTCAAAGCTTGGGGAAAGTGTACGTATGGAATGATTATGAACGAATTTCCAATGGATATTTTTGTTAGAAATAATATAAATCCGACGGAATTAGCTTATCTTCAATGGAAAAATCTGTCAGAAATACTTTTTTTTCTTGTAGTGTATTATTATTATTATTATTATTATTATTATTATTATTATTATCATTATTAAAATGATTACATTAAATTTAGAGTAATACTAGAAATACCAACTGTACACAAAAAGTTGTGCACACAAAGTATAAAAAATGGGAGAAAATAGGGAGCGAGATTGAACGTCTTACACATTTTTATTGATAATCAATACATGAGTCCTACTCTTGGTGCACAATTTTTTATGTATAGTTGGTACACATAATATTATCCTTAAATTTATTAAATGTTGACATTATCCTTATATATTTCATAAAAGAATAAAAAGTGTAGGTCCACTCACTTTCTATTAAAGATTTTTAGACAATATTTATAAAATAGAGTATATCTATGATAATTAATGTTCTTAATTAAGATTTTAGATAATATTTATGAAATACAATTGATCCTCTAGTAATTAATGTATTTATTATCTAAAATAGAGTATATCTCAATAATTAATGTTCTTTTGGATAATATATACAAAATATAATTTATCATCTATTAATTAATGTATTCATTATCTATGATTTTTACACAATATTTGTGAAATATAGTACATAATAACTTTAACATTCATTAATTTTTTAAAAAATTAACTTTCTTCCATGAGTTATAATTAAAAGAAAATTGATATTTTTACATGTTAAAATGATATTTTCACATAAGGCTTTCTCACATGGAAGTGGGACCCAATCACTATTCATATGAGAAGAATAATGTGCGGATATTATTTTTTATGTGAAAATATCAGTTCCTAATTAAAATTTTCTAATAATCAAAATTGGTATTTTTCTAAGACAATCCTCTTATATTATTAATTATAAGAATGAAATATACATATTGTGTGTGTGTATATATATATATATATATATATATATATATATATATATATATATATATATATATATTTGTTTATTTAATTATATATTAGACATTTATTTATAAATTTAATTGTATATATATATATATATATATATATATATATATATATATATATATATATATATATATATATACACACACACAGTTCACTCTTCCTATCATCATTTCTCCATCCATCGATGAATCAAAATCAGCTAGCCATCCATTTTCTTAATCAATCAAACGATATATTTATTACAATGTCCTCTCTAAATATTCTTTCCAAAGCCTTTAGTGATGATCCAAAACACTTTGAAGACATTGTCCCTCTTGACTTCAACTCTATGAAAACAATGCCTAATTCTTATTAATGCGAGGAATTATATGATGGCCTCTCATACGAAAAACTATTGATATATACCCGTTATCGATTTCACGGATCCCAATGTGGAACAACTCATGGGCCATGAAGCTGAAACTTGGGGGATGTTTCAAATTATCAACCATGGAATTCCCTCAAGTCTGATAGACAAGGTGGATTCCGAGGCCAGAAGGTTATTCAACCTTCCAACTCAGGAGAAGATGAAGGTTTTGAGGCCAGCAGGAGGATCTAGTGGCTACGGTGGTGTTCGGATATTCTCCCTTCGACAATTTTATGTCTAATGTATGTTGAGTTTTCCATCTACTTTATGCTGAGCCACTCTACTATCTGCAGAGTCACTCTACCATTTGCTGAACCACTCTACTATATGCAGAACCACTCTACCATTTGTCCCTACTTCTAGACCACATACCAAGGTATTTTAATAGGGGTTTAAGTTCCTCATTCATATAAGTTAGGCCTATTTTAACTGAGGCTCAAATTGGACAGTTTAACACTTTTTTCCCAAAATTAATTGACTCTTCTTAAATTTCTTTTAGTTTTGGTTACTTGGACAGTCTAGGCATGTGTATATTAGTTTCTTAAGGTTACTTTTATCATCATCTCACTTTCTTTAGTCATCTAGTAAATTTTGACCTATCAAAGCTCATTTTAGGCTTGAAAAATAGATCCTAAATTGGTTTTCTTACTAGCTTTGGTCATAGAAATGATTAGGAATCATCACAAGCATGTATTAGCAATTTTATATGAGTTCATTATAGTCTTAGAAATTAAGGTACTAAAAAATTTACCCCAAAACATACCACTTTTTGCCTAAAACATAATTTTTAACAAGTCCAATATTCAAAACGGT
This sequence comes from Panax ginseng, assembly GCA_020205605.1. Classification (NCBI taxonomy): domain Eukaryota; kingdom Viridiplantae; phylum Streptophyta; class Magnoliopsida; order Apiales; family Araliaceae; genus Panax; species Panax ginseng. The sequence goes on along the minus strand of CM035143.1, from coordinate 118,188,989 downwards.
TTAGACTTGGTTTTTTTAATTTATGTAGCTTACTTATGCCATATTATAGCTATTGAAACTTACCTACAAGATTCATGTGTGTTTTCTCTTCGTTTAAGTGTTAGATGACACTTTAAAGCTTACTTTTCATGGCCCTTAAACATGAAAACTAAGTAGTACTCAATATGGACCTCAACTAAGTTCAGGAACAACTTTAAATGTTAATTATGGACATATTATGGTCTCCTTACTGACTCAAAAGTTCAGGTACTAACATTAACCAAGACAGCAATCTAGAGTTTAAGCACAGTTTTGGCTATTACTCACAAATAGTCCCCAAGCTATGATTCAAGGGTTATCTAAGCATTCATATAAACTTCAAATTATCCTTAAAACTTATCATCACATACTTTAACAAATTTAAAATTTTGCTCATGTATCAATACCAAAACAACTCATTTCTAGGCATTATTAGCATGAGTTAGTACTAAACCACCATAACAGCCTTCAAACTTTCAAGTACAAGTTTTATCACAACAAATACTTTCTGTATACTATATTTTCATGGTTTAATATATCTAAATGCGGGGATTCTATCTTTTGTTCAAAACAGTCCCTAATAGACTTTTAATTCTTCTTTCATTGGTCTAAGAACATCAATTTACAGTATTCCAATTTGAGACACAAAGTGGGGGTCCGCATATCACTCTTAATTTAAGATCAACGATCGTGGAGTTGTATTCTACGATCGTGGAGTTGCACTCTATGATCATGGAGTAAGATACTCTACTATAAAATTATCATAGCATGTAAGTTATACTACAACATGGTATTTTTAAGCATAGAAGCATGTTTGAGGCATTCATATGAATATATGAGCCCGTAGAAATGATTTGGACTCTAATTCATAGCTAGCATGCTTTTATACTATAACAACCTTTACTTGGACATTTAATCAAACAGTTGGTGAGCATGATTTTATTTACATGTAACCACTAGTTTCCTGTCCATTTTCCCTAGCCTTTTGGCTTTTGATTTATTAAAGGGCTCCATATAATGCCTCAACAACCACACAAAACTCTAATATCATCATAACAACCACCATAGTCTTATTTAATACTATAGCCACTAATAGCCCATAAATATGAAATGGAAAAGGAATGGATTGAAAGTGTCTAAGCTTGATTACCTTGATAACTTCTAGAGATTGAAGTAGCTATGTTGCTCAATCCTCCATTCCTTTCTAGTCGTAGCATTGCTACTCTCACAATCTAATGAACTGCAAGTGATATTGCATTTGGAACTCAGATAAGTATAGAAGTTATCTGATTTCAGGTGCATTGTATGGTCATATATGGCTGAGCTTTCTCTCTCTCTCTTTCTCTTAATCTGCCTACTTGGCCTATTGCTACTCTTCATCATTATCTCTACTTGGCTGCTCTCTTTACCTCCTACCCGATCCTATATTGGCCTTCAACATTACCACCACACAGTCCTTACAAGGCTTAGCAGCCTCCTACTGTTCGGCAGTTACTTGGCCCCTATATTGGCCCCTATTAATTCAATCATCTAGTAGCTACTTGGCTCATGCAATGAACTTGGCTCCTACAGCCACTCTACACCTTATAGCTACTAACTAATTTGCTAACTAACTAACTGTTAGCTTACTGACTGACCAACAACTATTTCACTACTCTTTTAATTTGAACTAACAGTTCCTTTTCTCTCCAATATGGGCTGCCGAATTGGGCCTAATGCAAGGTGGGACACAACTTTGTTTTGGGCTCAATGTACTCATATCATAAAATAAAGAAGGCTTGAATGCCTACATGGAAAAATTAATTTGACCCAATTTATATAACTTGGACTCTTATTACCCCTATTTACGTAAGGCAATGGTCCATAACCCTAAATTATTTGAAAGCACACCTAGCAAATTTGATATGTCACAATATTTAATATGGACTTATATTACATATTAATATACATGTAATTTTATCCACCACATTTCTTTATGCTAGTAAAATAGTTAGCACATACATCATTAAAAATGATGGTTGTATGTAATTTAAATACTTCATGGTCGTACCTACCATTTTCCTTATTTGTCACTAAATAATACTTTTGAACGAAATTAATTATATTATAATATAATTATTTCATTGATCTCATAGGTGGATTGTTTTCAAGAATATTTCTCAATTAAGCTATATTGGCTTCCCTTTTCATTTTGAATAATCAAGGTATACATTTAATAATACCCTTGCTTACTACATCTCATAAAATTTAGTTAACTCCGCATATTACTTCCTTTTCATTATGAGTAAGTAATATTTATAATGTCTTGTACATTCTTGGTTAGAGCCTTTTATCTTAAAAGTCTCTACCTGATCATTTTAACACATAGAAAAAAAATTAATCCACTCTTTTCACATTTCCTTTATTAATAATTATGTTAAATCTCTAATCTTTATTTAATCACTTAATATTTCCCTTAAAAGAAATATTGCTAATATTCGAGATATCACAGTCTTAGGTTTTTCCTAGTTTAAAATCGCTTCAATATTTGTAGGATCAACCGATATTCCTTGCTTATAACTTATTCGGATTAAATGCAAAGTCGACCACTGAACTTACCTGATATTTGGGTATTGAGCCCCTTTCTTCTGGTCAACGCAAACTGAGCCCCTTCTATTCAAAAATTTGGACTTTGAGCCCCAGGCACATATGGCAGATCTGATATGGACATTTTTCCAAAATTATGTAGATGCACATATTCGAACATAGAACCTCTATTTTGGAACATTGGTCCTATGACCAACTGATCAACATGAGTTATTGTTATTATTTTGCAAGGATTTATATTTATAACTAAACAATTAAATCACCAAATTAAAAGACAACAGATCCCAAGCGGTTCCCAATCAAACCAATTATTATTATTTTATTATAATAATAATTATAATAATAATAATAACAATAATATTTTAATTATAATAATAATTATAATTATAATAATAATAATAATATTTTAATTATAATTATAATAATAATAATAATAACAATAATATTTTAAGTAATAATTATAATAATAATAATAACATTAATATTTTAATTAATAATTATAATAATAATAATAATAATAATATTTTAATTAATAATAATAATAATAATAATATTTTAATTATAATAATAATAATAACAATAATATTTTAATTATAATAATAAAAAAATATTTTAATTATAATAATAATAATAACAATAATATTTTAATTATAATAATAATAACAATAATATTTTATTTATAATAATAATAATAATAACAATAATATTTTATTTATAATAATAATAATAATAATAATAATTTAATTATAATAATAATAATAATAATAACAATAATATTTTAATTATAATAATAATTATAATAAAATAATAGTAAAATAATAATAATAATAATAATATCCTTAAGGTTTCTTTATGGGAACCGCTTGGGACCTTCTACAAAAAATGGGCCTTTTAAGAACGATTTTTTTTTGGCAAGCGACTTTATAAGTCGTTCTAAAAATATATGTTTAGCAACGAAATTTGTTCTTCGTTGCAGATTTATCGTCGCTTTCACTTTTTGCAACGAAATTCATAAGTCGTTGCAACATTTTCGTTCTTAATTCATTGGCGGGAAAAAATTTCGTTAGAAATTGCTGCAAAATTTTCTTACCACTTGATTTCTGTCATCGCGTGGTAAGCGAAAATTTTTTGTTCTTAAAATGGGGCTTTAAGAACGATTTTTCGAGTAACAACTTTATAAGTCGTTTCTAAAAGTGTATGTTTAGCAATGAAATTTGTCCTTCGTTGCAGATTATGTCGACTTTCACTTTTTGTAATGTAAATTCATATAAGTAGTTGCAAAATTTGGAAACAAAATTGCGTTAGAAATTAGTTGCAAAATTTCTAACCACTTGATTTCTCCTCATCATAAGGCAACGAAAGTTTTTTTGTTGCTATATTTCGTTGCCTAATATAGACCACATTCATTGGCAATAATTTTTATTTTCGTTGCATATTTTATACAACTTTTTGGAATGACTATTAACATGTTGCCTTAAATTAAGATAATAATAATAATAATAATAATAATAATAATAATATAATAATAATAATAATAATAAAAGTAATAATAATAATAATAATAATAATAATAATAATAATAATAATAATAGTAATAGTAATAATAATAATAATAATGATCATAATAATAATAGTACTAATAATAATAATAATAATAATAATAATAATAATAATAATAATAATAATAATAATAATAATAATAATAATAATAATAGTACTAATAATAATAATAATAATAATAATAATAATAATAATAATAATAATAATAATAACAATAACAATAAGCGATAATAATAGCAATAATAATAATAATAATAATAATAATAATAATAATAATAATAATAATAATAATAATAATAATAATAATAATAATAACAGTAACAGTAGCAGTAACAATAGCAGTAATAATAATAATAATATGTGTTAAATGCAAAGTCGACCACTGAATTTGTTTGATATTTGGGTATTGAGCCCCTTTCTTCCGGTTAACGCAAACTGAGCCCCTTTCTTTTCAAAAATTTGGACTTTGAACCTCCAAGCGCTACATGTGCGTTGACCTGCTGATGTGGCACACGTGGCGCCCATGTGGCACATCTAATGCGACTTCTTTAGATTTTTTTCCAAAAAATTGTAACTCCATAGGTTTGAAGTCACAACCTCAATCATGAAACTTTAGTCATCTAACCACTAGAGCATGATAGGTTAGCTATTAATGTTTTGCAATAACTAATCTTTATATCAAAACATATTAAATATATTAATATAACAATAAAGATGGGCATATGTTTAACATCATATAAAGGCAGACTACTATCGCCAAAACGATAGTTGGAAGGAATCTAACGATGATAATAATAATAATAATAATAATAATAATAATAACAATAATAATAATAATAATAATAACAGTCATAATAATAATAATAAAAAAATAGTAATAATAATAATAACAGTTAGTTATTTGAAGGATAACAACAACAACATTGTCCTATTGAAATTCTCATTACCTTATTGAAATTTCTGCAATGGACCATTGTCCCTCATCAACCAATCAATATTTATTCTCGTCTAATCCACCATGGAATTTGATAATTTAAAAAAAATTAACATAATTTATTAATATTCAAAAATAATAAATTTATAAATATATTAATAAATTTCCATTCATTAGAAAACACTAGACAAAATAGTAATAATAATAATTTAATTATAATAATAATAATAACAATAACAATAATATTTTAATTATAATAATAATTATAATAAAATAATAGTAAAATAATAATAATAATAATAATATCCTTAAGGTTTGCTATGGGAACCGCTTGGGACACTACAAAAAAATGGGCCTTTAGCAACGATTTTTTGGCAACGACTTTATAAGTCGTTGCTAAAAGTATATGTTTAGCAACGAAATTTGTTCTTCGTTCTGCAGTTGTTATCGAGCTTTCACTTTTTGCAACGAAATTCATAAGTCGTTGCAACATTTAGATTAACTAATTCATTTGGGAAAAAATTTCGTTAGAAATTAGATTTGCAAAATTTTCGACCACTTGATTTCACATCGTCATCGTAAGCAGCGAATTTTTTTTGTTGCTAAAATGGGGGCTTTAAGAAGCGATTTTTGAGCAACAACTTTATAAGTCGTTGCTAAAAAGTGTATGTTTAGCAATGAAATTTGTCCTTCGTTCTGATTGTATCAGGGACTTTCACTTTTTTGTAATGAAATTCATAAGTAGTTGCAAAATTTGGAAACAAAATTGATTAGAAATTAGTTTGCAAAATTTCTAACCACTTGATTTCTCCTCATCGTGAGCAGCGAAAGTTTTTTATTGTTTATATTTGATTTGCCTAATATAGACCACATTCATTGGCAATAATTTTTATTTTAGATTGCATATTTTATACAACTTTTTGGAATGACTATTAACATGTTGCCTTAAATTAAGATAATAATAATAATAATAATAATATAATAATAATAATAATAAAAGTAATAATAATAATAATAATAATAATAGTAATAGTAATAATAATAATAATAATATGATCATAATAATAATAGTACTAATAATAATAATAATAATAACAATAATAATAATAATAATAATAATAATAATAATAATAATAATAATAATAATAATAATAGTACTAATAATAATAATAATAATAATAATAATAATAATAATAATAATAATAATAATAATAATAATAATAATAATAATAATAATAATAATAATAATAACAATAATAATAACAATAGCGATAATAATAATAATAATAATAATAATAATAATAATAATAATAATAATAATAATAATAATAACAGTCATAATAATAATAATAAAAAAATAGTAATAATAATAATAACAGTTAGTTATTTGAAGGATAACAACAACAACATTGTCCTATTGAAATTCTCATTGCCTTATTGAAATTTCTGCAATGGACCATTGTCCCTCAACAACCAATCAATATTTATTCTCGTCTAATCCACCATGGAATTTGATAATTTTAAAAAAATTAACATAATTTATTAATATTCAAAAATAATAAATTTATAAATATATTAATAAATTTCCATTCATTAGAAAACACTAGACAAAACAAAATAGAAGAAAATAGAAAAAGAACATACTATATATAGGATAAATTAACTATTTAGCCCATGAACTATTAATTAGCTTATTGAAGTAAGGTTATTCATCAAACTAATTTTAACATAATTTTTTTTTATTTTGCGTTATCTTTCACCCATTTTTTAAATATAAATTTAGCAAACATATATTAGTTTAATTTTAGCAACAATATCAATGATAGAATTATTTGTGATATATTTTATTGTTTCCGTAAATTCACATATCATGATTCCAATATTACCTCCAATTTCCTCCAATTCACATATCATGATTCCAATATTACCTGTAGCGAGACAATAACAACATAATTATAGAATAATTAATTGTGATAATAGCTCATATAATATAGAATATTGTTATTGCGACAAGGTTTTGGGCCAATTTTAATCTCTTGAGAATATTAAAAATAGCATGGCCTAAAAGTAAAAAATATATTTGTTCAAAAATGATGTTAACCGCTGTACAAACCCCTCTTAAACTCACCTCTAGCAACTACATCTCCTGGAAGCTACAATTCCGCATCTTATTCATTGGCTATAATCTCCAAGGATATTACATCTCCTTTGTGCAGCTACATCTCCTTTGTAATATTATTATTATTATTATTATTATTATTATTATTTTGCAAGGATTAATATTTATATCAAAATATGAGATTTCCCCCATATATCCTTTCTTCTCCTTCACTACATACCATAACTAATTGTAATTATAATAATAATAATAATTATTATTATTATTATTATTATTATTATAACAATAACAACAACAATAATAATTATAGTACTACTACTACTACTACTACTACTACTACTACTACTACTACTACTAATAATAATAATAATAACAACAATAACAATAATAATAACAATAACAATAACAATAACATATCATGTAATAATGTATTTATATCATTATGTTTTTATTTATTTATTAATTACATAGATGTATTTACTTGTTCTAGTTCAGAAATTTGAAATAATTATAAAACACATATCATGTAGAAGTTGGAATTTTAAATTCATAGAATGATACTTATAGTTTCATTAATATTGTATTATCTATAAATTTTAATTTATTAATCACATGATAGATTTATTTTCTACATTCATGCTCATAATTTCATTAATAAATGTTTTACATCATTATACAATTATTCATAAACTATATAAATAATTAAAGTTAATAAAATAATCTAATTAAGAATATTACATTAAAGTTAATAAAATAAGTTAAGATTCAAATAAATTATACAAAGTTAACAAACTAAATTTGATAAACTTGATCATCTTATTTAATAAGAAGACAATGAATAAATGAAGTGAGAAAATTATTTATTGGGTTTGTTAAATGAGGTTTGGTCTTCAAGTAAGAGATTATTTATTTATTAATTTTTTTGACATATTTTTTAATTATTGTAACACATAATTTACTAGTGTGACAGTTACATACAATTATATGGATAGAATTTGTGACGGCTTGTTAGAGTTTTTTTTAAACTAATTTTCTTTAAATATAATTCTTTATTATTTTTCATTTTTCGATCTAGTTAGATTGAGTTGTAGGCAAATTGGGTATTTAAAGCTATCATACAAGAGGATGAACATTTCTTCGATTAAAAGTCAAAGATTGCAAATGTAATTTTTTCTTGTATAATAACCGGTAGAAATAATTTTTAAATATACTATTTTTATAATAATATATATTATTAATTGAAATATTTTTTATAAAAATATTATTTTTTTACATAATCATAGTAAATATATCGATATACACATTAGTTTACTAAAAATATTTTTAAATAGTAAAGGTATATAATTTTCTTTATAAAATAATATATTGTATGCTATAATAAATTCTATAAGTATATGCATGTGTTATACTAATTAAATGTTGTAGTACAAGCATAATATTTAGTAAATAATTAATTATAGAAATAAACAAAAATTAATTTTAAAATATTTTTTTAATTTTCGGAATTAAAATTTCATATTACTTATGCTTAAAATAAATATGTAAAGACACAAATTGATCCAATGGATAAAAAGTTTGTTGATGACAAATATCTTCACCATCCTAAGACCAATCAAAAGAAAGCACTATCATAGCCTTCAGATCAAAAGACTGATCAGGTTAACAAAGGCCTGGCTTTCTTTCCAGTTATACATTTTGTTGTGGGCAGTGAAGAACAGATCGGAGCTAAAAGGAGATTAGCGAAAAAGAATTAAGAAAATGGCATGGAAGGGAAATCTATCTCGCAATCTGAAAGAGCTATGATTCTCTTCTGTCAAACTTCACCGGCCAATTCATGGACTAGGTCTTTTCTCTCTCTTCTCTGTACTTGGATTCCCTCCGTAGTTTTCTTTTATTTCATTTTTTTGACCAATTGTATTGATTGATAGATCATTTGTTGAGAAGAATTACAAGGATCTAAAGAAGTTGAACCTTAGATTCCCTATATTGATCCGTGAGTTCAGCGGTACCGAGTCTTAGCTATGCGCAAGATACGGTAAGAAAAACCCTAATTCTCTCTACTTCTACATGAGTATTACCATTTTTACCTGCTTCATTTTTCTCCTTTTAATTTATCAATGATTGTTTGGTTTTGACTCAATTTGGTTATACTTTAGTTTAGATGCAAATTGTTATAAATCATGAGTTATTTATCAAAAAAAATGTTACGAATTGAAGTTATACATTTAGGGTCATCCTACAGTGTAAACAATTTTGAGCTAGAAGTATTCAACTTGTACATTTCCTGTGTCGACTGAGAATGCATTTCTGGTGCTTCAATGGCCACTTCCTTTGCAACTGTCACAGGTTTTAGTTTATTGGTGATTGGGTTTCTGTTTAATTCTTTTGGGATTTAATTTGGGTTTTTTTTTTACAAATGGGTTTGATGGGTAATGGGAACTGAATCTAGTCTTTTGTTCCTATTTCAAAAGCCAACGGAAGTACTTTGGTTGAATAGGTGTTACACAAACTTATGTTCTTTTATTAGTTAAATTGAATGGAATATTTATTTCAAATTTGCTTGTTGATGTAGTTTTTGGGGAGCTTGGTTCTTTGATAATCTTTTAGTAGAAACATATGATAGGGTACTTCGTGAAGTAGTTGATAGAGTAGAAATGCATCTTTAATTTAATATTTGAAAATTTTATAAATAGGACTCTTTTTTGTGGAAGGGAGGGAGTATCTTTTATATATATGCCTTGTCTCAGTACCAATACTGTCTTGTTCTGTTTTATGATTACATTTTCTAGTTTTATGGCAGTTGATATGGAAAAATATATAAGGATAGTTTAAGTGGTAGTTGATACTGTTAAGCAACCATTTTTATTTGTCCTCTTTACCAGGAAATAAATGAGCATGTCATGTTTGCCAGACTTTAGCACAAACCAGCTGAGGTTATGGTTTAATGGAATATAGTCAACCATTTAAGCTTAGTCACGTGTGTAGTAATTTTTAACTTTTTGGAAGTTCAATAATTTAGGCTATAATGCTTAATTGCTTATGTTGCTCATAAATACCTGCAGTTCTCTGAGCAATTGGTTTGTATTTGTTCTTTAAGTAACTAAAAGCTAGTGCTTCTCATTCGCATTATTTTTAGGTGGCTTGTCAAATGTGAGTTTATTTATCTTCTTGTTACCACATGCTTCATCTACAATCTTGTAATTTACCTTCAAAGATATTTATTTTTTTCTCGTTCTGATTGTTTACCACTGACTGTGTGATGGATCTAGTTGTATTTTCAGCTTCACTAGTTCAAAATATTTCAGTGACTGATATTATGACGTCTTGGACTAATTACATGCTTCAATATTGCAGCCAAAATTGGTGGCAATTTCAAATCCCATAACATTCGCTAACCCGAAAGTTCCCCTTTATCCATGTCTTGCTCAAGGGAAGTCTTGGGATGAAGTAAGTTTATGTCAATTATTGTTTGGGCATATTTTGATTTCAGGGACATCCTGGTGCTTATGCCAGCCTAATGGCTTACAACAAGCCCCATTCTGATAGTTGGCCTTAATCTAACTTAAGGTTGCCAATAGAAGTTCCCTCCCTATAATATCATAAATTGCTCCCAAAAAAAAAAAGTACTGCTTAAGTTGTACTCTGTAAATTTTTATTTTTTTTTCATATTTTGGATGTTAGCTTATATAACCTTACAGTCTTGCATCATTTTTCCTATTGCTATGTAGATGACAGTAACATGGACAAGTGGTTATAACATAGATGAAGCTGTTGCTTTTGTTGAGTGGGGTATGAAGGGACACTTGCAAAGGCTCTCACCAGCAGGAACATTGACTTTCCATCAAAACAGCATGTGCGGTATGATTTATTTCCAGCATCACAGTTGTGATTGAGTATAATATATACCATTTGTTAGAATGAATTAACTAGTTCCTCTAGACCTTGAGAGTTGAGAGATAAGATGGGGCATTATGTTTGATTGTAAACAGGACATTGTAGTGAAGTTGGAAACTTTATGAAAACGTTGGGTGCAACTCTTTTGTTTAATTTGTTATAATCTAAAAGAAGGTTAATTCTGTCCATCTATTAAAAGTGTAAAACACTTTTAGTGCAATAACTTAAACTCCTAAATACTTTTATATTAGTACTAGATTTATTACATTTACTGTGAATTGACTGAGGAGTTGGTAGTTCTTTAGCTAATACAGTCCCTTAGTTGCTCCACTACTAGGTTATCTCCACTACTAGCTCCTTTCTTTATGTCTATCATTTTCATTCTCACAACATAGCTTTGAGTCTTCACTTGGACCCATCACTAAAATAAGACATTTGCTTGTGTAACTTTTATTTTTAGAAAGGGTTGTTTATATACAATATTAGTTGTGTTTCAAAACTGTTGCAGTTTTTATTTTGTTTATGTTGTTCTGATGTACACAGTACAAAACCAGTGCTTTTATCTGTACTTGCATTTAGCTGTAATTCATTTATCAATAATTCCAGGAGGCATTGGATGGTGGTCTGGATATTCCTCACAGTGAGAAGAGGTTTGCTGGCTTCTCAAAGGATTCTAAGTAGCTTGATCCAGAGCTTCACCGCAAGTATATCTATGGAGGTCATATTTCTGCATATATGAAGGTAAAGTTCATTCATGGGACAAGAGTTTTACCAAAGGCATCAGTTGTAAGCTTAAGGTAAAATCTTCTTTTTTTTTGCCTACCTTAAATATATCTTAGGCTAGTAAACAGTATAAGTTAGTTTGGGTCCTTTATTATCAAAGGATCACCTTTTAAAATCCGAGCATTGCCTACACAAGATCAATTTCCTTTCTATCACATTATTTTCATTCTTTCTATTTTTTCTTGTGCTCGACTTCCTTTGTAAATCGGGACTTTTTATCCATGTCTAGATTTTATATATATATATATATATATATATATATATATATAATATTGATAAGTATATCTAGATGTCAAATTATACATGTCAGTTGACATTATCTCAACATTGAACATGTTTTTACCAGCTAAATTGATTGACTTGTCTATTGATTTCCATATGGCTTCACTATCATATATGATGGTTCTCTGAAAATGATGAATGGTTTATCCAACGTTCCCATATGACTAGCATATGCTTTGTAAATCACACTTTTTTGACTGTTATATGTGTTTCATAGTTTAATTTGGTGAAGTTTCACAATATATGTTTTAGAGAAGGTGAATTGAGCTAAAGAGCCACAACAGGATTCACAACGACAATTACAACAACAACGACCATATATATTACAACAAGACATCTGCCGCTTAGGCACCAAAACATCGACTTCGTTCGAAACATCATGCAATTAAGAAGGAAAAGCAGATTATCGTGAATCAAGAATTTCCTTTCCAGCGAGAATCATTAAGTATGTTTTCGACTTTCGCTTACACGCATACGAACATATTTATCAAGTTGTCTTGTCATCATTATAAGCACTGTAAAATTTACATTCACTTGTAGCATTATTTATGAGCACCAATTATTATCTTGATCAGGTGTGTCGATGTATACCCACCAGGACGAGGTTCACGAAGCACATGCTTGTCTTCTTCAGGATATTTGATTTAGATATTAATTTGGTAGTTAATAAAAAGGGTATTACCTTCTTCCATGTCCCTTGATTAATAAGAAAATAACACAACATTGTTGTCTTTGTGTATTATTTTGGCACTATGCGTCTCTGGTGACCTATTTGCTTCATTTTTCTGACTTGCTATTATTTTTAAATATGTACAGGAAGACTACTTCTACGACCAGCCTTACAATACTGGGTATCAAATTTTCGTGCTACGTTTACAAAAGACAAGGGACAAAATTATGAAATGTACTCTCTCTATATATGTAGATATATACTTTGATTGAAGAACTGTGGTAGCTTTAGATGGTTAATTGTAAAGATAATGAATGATTATGTAGTGGAAAATTTTATTAAGTTAATAATATTTTAATTTTTTGTATTTTTGTTATTATTTGCTACGGGGACATTGAGCCAGCCAAGTACACAAAAAGAATGTCAAATTTTGATTTGGCAACAATATAATTTGTTATCAAAGCATTGAGCGAGTTTTAATATAGCAACAAATTTTTATATATTTAGCAACAAATTTTCGTTTCTTAATGGCATTAAAATATAATATTTGGCAATAAAAATTAACCTAATAACAAATGAGAGAGGATATTGTTGCTAATACTAAAATAAAAAGTAATATTTTTATCGTTGCAAATCATATCAACTTTCGTTGCACATATAAAGAATCGACAACATATAATATGATCGTTCTTTAATCGACGACTTTTCGTTATTATTGAAAAATAACTAACAACAAACATTTTCGTTGCTAATTAAAGATAATGTCGTTGCCAAATAATATAATCAAGACGAAAAATCGTTGCTAAAAAGTTTACATTCATGAACGAAAACAAGCGTGAGGCAACAATTTTCATAATTTATCGCAACGAAAATGTCGTTGCAAAATGGTGTCAATTACAACGAAAATGCATGGTCGTTGCAAAAAAAAGAGTTCATTTTGTTGCCAATTAGGGCTTTTTGCAACGAAATGGGGTTTTAGCAACGAAATTTTAATTATTCGCAACAATACATTTGTTCTTAAAGGATCGATATGTCTCAGACGAAAACTAAATTTCGATTGCAAAATGTATTACTTTTGGCAACGAAAAAAATACGTTCGATTCTTGAGTGATTAATTAGCAACGCTATTCAAGAACGAAAGACCTTAACGAACGATAAAGTCGTTGCCAAAAACCTTTAACAACGAAATTTGGTACCTTTAGCAACGAAAATCGGTTGTTGCTGAAGCCTAATTTTTTTGTAGTGGGATCTGTTGTATTTTAATTTGGTGATTTAATTGTTTAGTTATAAATATAAATCCTTGCAAAATAATAACAATAACTCATGTTGCTCAGTTGGTCATAGGACCAATGTTCCAAATTAGAGGTTCTATGTTCGAATATGTGCATCTACATAATTTTGGGAAAAATTTTAAAAATGGTCACGTCAGCTCGTCTACTTGTAAAATAAAATAAAAAATGTCCATATCAGATCTGCTACGTAAGCAGGTCAACGCACATGTGGCGTCTAGGGCTCAAAGTCCAAATTTTTGAATAGAAAGGGGCTCAGTTTGCGTTGACCAGAAGAAAAAGGGCTCAATACCCAAATATCAAATAAGTTCAATGGTCGATTTTGCATTTAACCCTAACTTATTCTCACGTAGTTTTTAGAGTATCAATCTCAAGTGTTGTTCATGATCCTCGCGACTCTTAGAGTATATGAGGATGTCATCAACAAAGACAACCACTACAAAAAAATAGGGCATTGGCGACGGCTAGACCACCGTCGAGAATGATGTCATTAGCGACGGCCACACCGTCGCCAAAGGGGTCCGTCGGTAATGACTATTCCCAGGTCTAATTTGGTGGAAAATGTGACGCTCCGAAAATTAGGTATACATCACCCATCTTGGGTCGTCAGATATATGGTACAAAATTCAAATACAACTTACTAATACATTTATGCCGTATACAATACGACAAAACATAATCATGAAGTTTGAATACAATTATTGTCTACTAGAGATTATACAAACTCGAAAGGAGTCCTCATTACAATTATTAACACACTATTATTTCACGAGAATAGTGAGGACTACTAATCTTTATCCTGCGACCGTCACTCCATTCCCCGATTAGTCCTTGCTATGTTCTCATTTCTTGAAGAGAACGGTGAAAGAAAGGGTGAGCTCAACTAGCCCAAAGAAGAAATATTATGACTAAGATAATGCGAGAATAAATTATCGTTAGCCTTCAACAATGTTAAGCGATAAAATATAACAACATCAAGTTTAACTACAATGAACAAGCAATCCATTAAAAGAGTCAAGTAGAGAATAAAATCTACTATCTTTTATAATTTAAAAGATTTTTCATGACTTTTTATCATTTGGGACTCGACTTAATAAATAATCCACATCATCGAATCACCCCGCACTACGATTAAGGATATTCTTTAGTATCACGACCATAAATTATCCATGCACTCTGACCGAGGACATTCGTTTATTTATTAATGGTCATGATCATGCCAACAATCGTCCATCAATGCACTACAGGGCCAATGATAACTTTTACCACATCATTTGTAACATTACGATTGGCCATGATTACACGGATAATCACAGTCATAATCATACCAAGTCCATCTATGCACCACTGTGCCACAGATGACTTTCAACATAATATAAACATGAGGATGATGACAATAATATAAGAATTCAATAAAACAAGTTCAAGAATTAATTTATCCGGAACTAATAATGTCCAAATTGTCAACATTATTTCCGCTTTGTAGAGTAAAATTCAAGAATGATCAGAAGAATATTTTCATGAAAAGATACTGAATGAAGCGCAAATATCAAAGATATTCCACTAATTTCATGAAGTATAGAAGTCAAAATTTTAACCAACTGAGTATAATAAAGAATGGAATAACAAAAAAATCACCATACATGCGGTGCTTGCATAGATAGAGTTATTCAATAGAATAATAATAACGGAACCGGTCAGGCAAATTTGCACCGAAGCAGGATGTTCAACAGAATAATAAAGATTTTAACGGATCCGGTGTAAAACACATGTACAGGATGTTCAAGCAGAATAATAATAAAGGCGAACCAGTGCGGTGTAAAACACAATGCATGGATGTTCCAAAGAATAATAATAATAAAAAAGGCGGAACCAGTCGGTGTAAAAAACACATGCACGGGATGTTCCAGCGGAATAATAGAAGAATGTCACCAAGTATAGGGTAAGCCAAAAGTATCTGAGGTTATTCCAATGAATAATAAGCAATGGAATAACAACAATTCTCTTCATGAATAAGAAAGAATAACACCCCTTACATTAGTAGGAGATTGAATCTGCGGTAGTGTAATAATGAGAATACTCTTCTTCTTTCTCTCTTATTCTCTATACTCTCTCTCTCTATAGCTTGAATGAATTCGTGAAAAATAATGAAGCACTAGGCCTCTATTTATAGAAGATTTCTAAACTTAGCACTTGAAATGTGAAAAGACAAGTGGCAGCGGTGGTGATGTGAAAAGAAAAGTGGTTTGGCCTTTGTAATGTGAAACACCAAGTGGTTTGGCCTTTGTATTATGAAACGACAATTGGTTCGGCCTTTTGTAATGTGAAAACGACAATTGCTTGACGCCTGTAATATGAAATGGCAAGTGGTTTGACGTCTGGTAAAGGTAATTACTATTGACGAAAAAGACTCTTAGATGATGACATATGGGCCCCCCCATAATATAACCAAACTTACCACAAACTTCTCATAATAGACTCTTTATATACATCAAGTATTGAATAAATATTACCACAAATCATTTTATTTTTAATCAACACATATTTAATCTTTCAACAATTATTAATCATTTATAATTTGTCGTCTCAATTATTGATTTAATAATATAACATATTATACAGATGATACTGTGACAATAATTAAATCAATAATATAAGAGATATGATGCGCAATTATCATGTAGTAATAATTGAGTATGGTGAGTGACTTCTCACGTAAGCATCAATAATCAATCTGGTGTGTGCTCTTATGCAACTAATGCCAGCGTATTCATTACTTTTACTACCGGATAGTTCAACGGTTTTAACGGTAACACCTCCGCCGTTATTTTTATAGAAAGATAATTTTGTCGTTTTCTAACTACGACAATACTTCCATTGTGGGGTCCACCAATGATTGTGCCGTCGTACGAATATTCCCCGACAAAAAGAATATTTCCCGACCAAACGAATATTTTATAACAACTTGCTTACTTTGTAAAATTTATAAATATTACTCACAACTATAACATTATATCAAATTTACTCCATAATATTCAAAAATAATATTTATAGAAAATTCATCTTTATTTATAAAAGTTGGGGTCTTACAACCTCCCTTCTTATGAAATTTAAGCCCTCAAAATTGAAGAGTACGTGCACGGTATGTCGAAGAGGTAAGGATACCTTGATTTTATTTGATTCTAACTCCAAGTCATTTCCTCAACATCGTGGTTTCTCTACAAAACTTTGACTTGAGGTATAACCTTGGAAGCGTAGAATATGTTCCTTCTTATCAAGATTTGAGCAGGAACCTCTTCATACGTCAAATCTTCCATTATTTCGCCTTGGTTCTAACTCAATAATGTGGTTCGGGTCTTTCACATATTTACGTAACATGGATATGTGAAAAGCGTTATGAACACGAGACATACTTGGCGGTAAAGCGAGTCTATAGGCCACAGCTCCTACTCGATCGAGGATTAAAAATGGGCCGATGAATCGAGGATTGAGTTCTCCTCTCTTTCCAATTCTCGTAACTCCTTTCCATGGAGCAACACCCAACAACACATGATCTCCTATATCGAATTCCACGTCCTTTCGATAAAGATCAGCATAACTCTTTTGTCGATCTTGTGAGGTTTTTATACGTTGTCGGATCATTTGAATCTTTTCCGTAGTCATATGTACCAACTCCGGTCCCAAAAATGTTGTTTCACCCACCTCATCCCAGCATACTGGAGAATGACACTTTCTTCCATACAACGCTTCGAATGGAGTCATGCCAATACTTGTTTGATAACTGTTGTTGTAGGAAAACTCCACCAATGGTAAGAACTTGTCCCAACTTCCCTTGAAATTAAGGACACAGAGTCTTAATATATCTTCAAGAGTTTGAATAGTCCTCTCCATTGTCCGTCAAATCTCGAGGATGATATGCCGAAAGCTAAATCGTGAAGTCATGCCCATAGCTTTTTGCAAACTAACCCAAAATCGTGAAGTGAATCTTAGGTCTCGATTAGAAACTATGGATCCTTAAAGATACCATGCGATCTTACAATCTCGTTTATGTACTTACGAGCAAGCGTTCAAGTGTATAAGTTTTTCGATTCGAAGAAATAAGCGAGACTTGGTCAATCTATCAACAATGACCCAAATCGCATCTATGCCTTGAGAAACCTTAGGAAGGCCGTAGAACGAAATCCATGGTAATGTGCTCCCACTTTCATTACGGAATTTCAAGTGGTTGCAATGGACCTTTTCGGTTGCTTGATGCTTCGTTTTAACTTGTTGACAAGTTAGACACCTTGAGATAAACAACGCTATCTCTCTCTTCATATTGCTCCACCAAAATGTATGGCGAATATCATGATACATTTTGGTACTCCGAGATGGATTGCAAGCGGTGTGTTGTGCGCCTCCATCATGATTTTATACTTTAAATCGAGGTCGTTAGGAACACAAAGTCCGGAGTTGACTCAAGTATTCCTTCTTCATCGATTCTTGCTTGCTTAAGATAGCACCTTCTTGCACTTTCTTCCTCATACGCATCGACTCCAGTGCGTAACTTGAGCGACTTTAATTTTATCGATTAAAGTCGGTTTTACTCGTATATTCGCCATCATCACATGGGTCCCTGGAGTCTTTAACTCTATCTCCATCCTTTGCAAGTCACACAAAATGGGCCTTTGCGTTAAAAATATCGCACTTGTACTTGCATATGATCTTCTACTCAATGCGTCAGCTACCACGTTCGCTTTTCCAGGATGGTATTGGATGGTATGATCATAATCTTTCAACAGTTCAAGCCAACGTCATTGTCGCATGTTGAGTTCCTTTTGAGTAAAGAAATATTTGAGGCTTTTATGATCCGTAAAGATCTCCACCTTCTCCCCATACAAGTAATGCCTCCAAATCTTTAGTGCGAAGACAACAGCTGCCAACTCTAGATCATGAGTAGGTTAATTCCTCTCATATTCTTTGAGTTGTCTTGAGGCATAGGCTATGACTTTTCCATGTTGCATGAGAACACATCCCAACCCTTTGCCCAAAGCATCACTGTAGATGACAAATCCCTCCGAGCCAGATGGTATTGTCAGAACAGGTGCCGAAATGAGTCTCCTCTTAAGTTCTTGAAAACTCTTCTCACATTCTTCGCTCCAACCGAACTTTGTATCTTTCCGAGTCAAATTTGAGTCGATGGAGTAGCGATTGAAAAAATCCTTCCACGAATCTCCGATAATAACCAAATTAAACCGAGAAAGCTACGATTTCTGATTCGATTTAGGTTGCTCCGACTTTGAATTGCTTCAATCTTTCTTTGGGTCAATAGATATTCCATGACTTGATACTACGTGCCCAAGGAATGCTACTTCCTCAAGCCGTAATTCACATTTCTTCAACTTGGCATAAAGCTTGTATTCACGAAGCTTTTAGAGTGTCAGCCTCAAGTGTTGCTCATGATCTTCACGGCTTTTGGAATAAATAAGGATGTCATCAATAAAGACAACCACAAAGTGATCCAAATATTCCTTGAATACTCGGTTCATCATATCCATGAAGGCGTTAGAGCATTAGTCAATCCAAAGGACATGACTAGAATTCATAATGCCCGTCTGGAGTTCCGAAAAGCCGTCTTTGGAATGTCATCGGTTCTAATCTTCAATTGGTGATATCCGGAACGAAGATCAATCTTTGAAAAGAATTTGGCTCCTTACAACTGGTCAAACAGGTCATCAATACGTGGTAATGGATACCTATTTTTGATGGTGACATGATTCAACTCCC
Organism: Panax ginseng; assembly: GCA_020205605.1. NCBI lineage: Eukaryota > Viridiplantae > Streptophyta > Magnoliopsida > Apiales > Araliaceae > Panax > Panax ginseng. The sequence continues at coordinate 118,169,088 of CM035143.1, read as the reverse complement.
GATAATCAATACAAAGTCGCATACTCTCATCTTTTTTCTTCACGAATAGAACAGGAGCACCCCAAGGAGAAGTACTAGGACGAATAAAGCCAATGTCTAACAATTCCTGTGAGTTGGGTCTTTAACTCACGAAGTTCAATAGAGCCATTCGATATGGGGATTTGGAAATGGGTTTTGTACCGGGTTCAAGGTCGATACAAAATTCAATTTCACACTCAGGGGGTAGGCCAGGAAGTTCTTCGGGGAATACGTCAGGAAATTTATTAACAATAGAAATATCGTTCAAAACTAACGTATTTTTGTTTAAATCTGTGACATGAGATAAGAAAGCTTGACATCCGTTTTTTAATAAACGAATAGCTTTATGGCTTGAGATGACCGTGATTGATTTTAATGGTTTGGTCGCTTGAATTCGCATAATAGGTTGATTAGGAATATGAAAGCTAACAACCTTACGGAAACAATCAATTTTTGCATGATGAGTAGTTAACCAATCAATCCCTAGAATCACGTCAAATGCAAGTATTTTCAATGAAATAAGATCTCAAGTAATGTGAGGGTACCGATTTGAACCAAACACGACTTATAAACAGTGGATGTAATGAAGGTTTCTCCCAACGGAGTTTCCACAGATAAGTCAAAGTCTAATTTCTCCGGAGTCAAATTTAATCGATGAGCGCAAGTAGGAGAAATAAAAGAATGGGTAGAACCGGTATCAAATAAAGTATAGATTTCGTTAGAGTTTATGATAAGCTTACCGTGATGACCTCATTCGGGTTCCTTGCTTTTCGGGAGGTCACAACAAACTTTCTCCCTTGCGGACTACCGATTTTGACTTTTTCGGGGACTGACCTTTGGTGCCTCCATCCTAGTGAATTTGTCTTGGTGAGCGACAAAATCGGGCTAAGTGACCTTCTCTTCCACAATTATAACATGATTTGAATGACATCGCTAGATTTGACCGATGCGCCCTCCTCCGCATTTGAAACATATGATAGGTGATCGTTCTCCTTCCTTAACAACAGTCTTTGGTCTTTGACGTCTTTCTATCATTGTTGAATCTCCTCTTCTTGAAATATTCATTCTTATTGTTTTGTACGATTACCATAAAGTGGTTACTATTTCTGCACTGTTGATTCCTCTACGCTTGTTGTCCACCTTCGATGATCGCTTCTCACCGGGTATTATCATTTTGCATTTTGCTCTCTCTTTTAGTTGCGTTGACTCGTTATCGCGCTCCACTAACTGAGCCCTATTTACAACATCTGAATAGAAACAAAGTTTATGAGAAATAAGATGTTGGCGTATCTCGACTTCAAACCTCTTAAAAACATCCGTGTCATTCTCTCTTCATTATCCACCAAGTGGGGACGAAACCGGGATAACTCGCAAATTTAGCCTCGTATTACGACACGGTCATATTGTTTTGTTCCAACTTGATAAACTCCACCTCCTTCATGTGACGAATACTTTCGGGGAAAGTATTTATCGTTGAATGACTCTTGGAACTTCTCCCAAGACATCTTGAAGACGGCGAAGTTGAGTCGCTTTTACCGATTCCACCGATGTCGGGCCTCCGCCGCAACATAAAAAAGTAAAGGAACCTTTTGCTCCTCGGAGCATCCCAAGACATCAAATATCTTGGTGATCTCGCTTTATCCATGCTTCCGCCATAAGTGGTTTTGGCTCTCCCTTAAACTCCGGTGGTCTAGAAGCTCCTTGAACTGCTTTTAGCGGTGATCGCAGAGAGTTTCTGTGTTTCCACTGCATTTTGGACGGGAGCCGCTCTCTTTCTTTGTTGCATTAATTGCATAAAGCCCCTGAACATTTGATCATTCATCATTTGGTCAGTGTTGTTGTTTGCATGAGGAATGTCGCCTTCCTGATGCACATTATCCAGATTATTGATATGTGGTGAATCAGCGGTCACTTGTGCTCCATTGCTATTCTCAACATTCTCGGATGTCATTTTTCGACATCGCCACAAAACAAAGGTTAATTGACATGTAACATATTATTCCTAAATTACGAATGACCAATTAAATACCACATAAACTTAGGTAGGTCATACTAGCGAAGGAATTCCCTGTCTCTCCCTCCTAGTCTTATTCTCACATCTTAGCTGGGATTATATCGCTAAGCTTTGATACCAATTTGTGGCGCCCCCAAAATTAGGTATACATCACCCATCTTGGGTTATCGGATACATGGTATAAAATTCAAATACAACTTACTAATACAACTGTCATGGTACACAATACGACAAAAACATAATCATGAGTTTGAATACAATTATTGTCTACCAGAGATTATACAAACTCAAAAGGAGTCCTCATTACAATTATTAACACACTATTTCACAGAATAGTGAGGACTACTAATGCTATCCTCTGGACCGTCACTCCATTCCCCGACTAGTCCCTGCTATGTTCTCATTTCTTGAAGAGAACAGTGAAAGAAAGGGTGAGCTCAACTAGCCCAGTAAGAAATATTATGACTAAGATAATGCAGAATAAATTATCGTTAGCCTTCAACAATGTTAAACTGATAAAATATAACAACATCAAGTTTAACTACAGCGGAACAAGCAATCCATTAAAAGAGTCAAGTAGAGAATAAAATTTACTATCTTTTATAATTTAAAAGATTTTTCATGACTTTTATCGCTGGGACTCAGCTTAATAAATAATCCACATCATCGAATCACCCCGTGACTACGACCGAGGATATTCTTTAAGTATCACGACCATAAATTATCCATGCACTCTGACCCGAGGACATTCGTTTATTCATTAATGGTCATGATCATGCCAACAACATCGTCCATCAATGCTCTACGGGCCAATAATGACTTTTACCACATCATTTGTAACATTACGGTCATGATTACACCGGATAATCCCTGGTCATAATCATACCAAGTCCATCTATGCACTTCAGAGGTGCCACGAGATGACTTTCAACATAATATAAACATGAGGATGATGACAATGATATAAGAATTCAATAAAACAAGTTCAAGAATTAATTTATCCGGAACTAATAATGTCCAAATTGTCAACATGATCTTTGCTTTGTAGAGAGTAAAATTCAAGAATGATCAGAAGAATATTTTCATGAAAAGATACTGGATGAAGCGCAAATATCAAAGATATTCTACTAATTTCATGGAGTATAGAAGTTAAAATTTTAACAAACTAAGTATAATAAAGAATGGAATAACAAAAGAAATCACCATGCATGCGGTATTGCATGACGCAGTTATTCAACAGAATAATAATAACGGAACCGGTCGTAAATTTGCAAGCCGAGGATGTTCCAACGAGAATAATAAAGAGCGGAACCGGTCCGGTGTAAAACACCACAGACAAGATGTTCCAAATGAATAATAATAAAGAGGAACCGTCAAAGGTGTAAAACACATGCATGAGGATGTTCCAATAGAATAATAGAAGAATGTCACCAAGTATATAGGTAAACCGCGTATCAAAAGTTATTCCAACAGAATAATAAGCAATGGAATAACAATGATTCTCTTCATGAATAAGAAAGAATAACACCCCTTACATTAGTAGGAGATTGAATCTTTGCAGTAGTGTAGTAGCAGAATACTCTTCTTCTTTCTCTCTTATTCTCTCTATACTCTCTCTCTATAAGCTTGAATGAATTAAGTGAAAATAATGAAGCACTAGGCCTCTATTTATAGAAGATTTCTAACTTAGCACTTGAAATATGAAAAGACAAGTGGCTTGATGATGGTAGTGATGTGAAAAGAAAAGTGGTTTGATGCACGTAATGTGAAAGCGACAATTGGTTCTGGCCTTTTGTAATGTGAAACGACAATTGGTTCGGCGCTTTTGTAATATGAAAACGGCAAGTGGTTTGACGTCTGGTAAAGGTAATTATTATTGTGCGAAGGTAATTACTATCGATGAAGTAATTACTATTGATGAAGAGACTCTTAGATGATGACATATGGGCCCCCCATAATATAACCAAACTTACCACAAACGTCTCACAATAGACTCTTTATATACATCAAGGATTGAATAAATATTACCACAAATCATTTTATTTTTAATCAACACATTTAATCATCAACAATTATTAATCATTTATAACTTGTCGTCTCAATTATTGATTTAATAATATAACATATTATATACATGATAATCTTGTGACAATAATTGAATCAATAATATAAGAGATATGATCAAGAATTATTCGTAGCAATAATTGAGTATATTTGAGTGACTTCTCACGTAAGCATCAATAATCAATACCGTGTCTTACTATGCAACCTAACGAATTCATCGTACTTTTTACTACCGAATAGTTCAACAGTTTTAACGGTAACACCTCCGCCATTATTTTTATAGAAAGATAATTTTGTCGCTTTTCTAACTACGACAATACTTCCATTAATGGGGTCCACCAATGATTGTGCTTGCGTCATTTAATATTCCCCGATAAAAAGAATATTCCCCGACCAAACGAATATTTTATAACAACTTGCTTACTTTGTAAAATTTATAAATATTACTCACAACTATAACATTATATCAAATTTACTCCATAATATTCAAAAATAATATTTATAGAAAATTCATCTTTATTTATAAAAGTTGGGGTCTTACAGGAAACTTTTCGCGGGCGTGGGAAAAGGCATGGGCGATGGCCTTGCCGTCGTTAGTGCCGTCGCTAATGGGTCATAGGCGACGGGGTTATAAGCGACGGCTATGCCGTCGAGAATGAGACTTGATTTAAAGCCCTAGGCTCGACGAGAACGACTACTTCTTTTCCCTTCCCTCCTATTTTCGATTTTCCCTCAATCCCTTCACCCCAAGCACTCCATTCCCCTCCGGCGACGTCTCCCCCTCCTGCCACCCTCGCACCATCCTGCCACCCTCCTGATACCTCCAGCAAAACGCCGACGCCCCCCTCTGCCATAACTTCCGGCGACAGCTCCTCTTTCTGCCATACCTATAGCGATGACCCTCCCCCTCTTCTTCCGGTCAGCTCCTTCTCTTTACTCCTAATTTCCCACAGCTTGCAATATATAGGTATATATGTTTTCGTTATTCTTATTAATTTTGTTGGAATTAATTATGTTAGTTGCAATATTTGTACTGTTAGTAGCTAATTAATCTCATTGTTTGCTTTAATTGTTTACTTTAATATATAGTAAAGTTTTTGATGGGATATTGATATGTTAATTGTGTTAGTAGCTAATCTCATTGATAATTGTTTAATGCTCTAATGTTAATTGTTAATTGTACGTGTTAGTAGCTAATCTCATTGTTAAATTTGTCTATGGGATTATGTTGTTCTATGTGGAACTTAATTGTTAATTGTACGTGTTCTATATGGAACTTAATTGTTAATTGTTAATTGTACGTGTTATGGGATTATGTTGTTGTAGGTATATATATTATGTTTGCTTTAATTGTTAATTGTATGTGTTAGTAGCTAATCTCATTGTTAATTGTTTAATGCTCTAATGTTAATTGTTAATTGTACGTGTTAGTAGCTTTTAATTGTTTTATTTAATTGAATTTATTTTAGACACTGATGACAATTTACAATGTACATAAACTAAGTTAGGTCATATAGTTTTACAATGACGAGCCACAATCGATTCTGATGTGATTTACAATATTCATATAGTTTAGGAAGCTTAGAACCCGTTTGAGATTCATTTAGTAGGAGTGAATCTCAAATAGTCCCCTTTTGGAGTGCATTCTTGTATGTTTCGATCTCACTTAGGTGGTGTTAACGACTTGAACACGTCTTTAAATTTTTGAATTTTGGTCGAGATATAACTCTTGATGTTAAGTCGGGTGCATATTTAGACTACGATGTGTTAGTCTATTTTGTGTACTTGAAGACCATGGGGAGGTGCTGCTGAAATTTCTAAAAAATTTAAAGATGTGTTCAAGTTGTTGACACAAGTGAGGCGACACATCCGGGAATGGGATAGAAGCCTGACCCGTTAGAGGTGGAGATGAAGTTAGGAAACTCATAATTAAGCTTGCATATACATTAACTTGGAGACTTGATTGTGTTTGTCTGACTTTCCATATATATAGCAGAAAGTTATCCGAGATGTCTGTTGATCGAAGTTGGATGGAACGTAGGGTTGCCACTGATAGGAGTGTTCTTAGCTCTGAGTATCGTAGTGGGGTTGAACAGTTTCTCAATTTGGCCCTTGAGCAAGTCAGCGACGATGAGATCAGATGTCCTTGTAAGAGGTGTGTGAATGAAGTGTGGAAGGAAAGGAGTGATGTCATGTGCGACTTATTTGCGTATGGGTTCAAGCAGGGTTATATGACATGGATCTATTATGGGGAAACCTAGTTGGATGAACATGAATCAGAACCGGAATCCGGAGGTGACGAAACCTTTGATTGTACTAACATGATAGTCGAAGCTACTGGTTCATACTTCCAGTGGAATACATACAGGGATGGCAGTAGCATCGAGCAAGAGACAAATGATGGGGCTAAGGGTTTCTATGAGTTATTGCATGAAGCAGTGACGCCACTGTATGACGGGCACGAAAAGCACACCGTCTTATCTTCTGTGACTAAGTTTTTACACTTCAAGAATGAGCATGACTGTAGCGAGAGAGGTTTTAATGAATTGTTAAGCATTGTGCAGAAATGCTTACCTGCAGGCAATAAGTTACCGGAGTCGTACTATGATGTGAAAAAAATGGTCAAAAGGCTCAATCTAGGGTATGAGAAGATTGATGCTTGTGAGAATGACTGTATGTTGTATTACAGTGATGTCAATAAAGATAAGAGGTCATGTGATATTTGTGGTACAAGTAGATACTGTGAATAGCGCAAGAAAAAGGGAAAAGACACGCGAGAAAGATCTTACGTTACTTTCCCATTGCCCCGAGGCTTCAGCGGTTGTTCATGTCAACACATACCGCCGAGGATATGAGGTGCCACTCTACACGGAACATAGTTGAAGGTCAACTGACGCACTCGGTAGATGGGCTTGAGTGGAAAAATTTTGATAACAAGCACCCCTCTTTTGCTAAAGAGGTTCGCAATGTTAGGCTTGAACTTGCTACGGATGGGTTTAATCCGTTTAACGGGCCTTACACAAAGCCCTACTTAACTTAGCTGGTGATTATTGTGGTGTATAACCTCCCGCCTTCGATGTGCATGAAAGATCCCTACATGTTCATGCCTTTACTAATTCCGGGTGATAAGAGTCCGAGTAAAGACATCAATGTATACCTCGGTAGTTAGTTGATGAGTTGAAGATGTTGTGGGAAAAGGGTTCAAACTTATGATGTATCTCTTAAGCGAGAACTTTGACATGAGGCGACTTTCTTGTGGACAATAAATGACTTCGAGCGTTATAAATTATCGATTGGGATGGTCGACTCACGGGGGCTTGTCATGTCCCATGTGCATGGGGTCAGTTAAAGCTATGCGGCTCAAACATGGGGGGAAAATGAGTTTCTTTGTAACATCCAGACAGTTTTTACCGATTGAACATCTTTATCGACGGATGAGTCGACGATTCAATCGAAAAACAGAGAAACATCAAGTACACAGGCCGTCTTTTCCGGGTATTGAGTGTTGAGTTGGATTAGTCGTTTGAAGTTTCCACCTCCAGGGAAGAATCACAGATTGGAGCGAGCTTATGGTTACGGCAAGGTTCACAACTGGACACACAGATCCATGTTCTTTGACCTGCCTTATTGGGCTACACTCTGCATCTGTCATTGTATAGACCCGATGCATACTGAGAAAAATGTATTTGATAAAAAAATTATACAGTCCTAGATGTCAGTGGTAGAACAAAGGACAACAACAAGTCGAGGCTTGATTTGGTAGAAATGAACATTAGGGAAGATCGTGGTACGTATCGGGGAGGGTAGTAAGACGATTCACGCCTAAAGTTGAATATACTTTGACCAGGGAACAGTTGATATTGATATGTAATTGGATCAGTGGACTAAAGCTCCTAGATGGATATTCTTCGAATATAGTAAGGTGTTGTAAAGTCGAAGAATTGAAGTTTCGGGGTCTCAAAAGTCATGATTGTCACGTATTCATGTAAAAGTTGATCCCTGTGGCATTTATCGAATTGTTACCGAAACGTGTGGTTGAAGCACTGACAGAGCTTTCTAATTTCTTTAGAGATTTATGCTTGACGAAGCTTCAGCTCAAAGACATAGATAAAATGGAGATGCAGATAGTGGAAATAATGTGCAAGTTAGAATGACACGCAAACACACACATAGCACCGCGTAGGTAATAGACACGTGTTAGAACTGACGAGACTCGATTCTGACATACGGAGACCGAGTTATCGCCCAGTTTGCAAAACTAGCCAACACTTGGCCAAAACGCCGAAAAAGAGGTCAAAACCTGCATCGGCCGTCTGAATGACACGTAAACACACACATAGCACTACGCAGGTAATAGACACGCGTTAGAACTGACAAGACTCAATTCCAATCTACGAAGCCCAAGTTCGAGCCCCGTATGCCTAACTTGAGAAAACTTAGGAAAATAGTCAAAAAAGAGACCAAAACCCGCCTCGGTCATCCAGTTAACACGCAAACACAGGCAATAGCACCGCGTAGGCAATAGACACGCGTTACAACTGATGGGACTCGATTCTGAAATAAGGAGCCCGAGTTATCACCCAGTTTATAAAACTAGCCAATATTTAGCCAAAAAGCCGAAAAAGAAGTCAAAACCCGCATCGTCCGTCCGAATGACACGCAAACACACACATAGAACCGCATAGGTAATAGACACGCGTTAAAACTGACGGGACTCGATTCTGACATACAGAGACCGAGTTATCGCCCAGTTTATAAAACTAGCCAAGACTTAGCCAAAAAGCCAAAAAAGAGGTCAAAACCCGCGATCGCCATTCCGAATGACACGCATGAACACACATATAACCGCGTGAGGTAATGAACATGTGTTAGAACCGACGGGACTCGATTCAGACATCACGGAGACCGAAAGTTATCGTCGAAGTTTGCAAAACTAGCCAACACTTAGCCAAAAGCCAAAAAAGAGGTCAAAACCCGCATTGGCGGCCGTCCAGAATGACACATGAAACACACACATATACCGCATAGGTAATGAACCGCGCGTTAGAATTGACAGGACTCGATTGAAGCATACGGAGATCGAGTTATCGCCCATTTGCAAAACTAGCCAACACTTAGCCAAAAAAGCCGAAAAAGAGGTCAAAACCCGTGATCGGCCATCCGAATGACACCATGAAACACACACATAGCACCGCGTGAGCAATGAACAGCGTTATAATCGACGAGACTCGATTTAGATATCTGAGCCAGAGTTCGAGTCCGTCCTCACTTAACGAAGAATACAAACTAAGATAATGTAAATATGTTTTCATTTTGATTTTGTTATTAATATTTTAATTTTAGGGTCTTGTTGACGAGACTCATGGAGGTGGAGGTGGAGGCCTTTGTGATGATGGCCGAAAGCCGATGATGGCAGCCTCCTCCAAAGTCTGAGGCGATGGCCGTCGAGTTGATGATGGCGACCTCCTCCAAGAGTCTGAGTGATGACCACCGACTTCGATGACATGGAGAGCAAATGACGGGTTGTAGTTAGTTTAGTTTATGTTATATTCTCGAGTTTCATGTATGTATTTATCTGAGTTTTTTGAGTTGTATGCAAACGACCATTATATTTTTTTATCTATATATTTGATTTGGGTTACTAGTTTATAACAGGTATAGTTGTGATTTGATGGTTGTTATTAGTTTATAAAAGGTGTATATTTGTAAATGAACAGGGAAATTTTGAAATTTTAAAAAAAAAATTCAAAATTTATGAAGTCATTGCCGAAGCAGAAGTGCGGCGTGACGGCTATGTCCGTCGCATAATGACATATAATGACAGACATGAGCTTAAGGTCATTGACGATGGCCTCTAAAGCATTGCCGACGGCATGAGTTTTTCCCTCAAAAAGTCTATGGGGTCTTTGTCGACGGCCTTGCTGTCGGTATCGCCGTCGGTAGTGACATTATGCCGTCGCCAATGTCCCCCGTCGGTAATGACAATGATGCCGACGGCTGGCGACGGGAACCAGGGGCGACGACTTGTGGGGGCGACGCAAGACGACCAAGCGGCGATGCCGTCGCCAATGACCTCAATGTCGACTCGCACTATGGTCATTAGCGGCGGCGGTCTTCGTCGGCAAGAATGGTCGGTTTTCTTGTAGTGAACCACAAAATGATCCAAATATTCCTTTAATATTCGGTTCATCATGTCCATAAAAGCTACAAGAGCATAGGTTAATCCAAAAGGCATGACTAAGAACTCGTAATGTCCGTAGCGAGTTCTGAAGGCAGTCTTAGGAATGTCATCAGTTTTAACATTCAATTTGAAAAGTACTGAACACCTTGTAATTGATCAAACATGTCATCAATTCTAGGTAACGGGTACCTATTTTTGATAGTGACATGGTTCAACTCTCGATAATCAATACACAGTCTCATACTCCCATCTTTCTTCTTCACAAATAGAACAGGAGCACCCCAAGAAGATATACTCAGACGTATAAAACCAGTATCCAATAATTCTTGAAGTTGGACTTTTAACTCCTGAAGTTCAATAGGAGCTGGCCATTCGATATGGGGTTTTGGAAATGGGTTTTGTACCGGGTTAAAGATCAATACAAAATTCAATTTCACGGTTTGGGGGTAAGCCAAGAAGTTCTTTAGGAAAAACGTCAGAAAATTCTTTAACAATGGGAATATCATTCAAGTCTGACGTATTTTTGTTCAAATCAGTGATATGGGCTAAGAAGGCTTAACATCTGTTTTTCAATAAATAAATAGCTTTATGACTATAAATGATAGCTATTGATTTCAATGGTTTTGTTGCTTGAATTCGAGTAATAGGTTGATTATGAATATGAAAACTAATGATTTTCTTAAAGCAGACAATTTTAGCATAATGGATAGTCAACCAATCAATTCCTATAATTACATCGAATTCATACATTTCCAAAGAAATAAGATCAAAGGTTAATGTGAAATTCTTGATTTGGACCAAACATGATTAATAGACAATAGATGTAATGGCTATTTCTCCTAGTGAGGTTTCAACTGATAAGTCAACGTCCAATTTTTCAGGAGTGTAAGTTTAAACGTCGAGCACATGCAGGTGAAATGAAAGAGTGGGTATCTAACAAGGCATAGATTTCACAAGAGTTGATAAGTAGCTTACCTATGATAACTTCGTTCGGGTTCCATGCTTTTTGGGACTGCACAACAAAAGTTCTTCCCTGGACTACAGATTTTGTGACACCCTCAAAATAGGTCCACACAACCCATTTTGAGTCACCAAATACATACCACAAAATCCAAATACAAACTTTCCTATTTATAACTATTAAACTGTCATGTAAAATACGACCACACATACTATGAGTTTTAATACAAATATTGTATCATACATAATACGACACTATACACACTCAAATTAAGTCCTCATTACAGTTATTGACACACTATTTCACAACATAGTGAAAACTTTTATAGTAACTATCTCGGACCATTACTCCACTCTCCGACTAGTCCCAGTTATACTTTTATTTTCTGAGAAGAATAATGGAACAAAAAGGGTGAGCTCAACTAGCTCAGTAAAAAATATAATGACTAAGATAATAAAGAATAAATTTATCTTTAGCCTTCAACAATGATAAATCAGATAAAATATAATAGACAACAAGTTTTAGATCAACAACTGCAGCGGAACAAACAATCCATTAGAAGAGTCAAGTAGAGCATGATGTCTACTATCTTCTATGATTTAAGAATTCATCATCCATATTTTATCCTTGTAACACCAATCAAAGTTCATGTTCATAAATATGCAAATCAACAGTTTATCTTTGCATTAAGTGTCAAAGATATTCATTTTTATCACCAATGGTCATGATCATGGCAAACAACAATCTATCTTTGCACTACGGGCCGAAGAGAACTCTTACCACAAGCATTTGCCTATAACATTAAAGGTCATGATTATACCAATACACAATTCATGGTCATAATCATACCAATAAATAGTCCATCTTTATACTACGGGCCAAAGATAACTTTCAACCACAAATTTAAGCATGAGAATGATGATAATGATATAAAGGATGAATAAAAGTGAGATCAAGGATAAATATTAAAAAAATTTAATTTAATTTATCCAAGTTCAAGAATGTCCAAATTGTCAGTATGATAGCCAATTGTGGAGTAAAATTCAAGAATGATATTTAAGATTCATATTGCAAAAATAATTTAGATAAGAAATAAAAACTAAATTCCGTCGTGTATAGTACTTCGGCGTGAATTAGTACCCCGGATGAATAGTACGTACTCCGGTATAAATAGTACCCTGGATGAATAGTATCCCTGATGAATAGTACCCTGACTTGAAAAGATTAAAATTTAATAAGAAAGTTTAGATCAATATTCCAATGAAATGATATTAGATGAAGCGCAAAACTCAAGGAATTTCTAATCATTTCAAGAATTATAGAAGCAATACCTATTGTAGTAAGTTTAGATTTAGAACTACGAAATGAAATAATATCACTTACATAATATGGAGTATGAAAGAAAATGATATCTCTTACGAGTATTGAAAGAAAATAACATCTTTTAACTTAGTAGGAGACTAGATCTGACTGGTATAACGGAGATTATCTTGAGAAATATCTTACACTATTAACTACACTCAAAGTATCCTTCTACTCAAAAGAAATACGCACAATATTATGGAAGAAGAATTTTGTGACTCTGATGTAAGTTTCATACTTTAACTAAGTAACCTATTTATAGGAGAATGGCAGGGTACCAATATTTAAAAATAATCACGGACGAATAGTAAAATTATCACGGACGAACAATTCGGTCATCTGATTTTTACTATTCAAATAAAATATTCTAATAAAAAAATTAACTTTATATATAATATAATATATTCTAATTATATTCTAATAAAACAAATAATTTATATATATTACAAAAAATTTTCTATTTTATATAAAAAGTTTTCTGTTTTATTACTATTATTATAATATTAAAAAAACTAAATAAATTTTCTGCCGGCGGTTTTGAAAATTAGGATGTGGGAGTCCATTGAATAATAAGTCAAACATACAACAAACGTCTCATGACAAAACTCTCTATTTATATCAAAAATTGAATAAATATCTACCACAAATCACTTATCTTCAATCAACACATTTTAAATCTTTCAACAATTATTCACCATTAATATTATAGATTCACAATACTGACATCCAGATCGTTCCTAGGAAAGAGGGGGCTTTCCGATAAAAATTTCTCCTTACTAGCGCGTAATTAGATAACCTAACTCCTTTCATCGACAGAACTTTCTACATATTAACAATAATGCTAACTAATAATATTATTTCAATAATATGAGTTACTATGTCGTGAAAATTATTGATTTAATAATATAAAATAGTGTGCATATGTTACTGTAACAATTATTGAATCAATAATATGAGATACTATGCAGCAACTACTGTGGCAATTATTGAATGAAATACTAAGTGACTTCTTACATAAGAATTAATAAGTAGATATATTGTGTAATACCGTATTATTCTTTGTGCAATCTGAGTGTATTCATGCAATACCGCTAGCGTCTATCTTGTGAACAACATAGCATATTCTTGTACTTTTATCACCGGATATTTCAACAGTTTAACGATAAAAGTTTTGTCGTCAATTTTTAAAAAGATTATTTTTGTCGCTTTCTATATCCGGCAGTTATTCTGTTGTGGGGCCCACCAATGATCGGTTATTTTGGCGTCGTAGTACTTTACTGAATATAATATTAATTCTTGACAGAAAGAATATTTTCCGACAAAATCAATATTCCGTAACAACTATTTATTTGTTAATTTGCATATATTACCCTTAACTTTAACATTTATTAAATCAACACCTTACTATTTAGAATAATATATAAAAAAAATTAAATCTTATTCATAAAAAGTTGGAGTCTTACAAATTTTGTTGTGTTCGTGCCAACCTTTGGTGTCGTCATCACTGCAGGACTTAATTTTGCTACAAGACAAAATCAAGTTATATGGTCTTCCTCTACACAACTGTAACATATTGCGAAAACCTTTAAAATTCGGATGAGTTGATACATCCATTTAAACTTATATCAACTGTCGGCTCTTTCTAATTCGGTCCAATTATTAAAATCAAACTACATTGTATGTCGGTCTTTTCTTAAAATTTCACCATTTAAAAAGATAAAATAAATCAACGCGAAATCTAAAAGGTAAGAGAACAACCTAAACATGAAAAAATCCAGGCGTCAACAGTGTACGTTGTCAATTAAAAATATCTTAAGAATGATTTTAGTAAACAATTAATTGGACAATTAGCTCTACGTCACGTCATTAGTTGGGCTGCAATTAAGTTGTTTAGGCGCATAATATAGTATTAGTAATGTACTGGATTAACACATTTATCTCTGCCACTAGTTTTGATATATTATTGGTAAAACCCTTTGATTTATTAATAATTCCATGTAGCCCAATTGTCCCCTAGTGGAGTCCTAGCTTGTTTAGATTATTTTTCATCCACTCATGTTTGGAACTTAACAACTTAGGTCGAAAAAGAAAGTTGTTTTTTTCTAAATTGTTGATAATGCCAGATAAATATTTATATTGTGAAAATAAATATGTATTCAGCGATATTTTTATATTTGTTTTAACAAAAAATTAAATTTTTAATAATATTTATTACTCTGACAACATAATTATTATTCTGATATTATCAATAACCTTTTATATTCATATGTTACATTATTTCTAACATTATCTTATCTATAGAAAGAATTTTATTTTATCATATATTTTTTTCACACAAAAAAACTTGTGTTTCAATTGATGATAATATAAAATGACACAATATTATCAAGGATAACAACATAATTTCATTATCACGACATCTACCAAACTAACAACGTAATATTCTCTTCAAAGATAAATATGAAATAAATATTTATAAAATTTATAAATGAGACTCTTTTATAGAACATATCAAAATATTAATTTTTATTTATAAATATTTATAGTGCGGTCTATCGGAACGCGATTGCTGCTCTTTTATTTGCTCCTTTTGCTATGGTATTGGAAAGGTATATATATATATATATATAATTATATAAATCACTCTCTATTTTATTTTATTTTATTTTGTGTGTGAATATATATATATTTTTTGCTTTAGAAATGAAGATGTAAACTAATTTTTGTTATTTTTAATTATCATTGAACAGAAAAATAAGGCCAAAGATGACCACCTCAGCTCCATCTTCTTGAAGATAACACTGCCGGGCTTACTGGAGTGTATATATATATATATATATATATGAGAGTCCTTCCATAGCAGTCAGTTACTATGAGTATTGTGCAACACCCTCTTTTTGAACCGTTGATAAATTGAATAGATGGCTGCGATTAACTTTTCTATTTGATAAGTCGGCACAGGTTGTTGTGCATAATTATATATAGTTATAAAAAATGATTATTTATTATTAAAATACTCCGGCCGGAAGAGCTTGTTCCGGCTTTACCTTTTTTTTTTTCATTTCTCCATTATATGTAATGACTCAGCACATTAAAATGAAATAAAAAAATAAAATAAAAAGCCCGTAAACTTAAGATGCAATTTATTAGTAGGGATTAAAATAATATTAAAATGCCGACCGGTATAGCTTGTCACGACTGGCAATAAAAAATTGAAAAAAATAATTTTATTCAACCAATTCGCTGCTAAACAAATTTGAACTCACAACCTCAAACTCCATACACTCATCATATGACCACCCGAGCACCATAGGCCTAGCTATTAATTTCAACCAAGGATATATCTTTATATTAAAACTTCACCATCCCCCAAAATCTATATGCTTGCATTATTATTATATTACAATTTATTATTATTAATAAATCTATATAATACATATGGGATTTGCTATTTAAATCTATATTCTAGATTATTATTATGTTTCTATTATTATTATTATATTAAGTTTCAATGATAGGAAATGAATGCATTATCTATTTATTATTATATTCATGTATTACTATTATTAAAAATAATATTAATAATGATTTTTAATATTAATATAAATAATGTGATTATTAATGTTAGTCAGAATAAAAATATCCATACAGTTCAAGATAATTTTTTTTCGTATTAATAATATGAAGTGGTTTTATGTGATTCAATAATATTCATATTACTAAGTTATGAATTTGAAAATCCCATAAAGTTCAACCAAATAGACATTCTTATTAATTAATATGTATATTAGATAACGTTGGACAAGTTCTATATCTCAGAGGCCGGAAGTAATCTTGCAGATTTCTTATAGAGCTCCCATGCGACGCGGTAACGAAAGACTGTGACATCTTCCAAGGACCACTTCTCTTACAAGCCGGTATAGCATGTACCAGCCGATGGTAATATTTCTGAAGAGAAGTGGTATAGCCTGTATCGGCCGGTGGTTTTTTTTGGTAATATATATATATATCACTGGTTATAAAAAGGAATGGACTGCAAGTTGATATATGTACGTACTTGAGGTCAAAACGGATGAAATTAAGATTATGAAAGTGATTTAAAGAGATTACACAGTCAGGTGAAGATATTGGGGACATTAGTGACAGTACTAGGGGGAGCTATGATAATGACACTTATTAAAGGACCTACCATCGGATATTGCCATGGACCAAGCATGGTGGCCATGATGATGGATGATCAACCTCCGGAACAAGGGCGCTCTCATGGTCACCGCAGGCTGTTTCTGCTGGGAATGTTTTGTCCTTCTCCAAGTCAGGTGTTCCATACGTAAAAAACTAGTGAACAAAATTACTTATTGAATATTACGTACAATCTTGATTTTGTTCTTTTCATAATATCTATTCCCTCTGCAGAACTCTCCCTAACAGCCTTAATATGTATGATGGGAAGGTATATACCAATATTCCTCCATTTTCAGTTTAAAGAAATTAAGAAATAATACTGGCTAGCTATTATATAAAGAAAAAAAATTAACTCTTAATGCATCTTAACATCCTACACATCTTTGTATTAAGAGGTCCTCTAAATAGTTTAGACTCATATTTGTATCTTAACTATTCAGAGAATCTCTTAATTTTAGAAAGATGTAGGCTCTTAAAATACATTAAAAGATAGGCTGTTAAGATATATTAAGATACAATCAAACATGAAGTAAGGGAAAGGACCAAAGTTCATCAAAATCTAACAGCGATCAGGAAAGTGTTATTTCACACATAGGCGAAGCCACGTTAAAAATGTGGGGTCAATTGACCCCACTCAATTTTTGATATCACTTAAAAAAAAATTGATACAAAGCAGTGTGATATTTTTGACCCATTTTTGACCCCACTTAATAGTTAATTTTTTTTTATTTGATACAAATCAGTCAGCACTTACCGGCTACCAACTCAGTAACTCATCATCCCCAGTCAACTCATCATCCCCAGTCAACAATGACATTATATTTTTGTGGTTATATATTTGAGTTATTTTTTGTTACTATAATTATCAATTTTAATTTATTGTCTGATACTCTAATTATTGACCCCACTGCGAATCAATCCTGGCTTCGCCACTGATTTCACAAGTAACTTTTGAGATTTTCTCAAACTCTCACATAAATGTGTAACCTATCTACTATTCATATAAGAAAATATTTATAAAAGCTTTAGAAACAGCTTTAAAAACGCTCGTGATCGATACTTTAAACTACCTTCTAAATTTTACGTAACATAGGATTATGTTTAAATGGATCAACCAAATTATGAAAAAGGCTTTATAATAACTTGCCATTAAATTTACTCATTCCAAACACAACTTCATTTTTAGTGTTGAGATTATTAGGCATTTGGATCCCAAATGCACTCCCTAAAAAAGCATTTGACGAATTACCCTAGTTGCCTCAAACACACCAAATCAAACATGCACATAATCTTGAAAACTGCTGCTGCTGCTGCTGCTACTACATCAACATGGCTCTAGGAACAGGATATAATACCTCATAATACACGCACAATCCTACTTATCTGACAGATAAAATATTCGCCTAAAGGACTTTCTGTGTACCATTTTTATAAAAGGAAATCCAACATGAAATGCAGATTGCTATATGCGCAACAAATGAAATGCAGATTGCTATATGCGTACCAAGAATAGATTGCATAAAAGTGCCTGAAATTTGAGATGAATACGTATTTACATTGGCGCATTCAGATTTCATCCCATGACTGCAGTCCAGATATGGAACTCGTCCAAAAACCAAAACACATTAAAAGTTTTGAGAATTGAAATCCAACTAGAAAAAAACACTTACCCCAAACTCTATAAATTTCAGTCTCAGTTCTAAATGCACCATAATTATGTATGCCATTTTTGCGGAAATCAGGTATTAATAAACCTCACAATTATGAAATTATCGTTCTCAAATCAAGATGACTTGCGGAGTTCATCCTTTCGATAGATACGATGTAGCTCAACTGCTGCAGCTTCATATGCACCTGATAAGGGCAAAATATAGAAAAGCTTATGTTAGAGGAAACAAACAAACATAAAGACAAAGGCACACAAAAGAAAATTAAAGAAAGGAATTATTTTCTCATTATGCTAAGAATTTTTTTTTAAAAAAATTATCATGTCTGTAAATATTGTTGTAAACCCCAAGGGATAGGTGCAAAGTAGAGGCCTTGACGTATAATTCAAGGTCGCTGGTTCCGATCCCCCACAATTGGCCCAAAATTACCTATCAAAATAAATAAATAAATATTTATGTAAATAACTGAAAGAGTAAATCACCTTTCCATATGCTGAATTTAGTCTGGTTTATGGGAGACCCTGATACACTTTGAATTACTTCAAACAGCTTATCTTCATGAGTACTCCTCAGCTCCTGAACTGCTGCAGTGACGGTCTTGCCGTTCTCAAAGTAAATATGTCTGTTTGGTTGTTTGGTCTTGCCACCAGCATGGAGTTCAAACTCACAAGCCTTGACAGCCTTCAGAAACAAGTTGAGAGAGACAAGTTAGTCACGAATCACAGAAGTTAGACTACACATTACTGGATTCATTTTAGAAAGTACAAATAAGGTCAAATAATTAGAGCTAATTGCTACCTTGCGGCCCTTGCAGTCCTTGCAGCCACAAAGATAACTAGCCCCTTGTATAATCCCTTTAAGACTCTTCTGCATGCACACAAATTAAAGCCACTCAGGAAAAATAACATTGATAACTCATTCAAAAGAGATGGGCAACAAAAGTTGACAGCTTACATCTCGAGACCAGGAGACATACTTCACTGGAACTCCATCAAATATACCAGTTGCTAACAAGCTTTTGGCGTTAGAAGGAAAATTGTTTTGAGAAACATTACTAGGCTTCTTCTGCGCGGTAGTTTTTTTCTGCACCTTAGTTTTTGCAGTGGCATCATTTTGTGAAGTAGATGTTGCTGAAACATTTACACTTGGTTCAGAATTTGGCAGAACCAAGTCTTTCAGTCGAGGTGCTTGTGGAGGTACTTCAAAAGGTTGAACCAAAGGTTGGCTCATCAACAAATCATAGCTACTAATGATCTTGTCCGAGGGATTATTTGCCTTTGGGTCATATTGAAACCCTTCGAAATATATGGAACTTCCCCCGCCCTTGTTGTACTTATGATCCATTGATGAAATGCTGGAATTTACTTTTTCGTAGGTGGTCTCCACTGAAATAACATTAGTGTTCACCTTATCGTGGGTAGGACCCACTGGAATAATATTACCACTGCCAGTGTCAAAAATGGGACCGGGTGAAATGAAGCTCTCATTGACTTTATTGCAGGTAATGCCCCTGCCAAAGACATTCTCAGGAACCCTATTATAATCTGCTACTTGATTAACTAGATATTTTGTGGCACCATAATTGAGAAATGATGTGGGATTATCCATATCATGAGACACGGATAACAGAATCGAGGAATTACGTCTAACTTGTTTCTCCAAACTGCTGCTTTCAAAATTAAAATCACTAGCACCAACAGGGGACATATTCCTAGCAGCAAAGTTGTAAGTTCCAGCAAGCTCTGGTCCATAAAGGCAGTAGGTGAATAGCCCAGAGCCTGATTGAAAATTGGGAGTATTTTCCCATAGAGAAATATTCATATCCAGGGTTCCAGATACTGCTCTGTTGTTAACATCTTCTATGGCTTTCTTCTTGTTGCAAACTAGTTCTGGTACCGGAGCATCCATAAACCACGGATGAGAGCGCTTTAGTTCAGTTACACGCCCGGCGCCTCCTGGCATCCATAAGTTCTTGTTCTGGGGGAAATATGTGAGGGTAATGGTAAGCTAATAGAACATAGAGCAATTATCATTGGAGCTGGAGCTATACCCCAAAACAAAAAAAAAAGAGAATGGGCAAAAAACCTTTATAGCAGAAAGTCAGAAACAATCATTTTATAGAATTTTTTTTTATCAAAAGCATTCAGGAACTAATGAAAAATTATATATAGAGTGAAGGAAAAGATTATCAATCCACACATAACAACAGTGCAACATGCATATCAAAGAGCAGTTTAAAAAATTAAGCATGATAAAAGTTTGTGACAGTCTAATTGGTACGTGATATAATCATCATTGAGAAAAAGAAAAATCAGACAACAAACTCTGTATGGTGCTACCTCACATACCTAAGAAAGTTTTAGAGAACCCATAGCATTAGCTGCAAATCCGGGAAGAGATTAGTTTACAAAACTAACAAAAATGTGAGCCTGAAATTTAAATCGGGACTTATAATCATTCAAAATTTAAAAGAAAGAAAACCAGGTCAATCAGGAGGTAGACTATTATATCACAATAAAATACCTTCATTCCTGAGATGGATACATTCATGTTTCGTTGTTCTTCAGAACTCAATCATAGATGAACTCATCTAAAAGAAACCCCTAAAGATATCTTGTTTCAGAGAAATTGTATTGAATTAGTACCGGAGAAGGATATACTTTACCTAGACCTCATGGTTATCACTAAATTTCCCTCAACTATTTCCGATTTAGTTAACTCTTCTTCTGCTCAAGAACTTCCCTTAAATTTCATTAAAAGCTGGTTTAGAATGATATAGGAAGAGTTTATATTGTCAAGAAAAGAGGTAACGACAAAGTTTCGATCAAACTCTACAAACTACCCAAATCAGTTTATTTTCATCCCATATCTATTCCCCTCAATTTGTTTCCATTTCATTAAATAAATACCAAGAATGGTATCTATGCATTCACACTCGAGTATACATTTGGTAAGCAGTGTTTCAAATTTTCCAACATAATGTATTCACGACATCAAAGGAAAGCTTTTCCTCTTTGAATTTATGACAAGCATGCCTGTTAGTAAGGCTGTGAATAATAAATGCTTTAATTAATAGTCAATTGTTAGAGATTAACAACGCAGCGCAAAAAATAGCAAAAGACAAAAAGGAAAGAAAAATAATCAAGATACAAAAGGTTCACCCAAAACATTTGGGCTAGTCCACGGTTGAATGAGATGGGTTTCAGTTTATCTCTTAGAAAATTCGTACATCATGCAATTCATGCAATTGCAGGATCCCTACTTATATAACGAATATAAGTAACCCTAACTCACTCCCAGAAAGTATAAAACTACCCCCTCCATATTTGGGCCGGGGATGCTGGCCCCGAGCCCCTGCTAAATTATTCGTAGCAATAATCATATGACGACCACTTGTGAGGGGCCGTTTCTTCCGCTTTTTGGATAGCTTTACAATCACCTTTGAATTAAAATTTGGATTAGGCTTCGCCAATAACAACAATTATACCAATAGAATTGATAATCCAAAACTTCCTGATATGCAGAATTCGACCTAGTTCACAACCTTTAGAACTGAATATCCAAAAGCTGACTTTAATGGTGAATATTGACATCAGTTATAAAATTCACAACAGAAACTATAATACCCTTTCAGATTTGTAATGAACAAAAATGTCCAACTAGTCACACTATCTGCATATGTGCAAAGATTTGTATAGACCCGTGACATCATATTTTTGTACCACTTTATGAGATTAATTTCAACAGATATAATGCTGCTTTTGCTTTAAGAAGTTAAGGTCTAAATTTCATAATAATATTTTAAAAGGTACTACAGCTGCACTTGCCTAGACTCAGCAAAGACGACACACAAGGAGAGGTAAGTTGGACACCAGAGCACTCGATCATCATGCATTTCATGTGATGATGTGTCATGTTATAACGACTGACACATGTTTCAGGTCTGAAACTCGATATTTGTCTTCCTTGTGTCTACAAACATGTTACCATGACATAAAACAAGAAACCACTTGGGTGTCTTACCTAATGGATACATAAAACCTAACCTAATCGAGCAGTCCATTAAGCATATCACAGTAATTTGCATTAGCACCACTGGACTACAAAAAGATAGATAAGCAAGTAGTTTGCAACAATCAATGGGCGAACATATGTAGTATCAATCAATGGAATTATCAGATGTATAGAGTTTGCAAAAACAGAAGCTTCCCTTTTACGGTGACCTAACTAATGCTCCACCTAAGCAACAAAAAGAGAGTATAAATTATCAATCATCTCAGCACCAGTTGTTAGAACAATTTAATGTCGACATAGACACAGAGAATCAACACTAGGTGACTATTTTACTTCAGAAAGCAAGCTATGTCAAAGTTGAATGGCAACTTAAGCTCAAGCGGAACTCTGTCCCTCCTAATTATGATAATAAGCTCAGACATCAAGGATGACATCTGGCAAGACAAGTTCCAGCCCAAAGCACCAAACCCTGTTCCCTTATGAACCACCATTGCAGCATGCCAATATGCAGTTACAATCCAGTTCAGGTAAAACTTATGAGTTAAGTCTATACAGAATGAGCATTAGGTTTCAATAATCTAAGCAGCTTAGCTCAATCAAAGTTGACCGACAAAACAAGTTCAAGAAGAACCCTAACCGTACTACACTAGGCTGAGCATGAAAAGAGTGTCATGAAATTTGGTTGGGCGAGGCAAGGCTCACCCAATTTATGCACTTGAACCTAATCTAATCGTCTTTCCAACTCCTCATCCACATGCACTACTTTTCTTACATATTAATCCTTCTTTCAACTGCGTTGTTTAGAGGATTATTTCCCAGAATCAATAATTGGTGTATACAGTTTAGAATTTAGCAATGAGGAAAAGCTAATAGGGTCATGGTCAATGTAGAAATGCTAAAGGTAGGTGACGGAGTAGTGGATAGAGTTTTGAAAAGAGAGCGCTAGATAAGGTTAATGTATCTGCTATTCCAACTTCATCAACCGCAAATAGTAACTCTGGTTCTTTGAGTTGGATGTTACAATAATGAAGAGAAATATAAGGGACGGTAGGTTGTTTAGTGATTAAGAAATTGTTAATAAGGTATAGTTTTAAGCATATAAAAGTACAAATGCCAAAGAAAATTCAAAGAAGAAACTACCTCTCAACTAGGGTTAATAGCATCAGACTATTCATAAAGAGCATATTGCTTCTCTCAACCTCTTTACATTATCCAAAGCATTATAATAGTTACAAAACAACTTGGTGAGTAACTCCATCACAACTTGAGGTGAAGTTTTTTTTTCAAGCTTAAACATTAACTGAAACTTCTTGATCCTACTAATTAGACCTAATAAACATTACTATTTTTTTTCCCGATAAAGATCGCTCCTATTACTACTTTCGCTCTTCTCTTCATGTTTTTTACTGTTAATAGATAAAAGATAAACCAGCATGCCCTATCTTCCTTTTAGGGCTTACCATTTAACTCTGCCCTCGTACTTGGCAAAACTTTGAGTGGAAAAACAAGGGGAAGGGTCAACAAATATCTTTCAGTATGTGAAAGATGCTATCGTGATTAAGCTCTTCAACTCTTAGCAGGATTAAGATTTTACAATATCATAAGAAAAACAACTAGATATTCCAGTAGAGCCTTGTTACCAATAAAGAAAGCCCCAGTTACTTAAACTAACTCTCGACAACTATTTACAAGGGGAGATAGCTCCCATAACATCATTTAATGTATGATTAGGTATAATTGACAGATAAAGAAGATATCCGCATAAGCTAGTATATAATTTACAGACTGAAATTTCTACAAATCACTCAACATAATTAGAAACTTAGTTGGAACACATGGAACACAATGCACATTTGAAAGTTCAATACAAGAAGCAAGCACTTCCATTCTATATGTGTAACACATCATAAGCTTCAATATACTCATCACATAAGCAGCAGCACAGAAAAAAGTAAAGTGTCAAAATCACATAAGTATATAAAAAGTAACAAAATTAACCCACATAAATAAGTAATATTAGAATAAATTGATCAAAAATATACTCAAATAAGCAAGCTCTCAATTATACAGTTTATATAATAGATCACCCTAAAAATTGAAACTATAAGTTGAATTAACATTAATCAACTCAAAAATGCCTTTTATACCAAATTAATTGGGGCATGTTGATAAATGATACTGAATCCCATATGCATAAAGAGTAATAGCATAAAACCAAGATGAAAATAAAAGGATTAGAAAAAAACACATGAAATACTAAAAATGGTAAAATAAAAAAATAACAAAATAGATATAGATGGAAATAAATAAAATAGAAACACAACAACATAAAGAATACACACATATATAAATAACTAAATAAAGTCAAAAATGGAAAAGGGGATGGAAAAGACTGAAAATAAAAACAAAACAAAAGAAAGTGGAAAAATAAATATAAATAAATTGTATAAAATTAATAAGAAGAAAACCACCAATAAACCTAACATTTCCAAATACAACAAGAACTCAAGAAGTGAACTGTTCTAAAACAACATGTAGTATCATTACTAATCAAATAACAAAAGTACCACATGTGCCCTAAAAACAACATCCTTTTTGAATCTTCTAACAAAAAAAAACACAATTAGAGTTCAGAGTCTACCTTTTCCATGCTGCGATCCCCACTCATTTATTCTGATCAAAATCAACTTACCAACCCGCCAAACGATCAAAAATCGACCCTGCACAATCAGTTCAGCTCATTCATTCTACAACCACTCTGTAAAACACCACTTCTTGTTCTTATAGTCATTAGCATAAAACCATGCAAAAATTACCCCAAAAACATAGCTCAAATTTTATGAAATCAATCTATAGAAATCTAGCATTTCAAAAACTGTTGAAAAGGAAAAAGCACTTTTTATGTATTAAAAAAACCTCGATTCTATTTCAAAATACAGATACTTTTGTATAAGTTAGATAATCTAACTACATTCATAACATGCATTGGGTGATCAAGCACAGATAGAGAGTGTAAGCAATCGATACAAGTTAACCGAGAGCAATGAAAAAACTGAGAGAAATGAAACTTCAATAAGGCCTATATACCTTCGCCGGAGTTCAATCGGTGAAATCGCCGGAGAAGAAATACGGACTACTCTGACTACTGACAACTGACACTGAGCACTAGATTTGAGTGAGGGAGAAAGTGAGAGAATTGGGCTTTATATATATGCCTAAATTGCCGTCTGATTCAATACTACTGCAGTCTATTCTTAATCATACAGGTGGAAGCTCAAAACTGGTCACGTGGACGTTGATGGGGATCGGGTGGAGTGTAGATAAGGTACAAACTTCACGTCAAACACTTTACTACATCTTAGCATTGAACAGTAGAGATTTTTTTTGTATTAGCTAACAGTATAAATAATAAATTATGTGACTATTTAATTGTATATAAATTACTCATACATAGATTATAAAAAGAATTGATATTTTTATACGGAAATTTGATATTTTTACAAGTAAATCTCTTATATTTATGAGATTTTTCTCATATAAATGATAAATGAGACTCGTATGAATGTAATATCATATGTGAGAATATCAATTTTCGCTTGTGAGAATAACAATTCTCTTATTAAATAAGTGAAATGATATATTTATAAATAAATTTTGATATTTGAACAAAACATTTTTTACATGAGCGTGAGATCCATTTATTATTCATATAAAAGAGATTTTGTGTAATTATCATTTTGCTTATGACAATATAATTTCCTAAACGAAATAGAGAACTAATACTCCCTCCGTCCCAGGATAAAAATCATGGTTGATTTTTTGCGCATATTAAGAAAGATGATAAAATGACAAAATTGGACATATTTAAATTCTCATTTAATTGCATAATTTTCTGCACATTACTAGTGATGCTCCATAAATATGTATATATAATAGAAATATAACAATTAATGTAAGACCCCAACTTATTATAAATAAAATCGAATTTCCTCTAATTATATTTGTGAATAATAAGGTATTAATTTGATATAATTATCTGGTTATGGGTGAAATGTGCAAATTTTACAAAATATGCAAGTGGTTATAAAATAATCATTGTTGTCGGAGAATATTCGTTTGGTCGTGAAATATTCTTGTTGTTCAAGGGAAATATTCGTATAACTGGCCTTGATCATTTTGTGGGCCCCATAATGAGAATAAGCTGTCGGATGAAGAAAGCGACAAGTTTGAGTTTTTATAAATAACGGCGTAGTTATTACTGAATTATCTTGTTAGAATACCGGTGGTTAAAATACGATGTCTGGCGTGGATGCATGATATTGATGAATTATTGATCACTACGTGAAGGCACTACTCAATAATGTTACGAGTGAATTCTTTATTCAATATTTTATTTTATTGATTCAATAATTGTTGCGTTGATATTTTATATTATTGTTGTTTTGATAATTGTCTTTTGAGATTTCCCATTATCATATCAATAATTCATATTATTTGAATAATATTATTAGATAGCATTATTGGCAATGTCTAGAAAGTTCTATCAAGGAGAGGTTTGGTCACCTAATTGCGCGCCAATAAGGAGAAATTCTTATTGGAAAACCCCATCTTTCCTGGGAACGGCCTGGTTGTCATAAATGTGATTCTGTAATATTATTTGTGAATAATTAATTATTGATTCATATGATAAGGAAATATTTATTTTATGTGGATATAAATATTGGATATATTTATTGTGGTTAAAAATGAAGGAGTTAATGTTGAGGTATTTTATCAGTATTTTTGTCGGAATGAAGGTATTAAAAATCAAACTAGTGTTTTTGAGATATATTGTGTGAGTTATAATTTTAATAATGATAGTTGGATCGTTGTTATTTTGGATATGTTATACATATATAAGTTGAGTATATGTCCACAAATTTTGAGCCGTTTAAAATGAGCGTATGATTTGTTATGAATTTTAAGAGGTGGTGATTCATAAATTAGGTTTATAAATGATTTTGGTGAAAAATTCTAGAATTGAGTGGGCCCCACTTGTGGTTGGTAAAGAAATGTTCTGAATTTATTTCAAATGTGGTGGGTGGGAATAGTAGTAGGTAAAGCCATCAGGTTGCAGGTCAAGTCTGCTAACATTTTCTATAAATAGAGGCTAAGTTAGAATTGAAAATCACACCGAAACAAGTTTTCTCTCTCTCTCTCTAGATTATTGAGTGTATTTTGTGAGTATTTAGATACTTTGTGAGTTTCTATTCATCGTCTGCAAGTTTCCTTGACCTTATTAGATATTAGATCGGAAATCTTGATATTTTGAGGTAAGGGATGTTATTTTCTTCATAAATGATATTATTTCTTCAATATCATTATCTTGGGAAGTATTGATCTGAATTTTATCAAATTTGAAAATTTTTTGTAATGGGGGTTACTATTCACGTATACTGGACTTTATTCACGAATCTGACCTTATTCATGAAAAATAAATTTTCTTCTTTTTTGTCCAAGATGTCTATTATGGTTACTAACTTTGATTGTATCCATGTTTTGATCTTTATTTTTGAATTACGCTTTAAAATTGGTATTTATGAAGTATTATTGATCTTGGATAAAGCTGTTATCTGAATCCCTACTATTTGTCCTTCCGTTTCTTTGGATTCGTTTTCTTTAAAATATTTTTCATCATCCTCAGTCCTAAATGATGATATTACTGAATATCTTTGGCCTGTAGTGCAAAGATGAATGATTAATTGTTGTTACAGGGATAAAATTGATGATGGACTTTTAAATCTTAGAAGATAGTAGAACTCATTCTCTACTTGACTCTTTTAATGGATTCTTTGTTACATTGCGGATTGTTGATCTAAAACTTGTTGTCTATTATATTTTATCGATTTTTTCATGTTGAAGACTAACGATAATTTGTTGTATATTATCTTAGTCATAATATTCTTCTTCTTGGGCTAGTTGAGCTCACCTTTTTCTTTTTGTTCCATTTTTCTCAAGAGGTGAGAACATAGCGAGGGAACTAGTCGATTGTCTGCGGAGTGATGGTTCTAGAAAGATGTTTTAGCAGATCCTCACTATTTACGTAAAATAGTGTTTGAATAATTGTAATGAGGACTTATTTGAGTGTGGATATTATGCAGAAGACAATATTTGTATTTAAACTCACAGTATGTGTTGTCGTATTTTGCCACGACAATTGTATTATTGAAGTTGTAGTTTGCTTTACGTACCATGTATTTGGCGACTCGAGAATGGGTGTTGTATACCTATTTTGGGGCGCCACGGTTGGTATCGAGCTTAGGGATATGGTCTCTGGCGGAGATCGGGGAATAGAACTAGGAGGGATAGGTGAGTAAATCATTCGCTAAGTGTGTCTTATCTAAGCTTATTTGTTCGTCAGTCATAATATAAGGATATTATGTGATATGTTAATTAACCCTTGTTTTATGGCAGTATTTAAGAATGGCCGCGAGAGCGTTAACAATGGAGTGTATGAGGCGTGGAACAACCTTTAATTACAAACCGGAGGCGATGTAGCAGGAAGGCAATATTCTCCGTAAACAACACTACCGAAAGCAAGCGATGAATGATGGAATGTTTAGGAGTTTTTTGCGATTCATAGAAAACCGGACGAGGAGACTCGTGCATAAAATACTGGTGAAAATGATAGTAATGCGTGGCTTATCCGCAACCCAAGCGATTCAAGGAGTTGGGACCACGAATTTAAGGGAAAGCCGGATCGGATCATGGCGGAAGCGTGGGTCAAACAAATTACCAAGATATTCGATATCTTGGGATGCGGAGAACGAAGGTTCCATTCGCCACCTTTATGTTCAGCGGTGAGGCGGACTCTTGGTGGGGAGTTCGTGAAGCGTACTGACCCGGTACTTTCGGCATGTCTTGGGAAGCGTTTCAAAAACTATTCAATGACAAGTACTTTCACGAAAGTATTCGTCATATGAAGGAGGTGGAGTTTATCGGTGGAACAAAACAACATGGCGGTGTCCCGATCTGGCGAAGTTTGCGAGTTATCAAGTTTGCACCTCATTTGGTCGAAAATGAGGAGCGAATGACGAGGATGTTTCGATAGAGTCTAAAGCACGAGATTGCAATATCTTATATCTCATAATTTTTCTTTATATTCGGATGTTGTAAGCAGGCTCAATTATTAGAAGCGAGATAATGAGTATGTTCAACCGAGGGACCCAACCGAGGTCATCTCTGTGTGTAAAGATCATCGTGAGCGATGATAACTAACGAGGAGGGAAAAATATGAACAAAGGCGGTAACCACTTGGGTGGTCATCGTGGCCATGATTATAGGAGAGGTGAGTCAAGTGGAAATTTCAGAAAGAGGATATTCAACAATGGCGGGAAGACATCAAGCAATGACCAAAGACCAACAACAAATTCTAGGGGAGGAGAAGCACCGCCGGTTAGATGTTACAAATGTGGGAAAGAGGGACATATCATTAAATTGTCCACAACAATCCAAGGTATGTTACAATTTGTGGAAAGGAAGGCCACATAGCTCGGGATTGTTACAGTAGCAAAACCAAGTTCAGCGGGGATGGTGACTCAAGAGAACATCCGGATAAGTCAAAATCGCCGGTTCTGGAAGGCGTTTTGTCGTGGACCGCCAAAAGCGTGAGGAACCCGAGCGAGGTGATTCTGGGAAGCTAATCTTGAACTCTTACGAAGTTTATACCTTACTAGAATCCGGTTCTACCCATTCTTTTATCTCTCCGCTTGTGCTCAGCGTTTAAACTTGACTCAGGAGAAATTGGACTTTAACTTATCTGTTGAAACTCGTTAGGTGAAACCTTCGTTACATCTACGGTTTATAAATCTTGCATGATCCAAGTTGGCACTATCACATTACCTGTTGATCTTATCTCTTTAAAGATACTTGCTTTTGATGTGCTTTTAGGAATTGATTGGTTAACCACTCATCATGCCAAAATTGATTATTTTCGTAAGGTTGTTAGTTTTCATATTCCTAACCAACCTATCATACAATTCAAACAACTAAACCACTAAAATCGAGTCATTTTGTCATATCAAACCATAAAAGCTATTCGTTTATTGAAAATGGATGCCAAGCTTTCTTAGCCCATGATATGGATTTGAATAAAGACAAGTCGATTTAAATAATATTTACATTGTTAGAGAATTTTTGATGTATTTCTGAAGAGCTTTCGGTCTACCCCGAGCGTGATGTTGAATTCTTTATTGACCTTGAAATTGGTACAAAACCCATTTCTAAAACCCCATATCGAATGGCTCTATTGAACTTCAGGAGTTAAAAGTCCAACTACGAGGAATTGTTAGACATAAGTTTCATTCGTCCTAGTACATCTCCTTGGGGTGCTCCTATTTTATTCGTAAAGAAGAAAGACGGGAATATGCGACTTTGTATTGACTATCGAGAATTAAACCATGTCACCATCAAGAATAGGCATCCGCTACCTCGCATTCGACCAGTTGCAAGGAGCACAATTCTTTTCAAAGATCAATCTTCGTTCTGGATATCATCAGTTGAAGATTAAAACTAA
Source organism: Panax ginseng (assembly GCA_020205605.1). Classification (NCBI taxonomy): domain Eukaryota; kingdom Viridiplantae; phylum Streptophyta; class Magnoliopsida; order Apiales; family Araliaceae; genus Panax; species Panax ginseng. The sequence goes on along the minus strand of CM035143.1, from coordinate 118,138,071 downwards.
GAATATTCCAAAGACTGCCTTCAGAACTCGGTACGGGCATTATGAATTCTTAGTCATGTCTTTTGGATTGACTAATGCTCCTGCTGCTTTCATAGATATGATGAACCGTGTATTCGAGGAATATTTGGATCAGTTTGTTGTTGTCTTTATTGATGGCATCCTCATCTATTCCAAAAGCCATGAAGATCATGAGCACCATTTGAAGCTGATACTTGAAAGGCCGTGAAAATAAACTTTATGCAAGTTTGAAGAAATGCGAGTTACGGCGAGGAAGTAGCATTCCTTGGGCACGTGGTGTCAAAACATGGAGTATTTGTCGACCCGACGAAGATTGAAGCAGTACAAAGTTGGGAGTAACCAAAGTCGGTGACCGAAGTGCGTAGCTTTCTAGGCTTAGCTGGTTATTATCGGAGATTCGTGGAAGGATTTTCTCGAATCGCTACTCCGTTAACTCAGTTGACTCGGAAAGATACAAAATTTGTATGGAGCGAGGAATGCGAGAAGAGTTTCCAAAAGCTCAAGAGGAGACTCATTTCGGCACCTGTTCTGGCAATACCATCTGGTACGGATGGATTTGTTATATACAGCGATGCTTCAGGAAAAGGTTTAGGATGCGTTCTCATGTAACATGGGAAAGTCATAGCCTATGCCTCACGACAACTCAAAGAATATGAGAGGAATTATCCTACTCATGATCTAGAGTTAGCGGCGATGATTCAAGCGTTGAAAATTTGGAGACACTACTTGTATGGGGAGAAAGTGGAGATTTATACGGACCATAAAAGCCTCAAATATTTCTTCACCCAAAAAGAACTCAACATGCAGAACGACGTTGGCTTGAACTATTGAAGATTACGATCACACTATTCAATATCATCACCGAAAAGCGAACGTAATGGTATGATTTATTGAGTAGAAGATCATATCTTGAGTACGATATTGTTAATGCAAAGGCCCATTCGTATGACTTGCAAAGGATGGAGGTAGAATTAAAGGCTCGAGGGACCCACATGATGATGGCGAATATCTGAGTAGAACCGACTTTAATCGATAAAATTAAAATTTGCTCAAGCTACGGACTGAAGGCGATCACGTATGAAGAAGAAAGTGCAAGAAGGAGCTATTCGGAAGCGAGAATCGATGAAGAAGGAATACTTAGATTCAACTCCAGACTTTGTGTTCCTAAAGATTCTGACTTGAAGCATAGAATCATGATGGAGGCACACAACACCCCGTTTGCAATCCATCCTGAGAGTACCAAAATGTATCATGATATTCGACATACATTTTGGTGGAACAATATGAAAGAGAGATCGCGGAGTTTATCTCGAGGTGTTTAACTTGTCGGCGTGTAAAGGCGGAGCATCAAGTGCCAAAGGGTCCATTACAACCACTTGAGATTCGAAATGGAAGTAGGAACACATTACTATGGATTTCGATTCTGTGTCTTCCCAAAGTTTCTCAAGGCATAGATGCGATTTGGGTTATTGTTGATAGATTAACCAAGTCCGCCCATTTCTTACCGTCGTGAGACTTATTCCTTGAGCGTCTTGCTCGCGTATGCGTGAATGAGATTATAAGATTGCATGACATACCGGTATCCATAGTTTCGGATCGTGACCCAAGATTCACTTCACGATTTTGGGTTAGCTTGCAAAAAGCTATGGGCACGGATTTACGATTCAGTTCGGCATACCATCCTCAAACGGACGGACAATCAAAGAGGACTATTCAAACCCTTGAAGATCTATTAAGACTTTGTGTCCTAGATTTTAAAGGAAGTTGGGATAAGTACTTGCCACTTGAGGCGTTGTATGGACGAAAGTGTCGTTCTCCAGTATGCTGGGACAAGGTGGGAGAAGCAACATTGTTGGGACCAGAATTAGTACGCATGACTACAGAAAAGATCCAAATAATTCGACAACGTATACAAACGGCACAAGATCGACAAAAGAGTTATGCGTATCTTCATCGAAAAGACGTGGAATTTAATATTGGAGATCATGTATTGTTACGTGTTGCACCATGGAAGGGAGTTACAAGATTTGGGAAGAGAGGAAAGCTCAATCCACGATTTGTTGGTCCATTTGAGATTCTTGACCGAATAGGAAATGTGGCCTATAGACTCGCATTACCTCCAAGTATGTCTCGTGTTCATAATGTTTTTCACATATCCATGCTTCGTAAATATGTGAAAGACCCGAACCATATTATTGCGTTAGAACCAGACGAGATAGCCGAAGATTTAACGTACGAAGAAGTACCTGTTAAGATCTTGGATAGGGAAGAACATGTCCTACGCACCAAGGTTATACCACAAGTTAAGGTTTTATGAAGAAACCATGCTATTGAAGAAATGACCTGGGAGTTTGAATCAGAAATGAAAGCGAGGTATCCTCACCTTTTCGAAACACCAGGTATGTATGTCAATTTCGAGGACGAAATTTCATAAGGAGGGGAGGTTTTAAGAACCCAACTTATTATAAATAAAATCGAATTTCCTCTAATTATATTTGTGAATAATAAGGTATTAATTTGATACAATTCTCTGGTTATGGGTGAAATGTGCAAATTTTGCAAAATATGCAAGTGGTTATAAAATAATCATTGTTGTCGGAGAATATTCGCATGCTGAATTTGATCATTAATGGGCCCATAATGAGAATAAGCGCCGGATGAAGAAAGCGACAAGTTTGAGTTTTTATAAATAACGGCGTAGTTATTCTGAATTAACCTTTGTTGGAATACCCGGTGGTTAAAATACGATGTCTGGCGTGGATGCACAATATTGATGAATTATTGATCCTTATGTAAGAAGGCACTACTCAATAATGTTACAGTAGTTACTGTTCAATATTTTATTTTATTGATTCAATAATTCTTTGCGTTGATATTTTATATTATTGTTGTTTCAATAATTGTCATTTGACAAGATTTCCCATTATCATATCAATAATTCATATTATTTGAATAATATTATTAGATAACATTATTGGCAATGTCTAGAAAGTTCTGTCAAAGAGAGGTTTGGTCACCTAATTGCGCGCCAATAAGGAGAAATTCTTATTGGAAAGCCCCCTCTTTCTTGGGAACGACCTGGTTGTCATAAATGTGATTCTATGATATTATTTGTGAATAATTAATTATTGATTCATATGATAAGGAAATATTTATTTTATGTGAATATAAATGTTGGATATATTTATTGTGTTTAAAATGAAGGAGTTAATGTTGAGGTGTTTTATCAAGTATTTTTGTGCCGGAATGAAGGTATTAAAAATTAAACCAAGTATTTTTGAGATATATTGTGTGAGTTATAATTTTTAATCCGAATAGTTGGATCGTTGTTATTTTTGGATATGTTATACATATATAAGTTGAGTATATGTCCACAAATTTTGAACCGTTAAAATGAGCGTATGATTTGTTATGAATTTTAAGAGGTGGTGATTGAAATTAGGTTTATAAATAATTTTGGTGAAAAATTCTAAAATTGAGTGGGCCCCACTTGTGGTTGGTGAAGAAATGTGCTGAATTTATTTTAAATGTGGTGGGTGGGAATAGTAGCGGTGTAAAGCCATCGGGGTTCTTGGTCAAGCTTCGCTAACATTTTCCTATAAATAGAGGGCTAAGTTAGAATTGAAAATCACACCAAAAACAAGTTTTCTCTTTCTCTCTAGATTATTGAGTGTATTTTGTGAGTATTTAGATACTTTGTGAGTTTCTATTCATCGGTGCAAGTTTCCTTGACCTTTTATACCGATATTTTCGATCGTAAATGCGATATTTTGAGGTAAGGGATGTTATTTTCTTCATAAATGATATTATTTCTTCAATATCATTATCTTTGAAGTATTGATCCGAATTTTTATCAAATTTGGAACTTTTTGTGTGGGGTTCTTATTCACGATATACGGCACTATTCACGATATCGACATTATTCACGAATCTGGCAAGACTATTCAAGAAAAATAAAATTTTCTTCTTTTTGTCCAAGATGTCTATTATGGTTACTATCTTTGATTGTATCCATGTTTTGATCTTTATTTTTGAATTCTGCTTCAAAATTGGTATTTATGAAGTATTATTGATCTTGGATAAACTGTTATGCGAATCACTACTATTTGTCCTTCCGTTTCACTGGATTCGTTTTCTTTAAAATATTTTTCATCATCCTCAGTCCTAAATGATGATATTACTGAATATCTTTGGCCTGTAGTGCAAAGATGAATGATTAACTGATGAATATCTTTGGCCCGTAGTGCGAAGATGAACAAGTGTTGAGATGAACATGACCAACTGGTGATACAAATGAATATCTTTGGCCTGTAGTGCAAAGATGAATATTGATTAAAGATGTATATTGATTGTTGTTACAAGGATAAAATTGATGATGGAATTTTAAATCTTAGAAGATAGTAGAACTCATTCTCTACTTGACTCTTCTAATGGATTGCTATTTCCGCTGCAGTTGTTGATCTAAAACTTGTTGTCTATTATATTTTATTAGATTTTTTCCTGTTGAAGACTAACGATAATTTGTTGTATATTATCTTAGTCATAATATTCTTTATTGAGCTAGTTGAGCTCACCCTTTTCCTTTTTGTTCCATTTTTCTCAGGAGGTGAGAACGTAAAGAGAACTAGTCGAGTGCGGAGTGATGATTCTAGAAAAGGCATTTTAGCGATCCTCACTATTTCTGTAAAATTGTGTTTGAATAATTGTAATGAGGACTTATTTGAGTATGGATATTGTCTAGAAGACAATATTTGTATTTAAACTCACAGTATGTGTTGTCGTATTTTGCACGACAATTGTATTATTGAAGTTGTAGTTTGCTTTCTGTACCATGTATTTGGCGACTCAGAATGGGTGTTGTATACCTATTTTGGGGGCGTCATAATTAATAATAAGGGTATTATAGGTAAATTATTGTAAAAAATAGATCATTTAAGGTAAGTAAACATTTAACTTGGGACTACCTAAAATAGTAATAAAGACTTTTATCATAGGACAGAGGGAGTATTAATTTGCACAAAAAATATAATATTCTAACGTGAGCTCTTTTATATATGTGAAAGACACTTACGTCAAAATATAATTTTTTTCAGGAGTGGTTAACATAAAGTTAACTTTGATCAATACATTGTCGATACGCAGACCGAGAAGTGATCTATCCTTTTACGTGTCAATATTGTATTGATCAATTATTTAAGGGTTAATTACACATTTTAGTACATTTTTAAATATAATTACAATAATGGTGGATAGATAAAATAATTACAAAAGTAATACATTTTCCCATATTTATTTACAAAATTAATACATTTCGATTTCCTTTAATCGTGGCCCACGATTATCTCCCTTATCTCTTCTTGTTAATAATACGCGATTGTGGAAATCCACTGGAGATTAGGAGGGGAAAGAGGCGCAGAGTAACAAACAGCTCCAAATCCTCGCTGCTTATTTATATTCATCACTCCTCTATATTCAATTGAACCTACCATGCAAAACCACATACAAAAACTTGTATAAAAAAAGAATTTTTCTACTCGTGTAAACCTTTTATCCCCAAATTTCGCTGGAAATTCAGTCAAACTCACCTCAAAGGATTGAACCCAAAATACGTTGAGGAGTTTGTAGAGGGAAGGAGCTGCTGCTTATTCAAGTGATGAGGCGCATTATTAGTTTTTAAGGAGAGAAAGTGTTTATTGTAAATAGAGAAAGTTTGGGGGTAAGAGAAGAGAGAAAACGTCATCAACATCTTATCTTTCTTTGCTTTGTTTTTTATATGGTTTTAGTGTCTTTCGAATTTCGCCGGCAAAGATAAACAGAAAGAGAGAATCAAATTGAGAAAATGAGTGATTGGAAAATGTGTTGTCTGAATATCATTAGTAGTAGCTGCTAGTAGCTAGTAATACAAGGCACAAGCACACAACTCTACTCGAGCAATGTTAGCTTTGTTCCGTAACTCCGGCACTACATGGACGGTAGAATTTATCCAAAATTTTAGACGACTTGGATGATTTACCTTGAATATTGGATTTGATCCAAAATCAGCAACTGATAGAAGAGATTGGTAACCAAACATTCATACCAAGGTAACCAAACATTCATACCAAGGTTACCAATCTACCTCCACACCTGTAATTTTTTCATAGTGTAGTTGGTAACCAAACCTTCATACCAAGGTAACCAATCCACCTCCACATCTTCAATTTTTTCATAGTGTAATTGGTAACCAAACCTTCACACCAAGGTAACCAAACATTCATACCACGGTAACAAAACTTTCATACTAAGGTAACCAATTCACATCCACACCTGCAGTTTTTTCATAGTGCAGTTGGTAGCCAAACACATACCAAGGTAACCAATTCAGTGTTATTAGGTTATCAATTTATTTTGAATGTGATGCAGTTGGTAGTCAAACCTTCATGCAGTGGGTAGCCAAACCTTTATATCAAGGTAACCAATTCAGTTTTATTAAGTTACCAATTTATTTTGAACGTGATGCAGTTGGTAGCCAAACCTTCATGCAGTTGGTTGTCAAACTTTCAGACCAAGGTAACCAATTTATACTGCATGTGTGGAAGTAGATTGGTTACCTTGGTATAAAGGTTTGGTTACATTGGTATAAAAGTTTGGTTACCTTTGTACGAAAGTTTGGTTATCAACATTACATTACACATCACTCTCTTATCTCTTTCTTTCCTATGCAGTGTTCTTATTTTCTTTTGGACATGAAATTGGAATTAGAATTTCCAAACATGAATAAATTCTCTGAATTTGAGTATTTTTTCAAATCTGTAATGGTGTATTAAATGGAAAAGCAGGTCTTGAAAATTTTACCAAAGAATTAACTTCTACTTTGGAATGGATTATGAACCATTGCTTTTCTCTTCAAGATGTTTCAGGCATGATGGATGCCATCAAGAAACACTTTGATTGGGATGAATCACAAAGCGAGAGTGAGATAGAAGGTGGAATGATTAATCACTTTGCAGAAGCAGATAAATTATAAGTTTCTATTGTTTCAGATTGGACATGCTATTGAATTTGAATATTTGAATTTGAATTTATTTTTGTTGTTAGATTCCAGATATTTGAATTTGAATTATTAATTATGACAGTTATTTCTCCTTGATTTTAGGTTTCCTTATTAATGTGAATTGCGTTATTTTTGTAATTATTTTATGTATGTATTGTTTTTGTAAATACTTTTTAATTATTGTAGATTAGTATTAAAGACCTTTAATTAACTTATCATAAAATTAATTTTATAATAACTGGATTTATTTTTTTCAAGTGCATGCAAATATAAGTTTCCAATAAGTATACTTCAATCAATGAGTTTGAGAATCCAACTACTTTCTTTTGGAATTATGATTTATTTTCCTAGATAAAAGTGCTTATTTATTGTATTTAATCAAGTGTTTATAAGGTTTCCATCTCAACTTTAAGACAAAATTATTTTTAAATGATCTAAAATAACTTTTAAATTGTAAACATTATATGTAGTAGCTAGGTTAATTTATTTTTCAAAAGTTAATAATTATGCTGAAGTTATTTTTCTTGTAAAATACATAAATGATATGCAGTTTCACTTGCATTTATGGTAGATTTTTCTTGGATAGAAAGATATGATGAGAGAATATTTAAACAGATTTAGGATGTTTAATCGTAAGTCAATATTAATGAAAATAGAAATTGATATTTTTACATAATATTTTGATAATTTACATAAAAATTGTCGCTATAGATCCTATAACGACGATTTTTACCGTCGTTATATATCTATAGCGACAATTTTTATATAAAAATATTAAAAAATTTTGTGAAAAAATCAATTTTCATGAAAATTTATTTTGTTATATGTATCGAACACTCGCAATGGCTTGATTTCAGAGTTCTTATTAAAAAAAATTAGAAAAGATATATTATTCAGAAGTATAGTATTAACTATGGTTTGCCTACTACCAATTAAATTTTGTTTAGGCGTCCTTTGTCGCATATGAAAATTATCAAAATTAAATTATAATTGTTAGTTTGTACATAATATGATTCAATTTCATTTGAGAACATATCCCTCACATGTATGTCAATATATGATTTAATAGTAATATCTCACTTCATTTAATAGTATTCAATTTTAATTTTTTTTTCTTAACCATTAAGATTGTTATGGCAGACCAATTTATCTATTTCATGCGTTTGTTTCGAATAAAAATCGTCTAAATGGTTAAATTGATCAGTCACTCATACGATTTGGACAGAATGATTAAGTCCCATTTTTCTGGCTGAATGATCTGAATGAATTTTTTTAAAATATTAACTATTATATATTAAGTAATATTAAATAAATTTACAATAATTTTAAATTTTTTTAGAGGAGTAAAATAATAAAAATATGTTATTCAAATGTTTCAGACATATCAATTATCAAATAATTTTTTTCATTCAAATTCAACTCATTCAGATTCAAATTCAAATTCAAATTCAAATTCAAATTCAAATTCATTCAATTTTTATCAAATACCACCTAAGAGAGATTTATGTTTGGAGTAGTCGAATTAAGGGTGCAATTTGGGTTAAGACAACTCACAGATAAGCCTATTTATGATACTTAGGTAAGAGTTTTTTTAATATTTTAAAAAACTTACCTAATCTCTATAGTCCGTCTAAATCAATACTTGGAAAAGGGTAATGATTGAATATTTATTATAAAAGCATAAAAGTAAAACAATGAATCAACTAAATTTTATAAATAGTAAGTAGCCTATATATTAGGACATCTCAAAATGGAAAATCAAATTATAACTATGGAACGGAGGGAGTATATTTTTATAAACTCATGAAACCCGAGCCAATCGAAATCCGTCCAAATTAATACTCCCTCCGTTTCTTAATATAAGTTGTTTTAGAGAAATATTTTTGTTTCTTAATATAAGTCGTTTGAGAATTTCAAGTAAACATTAATTGTTTAGTTTTTAATATTACCCCAAGTATTAAATATAACTTTGGTTCTCTCACTATATTTTGTCCAATAAATAACAATCTCTTCTTCCAATACAAGGGCAATATAGACAATTGATATTATAGTTAATGTTATACAATCATTATCTTAATACTTGTGCACAACCCTAAAACGACCTATATTAAGGAACGGATGAAGTAATATATATATATATATATATATATATATATACACACACACATAAATGTGTAGTACACAGTCGCTTATGACGACTGTATTTTTGGGCTAAACTGTCTACATAGACAAGAATAACTATAGCAATGGGTGAACCGTCGCTATAGTCCAAAAAAACCGTCGCTATAAAAAATCGGTTGCTGTGGGCAACCCTTTTTTGGCCTGTTGAATTTTTTTTTTTTTGCTCCAGCTGAAATTTCAACAGGCCAAAAAGGGTTGCTCTACAACAATCGATTGTTGTGGATGAAACTCTAAACTTCATTGATTGACGTATACTAACCATTAAAGTCCATAACCATAGAACTTAAATCAAAGAGAATACAACAACATTAAATATGCTGATAAAAATAATGACATTGAATGTGTAAGACCCCGAATTTTATGAAATAAAAGTATTCAATTTTTCTTATAATTACTATTCAGTAAATGGTTAAATTGATAAAAAAAAAAAAAGTTAAGGGTGATATATGAATTTTTTCAAAAATACACAAGTGGTTATAAAATATTCATTGTTGTCGGGGAATATTCGTTTGGTCGTGGAATATTCTTTACATTGGGAAATATTAAATGCTGACAGTATGACTATTTCTGGGCCCCATAGCAGAATAAGCATCGGATGAAGAAAAAGACAAATTAAAGTTTTTATAAATAGCGGCGTAGTAGTTTGAATTAACTTTGTTGGAATACCCGGTGGGTAAAAAGTAAAATGTCTGGCGTTGTTTTGCGATAGCACACGGTATTGCAGTATTTTTGAATTATTGATTCTTACGTAAGAAGGCACTACTCAATAATTATTACGAGTAATTCTTTATTCGGTATTTTATTTTATTGATTCAATAATTCTTTGCGTTGATATTTTATATTCTTGTTGTTTCAATAATTGTCACTACTACGGTATTTTCCATTATCGAGACTATAATTCATATTATCTGAATAATATTATTAGATAACATTATTGGCAATGTCTAGAAAGTTACATCTAAGGAGAGGTTTGGTCACCTAATTGCTTGCGCCAAGATGAGGAGAAATCCTTATTGGAAAGCCCCTCTTTCTAGGAAGCTATCTAGTTGTCATTATTGTGATTACGTAATATTATTTGTGAATAATTAATTATTGATTTATATGATAAGGAAAATATTCATTTTATAATGGATATAGATGGAGAAAATTTTTAAAGTGACAATTATTGAAAATTGATATTTTATCTTTTATGATAAAATAATATTTTATTATATTATTATAATATAATAATGATGATATTTTTACAATGAATGTGAGATATATGAGTATATGAGGAGGAAGAGTATTTTTGTTACAAAAGTTGTTTAAAACATGTTAAACATATACGTGGGCCCATTTTTTATTTGAAATTTGATTATTGCACTGTAAAATAAATAGTTTATGGATTTTGGTCGATTTACATTTGGAATTTGGAAAAACTTTCTTCTGTAAAGTTGTAGAGAATTGAATTTCCTATACAAATTCGCGAGATTCGAATTTTTTGATAAAGGACTATTTATTATGAATTATTGAAGTTCCGGATTAATTAATTATTATTATTTGGAGTTTTAAATAAATTAATTGAGAAAAACATTTTTTGATGGTTTTGGTTGTTGGAATGTGCTAAAATCAGTTGTCAAGAGGTTGGCGTGAAAATTTATAATAATAATAATATTTTATTAAATTTTCTGCTTTGGTGTTCTAAGCATTTTTCTATAAATAGGGTGCTTAGGTTAGAATTGAAAATCACACCAGAAACTAGAGATTTCTCTCTCTTTCTCTCTCTATTATATCGAGCATATTTTGTGAGTATTTTAGTACTTTGAGTATTGCTATACGGTGCAAGTTCTTTCAGCACTATATCCAGTATTCCAGTCAGAAGTACTATTCTTTCTGAGGTAAGGGATTGTAAGGGATTGTAAGGGAGATTATTTTCTTCATAAATGATATTATTTCTTCAATATCATTATGCTGAAATATTAGTTTGAACTTTTTATCAAATTTAGAACTTTTTCATGTCGGGGTTACTATTCATGAGTTATTATTCATAAGTTACTATTCACGAGTACTATTCACGAAGCGTGATGATGTTTTTTGTGAAATTTCTATCTTTTGGTGTCGGAGTTACTATTCACGAATACGACACTATTCACCGAAAAATAAATTTCTTCTTTTTGTCCAAAATATCTATTCTGGATACTAGCTTTGATTGTATCCATGTTTTGATCATTCTTGAATTTTACCCCACTCTGGTTATTTATGAAGTATTTTTGAATGAGAATTGTTTAAAGTACGAATCAATAATATTTGTTCTTTTGCTTCACTGGATTCATTTTTTTAAAAATATTTTTCATCATCCTCAGTTCTAAATGATGATATAACGGAATATCTTTGGCCTATAGTGCAAAGATGAATGATTTCTGATGAATATCTTTGGCCCGTAGTGCAAAGATGAACAGGTGTTTAGATGAACATGACCATATATCTTTGGCATGTAGTGCAAAGATGACTTATTGATGTATATCTTTGGCCCGTAGTGCAAAGATGAATTTATTAGTAGGATTATGAACATAAACTGTGATTTAGTATAACCATAATCTTTGATGTTTCAGGTGATGAAAATTATCTTTGTCCTGGATGAGAAAAGGAATTTAGAACTACAATTACGATTATGAGTTATACACGTGATTGTGGACATGAATTGTTGATTGTTGTTACAGGGATAAAACATTGTTGGTGGACTTTTAACATGGAGAAGATAATAGATTTTATGGTCTATTTGACTCTTCTAATGGATTGCTCGTTCATTATGCAACTATGGTTGAAAAGTTTTATCATCTACCATATGTTCTAAATCTACGATTTATTCTTTGTTGAAAGCTATTGATAATTTATTATCTTTAGTTATGATATTCTTTCTTTGAGCTAGTTGTGCTCACCCTTTTGCTTCACAATTCCTTTCGGGTAATAAAAGTGTGTATTTGGGTGTGCGGGGATAACAAGGGAATAGAAGCGGTGGTCTATAGATGTTGAGGTGAGGTGAATTTAACTTGGAAGGGTGTTTTGCCTTATCATACAAGATGTCTAATGACATACAACCTCATGTCATCATAAGAGCGAGGTTGTGCTCATTCACTTCTTTGAGTATATTTACAAGCACTACCTATATAATCTTGGTGTTTGTTTGGAGTTTAATTCCCAATTAGAGGCAGTGGAGATAATAATATGGCGAGAGAAGACTCACCATTGGGAAGAATATGATAGTAATCTTCTCGTTTTTTCTTTGGGGTCTATTAGAATTGACCAAGGATAATTACGTGGGCATATGATATCTATAATAACCTAGGCATGGCCTCCCATGTACGAAGGTTTTCTTAAGCACTTCCCAAATATTTTAATTTCTAAAATAATTTTTGACTGTACCTTTATGTAAGGTGTCATGGTGACGTGCTATCCAAGTTGGTGTCCAGAGTCACAGTTGGTATATTTTAGTATCAAAACTCACAACATATGTGTTGTTGTATTTTGCACGACAATTGTTGTAATAAAGTTGTAGTTGTTTCCTGTACCATGTATTTGGCGACTCAGAATGGGTTGGATGGAATGGACCTATTTTGAGGGCGTTACAGAATGTTGTTTATTCAAAAAAAGAGTAATGGTTGAATATTTATTATAAGGCCAAAAAGGGTTGCTCCACAGCAACCGATTGCTGTGGATGAAACTCTCAACTTTATTAATTGACGTATACTAACCATTAAAGTCCATAACCATAGAACTTAAATCAAAGAGAATACAACAACATTAAATGTGCTGATAAAAATAATGACATTGAATGTTATTTATTCAAAAAAAGAGTAATGATTGAATATTTATTATAAGGGCATAAAAGTAAAACAATGAACCAACTAAATTTTATAAATAGTAAATAGCCTATATATTGGGACATCTCTGTAAGACCCCAAATTTTATGAAATAAAAGTATTCAATTTTTCTTATAATTACAATTCAATAAATGGTTAAATTGATAAAAAGTTAAAGTTAAGGGTGATATATGAATTTTTTTTAAAAAAAAAATACATGATGGCTATAAAATATTCATTGTTGTCGGAGAATATTAGTTTGGTCGTAGAATATTCTTTTTGTCGAGAATATCAAATGCGATAGTATGACCTTTGTGTGGCCCCATAACGGAAAGCGATTGGATGAAGAAAGCGACAAATATAAGTTGTTTATAAATGGACAGGCGTAGTTATTACAATTATCTTGTTAAAAATACTAAATTGGTTAAAATACGATGATGCTTTGCGGTATTGTACCAATTATTGATTCTTACGTAAGAAGACACTACTCAATAATTGTTACGATAATTCTTATTCGATATTTTATTTTATTGATTCAATAATTTTTGCATTGATATTTTATATTACTGTTGTTTCGATAATTGTCACTACACGGTATTTTCTATTAGCGGAGCAATAAGTCATATTATTTGAATAATATTATTAGATAGCATTATTGACAATGTCTAGAAAGTTACATCGAGGAGAGGTTTGGTCACCTAATTGCGGCGATGAGGAGAAATTCTTATTGGAAAGCCCCTCTTTTACAGGAAGCGCTGGTTGTCGATATTGTGATTATGTAATATTATTTGTGAATAATTAATTATTAATTTTATGATGAGGAAAATATTCATTTTATGTGGATATAGATGGAGAAATTTTTAATGTGACAATTGTTGAAAATTAATATTTTATCTTTTTATGATAAAATAATTCATTTAAATATATTATTATATTTTTAATAATATAATAATGGTGATATTTTCACTGATGAATGTGGGATATATGAGTATATGAGGAGGAGGAGTATTTTTGTTACCAAAATGTTTAAAACATATTAAACATATCGGTGGACCCCATTTCTTGATTTGAAATTTGATTATAGCTTGTAAAATCGTCTAGTTTATGGATTTTGGTCAATTTACATTTGGAATTTGGAAAAACTTTCTTACACTTGCAGTTGTAGAGAATTGAATTTCCTATAAAAAGTCACGAGATTGAATTTTACGATAAAGGGCTATTTATTATGAATTATTGAAGTTAGAAGCTCTGAAATAATTGATTTAAAGTGTGAAAAACGTTTTTTGTTTTGTGGGCAGCCCTAGCATGTGCTTATTAAGCTAAAATCAGATTTCTAGAGGCGTAGGAATCTTGATTTATATATATTATTATTAAATTAAATTTTACGCTTTGGTGTTACAAGCATTTTCCTATAAATAAAGTCTTTGGGTTATAATTGCAATTCACACCGAAGCTGAAGTTTTCTCTCTATATTATCGGCGTATTCTTGTGAGTATTTTGAGTATACTTTGAGTATTGCTATACGATTGCAAATTAGATTCGTTATTCGGTCGGAAGTCTTTGCTCTTTTGAGGTAAGGGATAATAAGGAATTTTAAGGGTTATTATTTTGAAATTCTTCTGAACCTTCAAAAATTCTGTAAAAATTTGAAATGATAATTTGATGAGTTTTGTTGATTGTGTCCAAAAATAGCGATTTTTGGATGTATAGATTAAGAGTTATGAATTTTATGAGGAAAGACTATTTTAAAAGTAATCGCTTATAACTCCTTGTGGTTAACTCCAAAATTGATGAAATTTTTATTGGGAGTACATCTATATAATATCAGTATACCCTGTGAATTTTGGAATTTTTGGATAAAAGTACAATTTATGATAAATGTTTAAATATTCGGTGGTTTTGGCCATGTGAAAAATAGTAAATGACTTTTAAAAATTTTGAGAAAAATATATGTTCAATATAGGACTATATTCTGCTAAATTTCAGAAAAGAAATATTTTTGAAACTGATTTTTTATTTTTCATAAAAATGGACTAGTTATGAGTAAATGAATTAAATATGTTATGTGAGGTAAGAAAATTAGAAAATAGGATTTTATGGCTTGAGAATCCTACATGAGGTATATGCAGATTTTTGATGAGGATTTTGGTTATTGGTGATGAAATCTTATGAGTTTGACATTTTAGAATGATTAAATACATTATTTAGTTAAGTGTAAACAATTAAAATAAATTGTTTATAAGTTTAAGAAATGATTAAAATATTGTGGTAGTATTAATAATATTAGATTATGAGATTATTAAGTGATTTATAATATTTTAATTAAGGTGTTATGAGATCATTGATTTATGAATCTTACTCTTGAGATTAAATCTATATGTTGATTATATTGTTTTTATATAACATTCTTATAATCCTAATGATGATATTTCTTTTTGACTTGAGTGTAAAGATGGGTAGATTGTTGGTATGATCATGACTATAGGTTCTCTTTTTGTTGATGGTGCAAAAGTTGAATTGTTGGTAGAGTGCGATCATGACCATTGAATTTATAATTGAATATCTTTAGCTTAAGTGCAAGGTGAATTGATCAACATATATGGTTATAGTTATGGTTTATATAAATTACGAAATGATTATGGATTTCTTTGAGATATGAATATCTTTGGCCTGTAGTGCAAAGATCAATTATTGATGAATATCTTTGGTCTGTAGTGCAAAGATTAATTATTGTTGAATAGTTTTGGCCCGTAGTACAAAGATGACCTGTTGTTGAATATCTTTGGCACATAGTCAAAAGGATGAAAAGATTATGTATTTCTTTGAGATATGAATATCTTTGGCACTGTAGTCTGCAAAGATGACTTGTTGTTGAATATCTTTGGCATGTAGTGCAAAGATGAACTATTGATGAATATCTTTGGCCGTGGTGCAAAGATGAATTTATTAAAGTATGATTATGAGCGAGGGCGTAATTTGGTATAACCATGATCTTTGATGTTTTTGGTGATGAAAATTATCTTAGATTACGGATGAGAAGAGAAATTTAGAATCACAATTATGATTATGAGTTATTCATATGATTGTGGAAAGGAATTGTTGATTGATGTTACGAGGATAAAATATTGTTGGTGGACTTTTAACATGAAGAAGATAATGGACTTTATGGTCTATTTGACTCTTTAATGGATTCGCTCGATTCTGCTTTGCAACTATGGTTGAAAAGTTTTATCATCTACCATATGTTCTAAATCTCGATTTATTCTTTGTTGAAGGCTATTGATAATTTATTTATCTTTAGTCATGATATTCTTTCTTGAGCTAGTTGTGCTCACCCTTTTTGCTTTATAATTCCTTTCGGGTAATAAAAATGTAAATTTGGGTCGGCGGGGGATAACAAGGGAATAGAAGCGGTGGACTATAGATGTTGAGGTGAGGTGAATTTAACTTGGAAGGGTGTTTTGCCACTATCATACAAGATGTCTATGACATACAACCTCGTGTCATCATAAAGAGCAGGGGTTGTGCTCATCCACTTCTTTGAGTATATTTACAAGAACTACCTATATAATCTTGGTGTTTGTTTGGAGTTTAATTCCCATTTAGAGACAGTGGAGATAATGATATGTCAATAGAAGACTCATCATTGGGAAGAATATGATAGTAATTTTCTCGTTTTTCTTTGGGGTCTATTGGGTCAACCAAGGATAATTCTGTGGCCATATGATATCTACCATAACCTAGACGCATGGCCTCCCATGTACAAAGGTTTCCTTGAGCACTTCCCAAAGATTTTAATTTCTAAAACATTTTTCGACTATACCTTTATGTAAGGTGTCATTATGAGGTGCTGTCCACGGTTGGGACATGAGTCACAGTTGATATATATTTGTATCCAAATTCACAGCATATGTGTTGTTGTATTTTGCACGACAATTGTTGTAATAAAGTTGTAGTTGTTTTCTGTAACATATTTTTGGCGACTCAGAATGGGTCGGATGGAATGGACTTATTTTGGGGTCGTTACAATCTCAAAATAAAAAATCAACCTATAACTATGGGACGGAGGGAGTACATTTTTATAAACTCATGAAACCCGAGCCAACCGAAATCCATCCAAATTAATACTCCCTCCGTTTCTTAATATAAGTTGTTTTAGAGAAATATTTTTGTTCTTTAATATAAGTCGTTTGAGAATTTCAAGTAAACATTAATTGTTTAGTTTCCAATATTACCCCAAGTATTAAATGTAACTTTGGTTCTCTCACTATATTTTGTGTGACGCCCCCAAAACAGGTATACATCACCCATCTTGGGTAGCCAAATACATGGTACAAAATTCAAATACAACTTAATTATACAAAAGTCGTGTAAAATACGACAAAATATAATCTAATAGTTTTAATAAGAATATTATCATCTAGACAATATCCACACTCAATGGAGTCCTCATTATATTTATTGTCACACTATTTAACAGAATAGTGAGGACTACTAATGCTATCATCTGGACCGTCACTCCGTTCCCCGACTAGTCCCGGCTACGTTCTCATTTCCTGAAAATAACAGTGAAAGAAAGGGTGAGCTCAACTAGCCCAGTAACAAATATTATGACTAAGATAATGAAGAATAATTTATCGTTAGCCTTCAACAGTGTTAAACTGATAAAATATAACAAACATCAAGTTTAACTGCAGCGGAACAAGCAATCCATTAGAAGAGTCAAGTATAAAATACAATCTACTATCTTCTATGATTTAAAAGGTTTTTCATCACTTTTATCGCTGAGACTCAACTTAATAAATAAACCACATCATCCCTGCACTACGACCAAGGATATTCATTAGTATCACGACCACAAATTATTCATGCACTACGAGCCAATGATATTCGTGTATTCATCAATGGTCATGATCATGCCAACAACTGTCCATCAATGCACTACGGCCAATGAGGACTTTTACCACATCATTTGTAACATTACGGTCATGATTATACCGAATAATTCCTGGTCATAATCATACTAAGTCCATCTATGCACTACAGGCCACAAATGACTTTTAACATATTATAAACATGAGGATGATGACAATGATATACGAATTCAATAAAATAAGTTCAAGGATAAATTTGTAGAGATTTTTAATTTAAATTATCCAGAAATCAATAACGTCCAAATTGTCAACATGATACTGCTTTATGGAGTAAAATTCAAGAATGTTCAGAAGAATATTTTCATAAAAAGATACTGGATGAAGCGCAAATATCCAGGATATTCTACTAATTTTATGGCGTATAGAACCAAAACTTGAACCAACTGAGTATAATAGAATATATGAAACTGCAAATGAATTTTTGTCCGCCATGCGGTAATCCACGTAGACAGATCATTTCCACAATTTAATAAGGAATGAATACGAAGGATCATTCACCATGCATGCGGTAATCCACATAGACAGGTTATTCCAACATAATAATAAAGAATGGAATAATGAAGAATTCACCAAATGATGCGTAATCCCGCATACAAAAGTTATTCAACAGAATGATAAAGAATGGAACTGTGTAAATGCGTAAATCGCACGATGCGATGGATATTCCAACAGAATAATAAAGAATGGAACCAGGTCATGCGTAATCCGCACAGACAGGATATTCCAATAGAATAATAAAGAATGAAATAACAACAGAATTCACCAAGCATGCGATAGACCGCACAGACAGATTATTCCAACAGAATAATAAAGAATGGAATAACAGAAGAATTTCACCATGTATACGGTACTTATCAGCATAGACATATTATTCAACATAATAATAAAGAATAGAATAACAACCCTTACGAGTATTGAAAGAAAATAACTCTCTTCATGAATACTGAAAGAATAATACCCCCTTACCTTAGAAAAGCTGGATCTTTGGAATAGTGAGGTAGAGACTTCTCTTCTTCTTTCTCTCTATAATAATTGCTCTTGTGAGACTTAGTGAATTGGTGAGAATGAAAGAAGAATGAGCTTCTATTTATAGGAAAATATAGTTTCGATAATTGCACGTTTTGGGGCTCGAAATATTATAGTATAATACCTTCCTCTTTTTCTTCATTTTTAATTTAGTCCCGCAAGTATTATCAAACTTGTTCCACCTCCCCTAATAGTAAATAATGTGAATTAATAATTCATTCATGTGACTTAATAGTATAATCATGTGAAAAAATTAATTACAGTATAGTACATTCATCTATACCTCCATTTTTAATTTAATCATGCAAGTATTATCAATCTTGCACCACCTCCCCTAATAGTACATGAATTTGAATCAATAGTACACACATGTGAACAAATAGTTATAATCATGTAAAATAATAGCAATTAATTGCTCATTTATCCGATTAATTATCCGATTGGTCAATATAACCTCTAGACATCAATTATTATCGAAATAAATGTCAATTTCCACTAACACTAATAATCCCAACACAATGGAACTATCAATTTCATCTTTAATCAACACGAACTTATTCATCATTAATATTATAACTCATAATATTTAACAACCAAAGTCGTTTCGAGAAAAGAGGGGCTTTCAGATAAGGAGTTTCTCCTTATTAGCATGATTAGGTGACCAAACCTCACATCGATGAGAACTTCTAGACATTGTCAATATTACAAATAATAATATGAATAACTTTGTCGTCTCAATTATTGATTTAGTAATAATAAATATTATGCAGATGATATTGTGACAATAATTGAATCAATAATATGAGAGATATGATGCAGCAATTACTGTAGCAATAATTGAGTATAACTAAGTGACTTCTCACGTAAGCATCAATAATCAATACTGTGTGCTACTATGCAACCACGCGTATTCCTGTACTTTTACTACTGGGTAATTCAACAGTTTTAACGGTAATACTTTCTTCGTTATTTTTATAAAAAGATAAATTTGTCGTTTTTTAACTACGACAATACTTCCGTTGTGGGGTCTACCAATGAGTATGCCGTCGTATGAATATTTTCTGTTAAAACGAATATTCCCCGACCAATCGAATATTATATAGCCACTTGCTTACTTTGCAAAATTTATAAATATAACCCACAACTATAACATTACACCAAATCCACACCATAATATTCAATAATATATTTCGAGAAAATTTAATCTTTATTTATAAAAGTTGGGGTCTTACATTTTTTCCAATAAATAATAATCTCTTCTTCCAATACAAGGGCAATATATATAGACAATTGATATATTATAGTTAATGCTATATAATCATTATCTTAATACTTATGCACAACCCTAAAACGACCTATATTAAGGAACGGAGGAAGTAATATATATAATAATATATAGAATTATTATGTGTGTATATATATATATATATATATATATATATATATATATATATATATATACACACACACACACACACACATACATAATTGTGTAGTACACATGATAAACTTATAATATTTGCTTTTTAGGGCTAAACTTTTGCCATAGACAAGAATAACTATAGCAACGGGTGAACCGTCGCTATAGCCCAAAAAAACCGTCGCTATAAAAAACCGGTTGCAGTGGGCAACCCTTTTTTGGCTTGTTGAATTTTTTTTTTTCTCCAGCTGAAATTTCAACAGGCCAAAAAAGGGTTGCTCCACAGCAACCAATTGCTGTGGATGAAACTCTCAACTTCATTGATTGACGTATACTGACCATTAAAATCCATAACCATAGAACTTAAATCAAAGAGAATACAACAATATTAAATGTGCTGATAAAAATAATGACATTGAATGTTGTTTATTCAAAAAAAGAGTAATGATTGAATATTTATTATAAGGGCATAAAAGTAAAATAATGAACCAACTAAATTTTATAAATAGTAAGTAGCCTATATATTGGGACATCTCAAAATGAAAAATCAACCTATAACTATGGGACGGAGGGAGTATATTTTTATAAACTCATGAAACCCGAGCCAACCGAAATCCGTCCAAATTAATACTCCATCCGTTTCTTAATATAAGTTATTTTAGAGAAATATTTTTGTTCTTTAATATAAGTCGTTTGAGAATTTCAGGTAAACATTAATTGTTTAGTTTTCAATATTACCGCAAGTATTAAATGTAACTTTGGTTCTCTCACTATATTTTGTCCAATAAATAACAATCTATTTTTCCAATACAAGGGCAATATAGACAATTGATATTATAGTTAATGCTATACAATCATTATCTTAATACTTGTGCACAACCCTAAAAGCGACCTATATTAAAGAACAGGAGAAGTATATAATATATATATATATATATATATATATATATATATATATATATATATATATATATATATACACACACACACACATAGTTGTGTTGTACATGCCATCATTTATAATATTTGTTTTTTGGGCTAAAGCTATCGCCATAGACAAGAATAACTATAGCAACGGTGAACCGTCGCTATAGCCAAAAAAAGCGTCATATATATAAAAACCGGTTCTTTGTGGGCAACCCTTTTTAACTTCATTGAATTTTATTTTTTTTTGCTCCAGTTGAAATTTCAACATGCCAAAAAAGAGTTGCTCCACAGCAACCGATTGCTGTGAATGAAACCCATATATATATATATATATAGACCGACAATTTAATTTACAAATAGGTGAGTCAATCTAAATTAACTAGAACCATCAATTCAAATCAATCCATACTAAAAACATGTTATATGGTTTTAGTTGTTAAAGGGAAACCATAACCATATTTTATAACTCACAACTAAATCAAAATCATATTTTATCAGGGTATATATATATATATATATATATATATATATATATATGTGTGTGTGTGTGTGTGTGTGTGTGTGTGTGTGTGATTGGCGAAAATGAAAGCACATAATGTGTTAAAATTTATTATTGAAATGTTTAAAAATCCAAAAAGTTTCCTTATTTTTTTAGCACAATCAAAATCATTAAACCTTACGTAAAATGATTGAAAATAATAGGAATTTGGATGAAACAAGCCAAAAAAATAATTGTGTGTAGGCTTTTGTCAACATATTTAAATTCTAATTTAGTTTTCTCACGCCAATGTATGAGTTAAAAATGGATTTTGTTAATTACGATGGTCACACGTAAGATTAATCTTGATCATCTGCTTTAATTTTCTAGAACCAAACTGGATTTGACTAGTAGTACTAGCTAATACAAATGTATCTGTTGGCTTACTCTACTACATACTAGATCAGCAAATCAACTTGCAGTAAGCAATTTATACGGATCCGGTTATCATGAAGTTATTTTTTTTGGTAAATTGGTCAATTGACCAATAGAATACTGACACATATACAACTAAGTTTGCATGTCAGTATTCTATTGATCAATTAACCAACCTATTCCAAAATAAATTTCATACTAATCACTTCCAATTCATACACATCCAACGAGGGACTCTCATTTTTGGAAGGGAAAAAGTACGATATAATGTCACCAACACAAATGCATATAAGGGTGTAAATGAATAAGTCGAGTCAAGTTGAGTATTGTTTTGTTCAAATTTAGTTTATAAAATTTATTGAGTATAAAATAAAGTTTAATTGAGACTCGTTTAGCTACCGAGTAGAGCACGATCTCGAATCAAACCCGAGCAGTTTGAACTTTTTAAAAGAATAGATTCGAGTATCAATAGAAAATTATAATTTGAGGAGTTCGAATAGTTTATCAAAATTTAAAATTTGTTCATATTTGAGTCATTTATATTTCGAGTCGAGTTCGAATCGAACTTTTAGTCTAACAAATACAAATCGAACTCGAACCGTTTTTTATTTTACAGTCTTAAATGCACCCGCCTAAAAATTATTTTAAACCCCCAAGGCAACTTACCGAACAAGATATAGTAGATTAAATTTTATTTATTTTTATGCGCAAAAAAATATATTAATGAAAACCAAGTACTACACCAGATTTATATGGTTTGGATATAAAAAATCAAATATAGATAGGAAACAATCAGAAAAAATCTACTTGGATAAATATGAACATTGTTATTTTTCAAAGAAGTGCACGGCAGGGAAATCTGACATGAGAAAAGTACTTATCTTCTAGATTTACTATGACATGAAAAAAGGATAATAAGTAAGATTATAACAGAAGAAAAGAAAATTTAACTAGTAGTATGCATGCATGCTACATGTTAACGTCAAGATCTTTTTTAACGTCTCAATCACGTAAGACGTCCTGATCTTACACAGTAAACACGATAAACACCACAAGCTTGACAATTTGGACCGTGAGAGGATAGCTCAGGTGTGAGAGTCAGTATACGTGTTCACAAGGTTAACAATGGAGGATGTAATGTCTAGTGTATTGAGAGAGATAATAATATTCAGTTGAATGTATATATGAATATGAACGTACCTTTTTCTTGAAGACTTCCTTGCTATGATATACTACAAGACCTGATTTACCGTGCCACTGACCCTCCTGACACCTGTTAATCCCATCCCTCTCGTCACCGGCCCATTGTTGTCAATCCTTATTAATGCCATGTAAGATATCAGTCAGTCATATCTTTGTCATCATCACCGGCTCAGAACCCAAGTGAAGATATTTAAATATATGATGGGTCGACCCACTGATTTGGTCCGATACTATAAGGACTTAGCAAAGATAATAAAGTGACTAGGCCCAATAATGTCAACACCCAATAGTGAAGACCCAATAGACTAACTGAATAAGTAGGCCCGATCCATTCGGCCCAATAGAAGAAATATCACGACCCAACATTGCCCCCTAGTTTTTTTATTAAACATGAGGTTTAATAGGAAACTATAAATGGCATCGGTTCAGGACAAAAAGAATTATAATAAGACCAATAAAGGCCAAAAATACGGTTTACCGAAGTCCATATGATGAACATCAAATAGCAACATAAAGGGTTCATCTTCGCCGACCTCTACAGAAGTACCAATTGAAGAGCTTTCAACTACCGAAGCTCAAGCCATAGAATGAAATTTCGGTTCGGCAATAATTCCATCACGGACCTGATGGACGAAGGAATGAAATACCTGACTAAAGGAATTCGATAGTTTTGATTTATTCATTCACTTCGCTGCCCATCAATTTGAAATGATTGACTAATAATGGTCATCTGCAGGCAAACGCTAATTCGTGTGTCTCCGTCTCAAATACAAAGAAGCCGAAAAGGATACCGAAGAGAATGCCGAAGAGAATACCGAAGAGAATGCCGAAGAGAATACCGAAGAGAATGTCAAGAGGATCTTTGAAAGAAATCTGAGAGAGAATACTCAAGAGAATGCCGCAAGAACAGAAGGAGAAAGCCATTCTGAAGTCTGTGTTGGCAAAAGAAAGAAGCAACCTTGACATTGTTCTCCTCAACAATGAGTGCCTTTGGAAGGACCTCGACAAGGTCAAAAAAGAGTTGGAGACGACCGGGCCACACATCGAGTCATCACAATAACAAAGAAGAATGAAGGTCTGGCCGAGTCCAATCAGAGCGTGGCTAAGCAAGATAACAATATCCACGATAAAGAAGCAAGATACCTAACACATCGTCAAAAGCTTGAAAAGGAACTCCGAGAACTTCGGGCCCTTAGGAACTTGGGTTGACCCATCGGACAGAAGACTTTCGTAAGGAGATCCGGTGAGAATCTACGAAAATCATAGAAATTTGAAAGTTAGTGGCCTTAATTATTTATTTGTATTTTTATTTAACTTCTTTAAAATGAATAGTAAATTAATAATATTATTTTTCAATTATTGTTGAGGATCACTTGAAAGTATAGACAAATCAAACAAAAAATAATCCAAAAAAAACTCTACCGTGTGGTAAAAGTTAATTTGAGCTCCCCAAATCCCCATTTAGTCTTCTTTGTCTTTAGTTCACCTTCAAGTCCTTTTCTATATATTACTAACTACTTGGCCTGCCGCTACAAATTGTAGTGACAAGTGATTCATCCATATTACTTTTTAATTACTTTTTGGGGGTTTATTTGGAATAATTACTTTTTGGGGGCTTATTTAGAATTTCAGCTGCCGGTTACAATTGTTGAATTGCCGCTACATGTTATAACGGCTGAGACTTTTAACTTTTAAATCTATACCATCCAATATCTAAATCAACAAATGAAATTATGGTTGTTGGAATAGTACATTTGGCAACTGCTACATTCATGTATTTGTTGTGGATCAATAATGAGCAAATACCATCTCTACATTTCATTACAACTATTAATTAATTGCCCGAATTAAAAATCAAATCTCATCATCCGCTAAAATTTCTAGCGGATGTGATTAAAATTTTCGTCAGCCGATTATGCCCCTAAGTGTCAGCCCGTTATTAGGCGAAAAATGTTCAGTCCGCGAACAAAGGACTCTCTCTCGCAAACGATCCTCCACCAATTCCTTCGTTTCCCCTTTTCTTCAACCACACAAAATCCCCGAACACCAAAAACCCCAGAACAACAACATACATACCACCACCACCACAACCGCCACCACAAACCCTAAACCCAATCGACAAGTTGGCATCAGTGATAGCCAACGCCGATTACACTCTAATAAACTCCTCCGGCCCACGATGCCTACCCTTCGACCACCACAAGCTTCGCCACTACCTCCGCGACCTCTTCTCCATCAAATCCACTCTGCGCTCCAATTTCATGTCCAATTTATCATCTTATATTGATTCAAATGATAATTTCATCGGTTAGTACCTATTATCCTATCTATTTGTTTAAAATAAGGGAAAAATGAATCAGAAAATAATTGATTTAGTCGCAAATTGGGGAAATAAGTTCCAAAGAAAGTTACTTCCACTGTAATATTATTAATATTTTTTAAATTCTACTCAAAATACCTTAGCCGGCATTTTTGTTCTACGGGAAAGTGCAACAATTGTAAATTTTGTGTCTTGAATTTGACTTGGGCTTCATTCGGTGTTATGAGGTATAATGGTCCTATAATGTTTTTAATCTAGCTGATGACGAGATTTGATTTTTAATTCGGATCATTGACAATTGTCAGGGACGGAGCTACATGATTAGTGGAGGGGGCCACGGCCCCCCAAGGTTTGAAATTTTTGTAAAATTTACCTCCAAAGTTTGAAAATTTTATAAAACTTACTTGTACAATTGATTTGGTTTGAAAATTTTGTAAGGCTAGCTCCCCAAGTTTTGACGAAGTTTTGATATGTTTTAAAAGACTTTTTTTTGTTATGTTTTAATATCTTTGTCAAAGCAAATTCTATTACTATATTATTTTTGTTTTAGTAAAAATATATTTTGTAATAGTGAAATTTTACTTTTTAGTGATGAATATATTTTATGTTGTTAAAATTTTTTTTGGTCCCCCCAAAGAATAAATCCTGGCTCCATCCCTGACAGTTGTAATGGAAGACAGAAATAATATTTGCTCATTATTGATCTATATAACAAATACATGTTATGAATAATTAAATTCTATATATGTGTGTGTGTATGAGAGATATCACGGTCGTGCATGCAATATCACTTCTAATTCTCTTTTTCCTTTTCTTTAATTGAGAAGGGGGCAGGGGGTTGGAAACTTGGAATGTAGAATGGTCAATTGAGAATAATCGAGTTTAATTTACTTATTAATTTTTTAACCTTAATTAATTTGTCTAACAACTTATTTTGTAGGATACACGTCATGTGGTTGTGTGCGAGAATACGATAATATATTTATTTAGAAGATAATACAATTTTGTTTGTATTATCCACTAACCATAGATAACTAATGTATATGCCTGCACATATATATATATATATATATATATATATATATATATATATATTATAAAGCTTTCATAGAAGCTTTCTCCACAAAGTTGGTGTAATTGGGTAATATCTTTTTTACTCTTTTGCCTTTATAATTTTAGATATGTTACTATTTTGTCCTTATTAAAATTATATTTTTATATTTACTTCACTAAATTTCATAATTTTTTTTATTTTATCTCATATAATTTACGCACATTTAGGGCCGGAATTTGTATATATAAAATGTATACAAACAATGCAACGTGGAACACAAAACCTCATGATATTAGTTTTGACTATATATGTAGGCTTGTACCAGCCTACTTTGCTTACTAGCATGTGTTGGTCCTTTTTGAAAACTAGACCTTATTACTAATAATTCATAAGTACCTTTTCCATTGGAAACTAAAAAGAACCTCTTTCTCAACAAAAGGTCAAGTTATATGCATAGGGTGTAAACGGTATTAAACGGATACGGATACGGATACGGATACAGGTATATCTGTATCTGTATTCGAAAAAGTAATTCGTTATCCGTATCCGTATTTGGTATTCAAAAAAATATTCGAATACAGATAATATCCGTTACCGTTTATTTTATCTGAATAGATAAATTATTCGGATATCCAAATATCCTAATTCGTTTATCAGTAACCTAATATAAAATTCATTCAAAATATTTACGAAAAAAAATTAAAGTTTAAATCATACATATTAATTAAACACAATTTAATATTTAAACCATACATATTAATTAAACATCCTAATCATAAGGGGAGGAACATGCTAATTGACGTTTTGGGTGAAACTAAAAAGATTCAATAATATAACCGATACTTTGTTTGATGGATCAAATTGAAATTAAAATCTCAATATTATTCTTTCAAATTTTATTAAATAATAAAAAAGAGAAATAAATTAATATTTAATAAATGAATAGTAATATTTATGGGAGATTTATTTATTATTTATCCTCAATAAATAAATTACATGGTTATAAGAAATTATTTGATTTCATTATATTTATGGAGAGTGCGAGTTATAATGTATGCGTGACAACTAGTTAATCTAACTTGATTCAAAATTGACATTGAACTTATTTTACATATTTGGACTTCTAGTTTCTAAATAATTAGGCAAATGAAAGTGATAAATACCCTCTCCAGTCTCCACCCAAAAATTCATAAACGTGAATTAATTTATTTAACTCTCCCTTCTAGATTAATTTTAAATTAATTCAGACCTAACACATTTTAATAATAAAATTATATTGTCCATTGCTCCCGCCTCTCGACTGTTATAAATATATATTAATATCTTATATAAATGAATATAAGTGATTAATTAATGAATGTAAGTTATTAATATATATGTGTGTGTATATTGTATATATAAATATAATAACTTATATATATAAATGTATATGTAAGTTACTACACATGTATATATTAATAACTTATATAAATGAATGTAAGTTATTAATAAATACATATATATTATATATAAATACATATTATATATATATATATATTAATTTAATATATATATATATATATGTATATATTAAATTATTAACAACTTATATAGGTAAATTATTAATTAATAATTTACATTAATTAATAACTTAATTAATGTAAATATTAAGTGTGTGTGTGTGTGTATATATATATATATATATATATATATATATATTATTCGAGAATCTGATTAGGATATCGGAATCAGGATATCCGTATCTATAGAATATATTTACGGACGGATGTTAATCGAATACGAATACGCTTATATATCCGTATTCGTACGTGTCTTATTTATTCTGGATACCTTTAAACCGAATATACGGATATATCTATTTTTTCCCGAATAC
Organism: Panax ginseng; assembly: GCA_020205605.1. Lineage (NCBI taxonomy): Eukaryota > Viridiplantae > Streptophyta > Magnoliopsida > Apiales > Araliaceae > Panax > Panax ginseng. The sequence goes on along the minus strand of CM035143.1, from coordinate 118,109,330 downwards.
GAATAATATCCGTTTTTTTTCGAATACGGATGCGAACGAATACGAATTTTTCGGTTACAATTTACAGCCCTACATGCATGGTAATTATAATCTAACAACTACGAACCCACTTTTTGTTATTAATAACAAACAAATTTGGATACTAAAATATGAAATTAAAAAATTTTTAACAACCACACGCGCATATTTATATATACAGACACATACATGCATATAAGGAGTGTCCTTATCATGCAAATCACAGGGAGCGAAAAAAAAACGAATTGATTATAACAACGATTTTTTCTGTCGCTATAGCATACAAAACTGACGACATAACTATAACGATGGTTCGAATCATCAATATATCTCAAAAAATCGTCGCTATAGCTGATTAGTCTTTAGTTTTTTTTTTTGTTGGCTGAAAAAGGGGACCACATAAGGAGAAGTAGTCTAAGACATATTTTAATCAAGTTTATCTAATATAACTTAATGAAACGACTTAATTTAGTATAAAAATTGTTGGATATTTCACATAAATCTCACATGGGATAAATTAATTCAAAAGTGTAGATGGATTAATAAATCCGATGGAGTTTCAACATAATAGGTTAACCTTTTAGGTAAATATTTAATTCAACATGTTTGTTGGGCCACTCTACACAAATCTTGTAACATAAGGAGAAACATTAAAACATTAAGAATATATATATATATATATATATATATATATATATATATATATATATATATACATGTTTTAATGAAACATAGGCCTAAGAAGTTAACCTTTTAGCTCAAGATATAGTTTCAGATAAACATATATGGGTTGGATATTTTCAAGAACTGGTATCAGAGTCATGTTCATGGATATGGTATGCACTCCATTATACGATGGACAAAAATAATTCATTAAGCAAGTGGTGAATTATTCTTCTCGCAAAGACTCTTAGTTGACTCTTGATAAGGGATACACTCGTCATATAGGAAGATTTGACGGGCTTGACAGATGCTTTTGATGGATCAAATAAGAGATAATAAAGATGATGACTCAGCTACTAGAAATTAAGAAGTGATGAGCTAATTAATACTAAGAAAGAATATGTTAAAGTTTAAGGGGAAGGAAGTCTTATATCGAAACATAAAGAGAAACATTGAGAGATCACGCGTTAAGGGAGAGATTATTGAGAGTACTACGTAATAGTAAAGTCTTATATCGAAACATAAGGAGAAACATTGAAGACATATATATGCTCATCATAAACATAAGAGGTTAACCTTTTAGAACAAAATATTATTTTTGATGAATATATATATATATATATATATATATATATATATATATTCATCAAAAATAATATTTTGAAGGGATGAACTTAAGATCTTAACCGTATATATATATATATATATACACGGTTAAGATCTTAAGCTCACCCCTTATCTAACATACCTTGCTCACCCCCTTTAGCTTACGGAACGGACGGACGACGATTGGGTATGTCATATATATATGTAACTGTAAATGTCTTGAATTTTTAGCGATTTTGACAACATATAGCGACAATATATATATGTCGAATATTCTTAACAATAAATTAGTGTGTGATGGATCTGTATAATTTCCCTATAATTAATATCAGAGTTCATGATTCAATGGTTGGTACTTCATGATTCAATGGTTGATACTTCATGATAGAGCAATTCGCAGGCCCCGTGTTGCTCTTTTTGTTTCGTATGATTTGACCCGAACATAGGCATGTTACTCAAACAAATTATTTGTATATTGCATGGTGATACACATGATATATTGCATGGTCATACAGAAGTGTGAATATATGAAGGTTAGGAACCTTACTTTTCTAGAGGAACCGGTTTGTATGCATTTATATTATTATATACATTCTAGGAGTACGTAGTACTTTTATTAGTCATTCAGTGAACAAACATTAAAAATGAGGAAGTGTCATTAAATCATTTTAATAGAATGTACAATATTATTATCATCAGTCTGATGCAAGGCTTAGAGCCTTTATAATTAGATCGATTTCCTTTTAGAAAAAATGTTGAGATATAATATATATATAGAGACAAATATATATAGTACATATAAATGCCACGTGTTTGACTTAAAATCATTTAAAAAAAAATAATGTAAATCTTGGAAGTCAGTACTATATAGTATTTGGTTCATGTTAGTAACTAGCTAGGTTCGTAGAACATTTATTTTCTAGAACATTGAAAATTCTAGGAAGGGATCACTCTGGCTCACCGGTCACGACCCACGACTCGTCCATGGTCTCTAATTTCAGCTAACTGAGTCAGCCACACTGTCATGCTTACATGGTCCATGACGGTTAACCCTTTTTTTTTTTTTTTAGCATAACCACCTCCATCTGATTTCTTTCTTTCACAAGCCACCAAGGGTACTTTGGTCATTCCAACATAATAATAGTCAACTGAATAAGTCAATACTTCCCACCTTCTCAACCTATATATGTTCAACTCCGTTCATCACTCCCTTAAAAGCCTTTTCATTATTGCTCATTTAACTTTCCTCCAAAACAAAAAAACAGCTTTTTCCACGTTCCCACCATCCAAACAAAACCCTAAACAACATACATACATGGTTTATTTATCCATGAAGAGAGGAAGAGAAGGAGAGAATGAAAGCATAACAAGTAGTACCGTGGCCAACTACTTGTTGTTACACTCTGTAGGAGGAGGCGAATTCAACAACATCCTCCTCGACAAGACTCTTGCAATTAACGGTGTCTGGGGAAGGTCAGATATACGCAGTCTTACCTCTATAAATCAGTACGACAAAGCACTGATGAATAATTCTACTACAACTCGTGTATTCGAGTGCAAGACATGTAACCGGCAGTTCCCATCCTTCCAAGCCCTCGGCGGCCACCGGGCAAGTCACAAGAAGCCAAAGCTAATGAGCCAACATGAGGATTTGGAAGCCACGCCGGCTAAACCTAAAATCCACGAGTGCTCGATTTGCGGGCTGGAGTTCAACATAGGACAAGCTTTGGGAGGTCACATGCGCCGGCATAGAGGCGATGCTGCCGCCGCGAATGAGGACCACCGGCCTCCTCTCTCTTTGGTTTCTCCGGTGGTGAAGAAGTCAAATAGTAGGAGAATTATGTGTTTGGATTTAAACTTAACACCTACGGAAAATGATATAGAGTTTGAGCTTGGGAAAAAGGTGGCTCCTCCTATGGTAAATTGTTTTTTATGAGAGAGAAAGTACACCAAACCCTTACGTTTCATCTAGTGATTTAGATTTTTTTTTTCTATTTATTTATTTATTTATTTTTGTATTGATTATGTTATTGTATACTTAATTAGATCATCAATGATGATGATTTGTTTATAGACATTAATAAGAATATATATATCATCATGTGATATTACTTATTTCGCTTCGTTCATACACATTTTATAATAAAAAATATTTAATATTACGTATACCACTATCCAGATGAATAAAAGTCATGTTCTTTGTTGACTTTTTTTACTATGAATTTTCAGGGTTAATTTTTTAGTTTCTCTAATAAAAGATTTTACTCTTTGGCTGTGTGCTTGCAAAAAATAATAATTTGGAATTCAACTATTTGTCTTAGTTTAATATTATTTTAAAATTTGAATTAATTAATATCTTTATTAGGGACTATTTTCCTTAATGTCAGACTATTCTCATAAAATCATTTAATTGCTTAAAATTATATCAAATATATATAATACTTAAAGAAATTCAAATAAAAAATTAATTATATATTACGAGTTTGTCATAATACATATAAAAAATAATATATTATAAATTTATCATAATACACAATACGACTCAATTAATTTATATTATTTTTAAACATTTTAATTTTTACAAATAAGAATTCTCAATTGATGCAACTTAAAAGGCATTAGGCAGTGTCCCATTTTATAATTTATAAAGTTTAAGATATATATATATATATATATATATATATATATATATATATATATATATATATATATATATTTATTTATTGTGGACAAGGAAATTGTGCCTTGCTAAGGTTAGGGTTTTGTGTTGGTCGAGGAGGAGAAAAATCTACGAAGAGCACGAAATTAATTGATTGATTAGAGAGGGAAGAAGAATAGGCGATCAGTTACTCCAATGACACGTGACAGAACTCTCAGAATCCAAAAACCTTGTTAGGGTAGCAGAGATTCCAAGAGCCTTTTCGAAGGCTTCGAGTTTAGAGAATGTCCAAGTCCTGAGTGCTTCGAGTTGGGAGAATGTTCAGTCCAAAGTCCCAAAGAGCAGTCCCCCCCTTCACAGAATGGAAAGGGTATTTATAGAGTTTCCTGAAACTTAAGTGGTCACATGTCAAGCACATGTTTTCAAGGAAATTTCAAAAATACTCTTTAGTCATTAGAATAATGCCTATATCATCATGTCCTTCTAGCCACCAATCCAATCTCTCAATCAATTTCCAAAACAAGCCGCCTCCACGAGCCTTCTGCCTCGGGACACGTAGAGGCTTCTCTCGGGTCTAGCATGTTTATTTCTGGCTTTTTCGTCTTCATCTAATTAGGTCATGTAAACCCTAATTTGTACATTTAATGAGGCTGTAGAACCCTAATTGTGCATTTAATTTAATTAGGTCTTGTGAACCCTAATTTGCAATTGGGCTCATATTTGCCCCTTGCGCGAGAGTCGCGTTTCCAAAGAGACGATCGTGCAAGAATAGTTGAAGCTTTTGAACGATTTTGCGGGACTGCACTTTACAGGTCTTGAAGACAAGGGTCCTAGAAGAAGGAACCCCTAGGGAGCCAAACCCTTAGGGTTAAACCTTAGGGAGACAAAACCTAACAGGGCTCTTCCTTGGACATATTAGGAAATCTTTTGAAAATTAATCTTTCTATAGCTTGCCTAATATTTGTTTCCTTATTTTTTTTCTGGAAATTAAAACAAGGAAGATCATCAAATATTACCAAATAAAATTCAATCTAATAAAATCTTTCTTTTGACAAATCAAATCTTTCCTTTTTATCCAATCAAATCTTATTTTTGTTTTGGAAATAAAATTAGAACTTTATTTATTTAATTTTGAAGACAAGATCCTTATTATCATTATTATTATTTAGAAGGAAAATCAAACATATTTTTTCGAAATTTCCCTTTGTTGGGAATAAAATCAAATCTATTCTATATTTAGAAAATAATATTTATATATTTCTATTCAGAAGCAAGATCAAATCTACTTATCTTTTGAAAAATCAGATTGAATCTTTCCCTTAATAGGAACATGGTGACTACTTCCTTTTCTGGTGCAAGCACACTTGAGAACATATATATGTATTTATATGTATACATCTCCCAAGCCATTCACACTTCACTTTTTTGACTTGCTTTATTTTGGATTTTCTCTATTCTTACGAGCCAGGAAGATCATCAAGGGAGCAGCAATGAGGCATTCTTCAATCCGAGCAAGAAGTAACAATGAGGATTCCTCCCTATAGGGCCGAACCCTAGGGGTTGAACCCAATAGGGCCGAAACCTAGGGGTTGAACCCTATAGGGCCGAACCTTAGGGGGGACCTGAACCCTCGGGGGTTTCATTCCTTCTTCTCGTCTTCGCTTTTAAATTTTCTTATCTTATTTGTATGCTTTCTTTCGGATTTCTCTTGACTTGCTTCCTCTATTTCTTTTTTTTTCTTTTCAGACAATTGTAGTATTTCGCGGGAAAGAAGCATTCGTTCCAAGCAGTAAATTTATAGAGCAACAAAAACTCAAAGGTATAAAAGGGAAAACCCCCCAGGTGGCTGAACCCTATAGGGGGCCGAACCCTAGAGGCATTTTTTTCCCAGGTACCTCCAATCTTTCTTTTGTCATCTGAACCTCATTACCTTGATTATATCTTGGTTTTTTCCTTCGGATTATAAAGAAAGATTTGGCATTTTTTTTGACAAAAACACGTAAAAAAAATGCTCTACAGCGAAACCACCCTAGGTGGCCGAACCCTAGAAGGCCAACCTCTAGGGGAAAATCAGCGATTAGATGGTAAAAATGAAGTCCGGGAGGAGTAGTTACTATTTTGATCATAACTTTTGATCCGTTTGGAGTTTTGGGGCCCATAATATATCAAAACGAAGCTAGCGACGAGCCCTAAAAAAATCATCACCTTCAGCTATGACAGATACCGTTATAAGTCCAAAAAAGGCTCCGAAGGATGCTTTTGGGATGTCCAAAGTTTTTTTCGGAAAATTTTGGGAAATTTTTTCTTGCGTGATTGTGATTCCTAACTTTTTCTCACATTGTTTTTTCTTCTTTTTAGGTGTCTTTAAGCTTATATCTCAGACTTTCTTCTTGCTATGGTAAGCAATTCAAGCTCAAATACTTTCTTTGACATTCTTTCTTTGATTTTTTTTAGAGTTTTTATGATGAACTTCCCTTGTTTGTAGGCCCTTTCACCCGAATGCTCTGCAAAACCAAAAACCACCCAAGAGTCCCCATTTATCATCGATTGGGGAAGGGCTCCCTTCTTCGGTCCTTCTGACACCTTCTGGGATCGAGCAAGTTAAAAATTATGACCGTACAACTCTCCTCCATTAGAGAAAAAAGGCTTACTTTTAAATGCCCCAGCTACTGGAGGTTGGAATGACTTCCCCCATGCTGATTGCATTCCCCGCAAATGCATAGAGAAACAAGAGTACCTTTTCAGTCCACTTCTCTTCCTGTCTGATTCATCTGGTCGCATTCAAGGATGGCAGGATTGGACCGACGAAATCCTAGGGAACGCTGAATATGTGTATATACTCAAGAGTGCGGGCATATTTCGTTATGTTCAGCTACGTAGGGACCTACGTATCCAACAGGACCATAACGCCCTTACTGTATTGATCTCACAGTGGTGTTCCTCTACTTGCACATTTGTCACTGCCTGGGGGGGATTCACCCCTACTCTAGAGGATGTCTATGCCCTCTATCAGTAAGTTCTCTTTTTTTTTTCTCTTCTTTTCTTTCATTCTCATTTTCTAAAATATATATTTATTCCGAGTTACATCTTGTAGCCTTCTCTTTGTTGATTCGACCTCTTACACTACAAAAAATAGATCATTTTGAGTGACGGACGATGGCGCCGCTTAATGACCCCATTGTCGTTAACAATGAATGAATGAGGTCATTATGACTGACCGACTCTCGTCATTTGTGTGGGTTGTCGCCCTAAGTCGCTGATTCTTCATGGATTTAGCAAGAGGGTCATTCCCGATGGGGTCATTATCGACGGACGGTCGTCGGCACAGAGTCATTGACGACGACAGTGGCGACGAATATCCCGTCAGTACTTTTTTCCCCAAAAAATTAAAAAAAGTCATTGCCGACGGCATAGCCGTCGCTAATGATCCTCAATGCCCGTCGCCAATGACTTTTTTAGAAAAAAAATTTTAAAAAAAAATGCAAAATACTCCTGTTCATTTACATATATATAATTATACCTGTTATAAACTAAAAAATAATTATAAAGAATTCTTCACGAACGCATATCAATAACAATAATAACTTTTGCTATATCAACTATGAATGTAATCATAAATAATTAAAATATAGTTAGATACATATACCATCAACTTAACTAGATTCTAAACTCTAGTCTGTACAACTCAAAAGTTGTTTAAATATACATATATAAAAGTCAAAATATAAACATAATGGTTACTACAACCTAAGATCAGGAATCTTGGTATCACCATCGCCGCCGGTCCCATCGCCGATCCCACCGCCGGTCTAACTGTCGGTCCCACCCTCAATAGTCTCATCAACTGTCCGGCGATCATCACTATCTCCACCGCGGGCATCGCCTGTGCCGCAGCCTCCACCCGCCGAAGTCTCATCAACAAGGCCCTACAATATTAAAATATTAATAATGAATTCGAAAATAGAGCATATTTAAGTTAGTTTTTTTGTGTTCTTATTCATGTTGAGTTTTGCAAACTGGGCGATAACTCGTCTTTCGTACGTCAGAATCGAGTCCCGTAAGTTCTAACGCGTGTCAAATACCTACGCGGTGCTATGTGTGTGTTTGCGTGTCGTTCGGACGGCCGACGCGGGTTTTGAACTCTTTTTCAGATTTTTGCCTAAGTGTTAGCGAGTTTTGCAAACTGGGTGATAACTCGAATTCCGTACGTCGGAATTGAGTCCCGTAAGTTCTAACGCGTGTCAAATACATACGCGGTGCTATGTGTGTGTTTGCGTGTCATTCGGATGGCCGACGCGGGTGTTGAACTCTTTTTCGGCTTTTTGCCTAAGTGTTGGCGAGTTTTACAAACTGGGCGATAACTCGGCTTCCGTACGTTGGAATCGAGTCCCGTAAGTTCTAACGCCTATCAAATACCTACGCGGTGCTATGTGTGTGTTTGCGTGTCGTTCAGACGGCGGACACGGGTTTTTAACTCTTTTTCGGCTTTTTGCCTAAGTTTTGGCGAGTTTTGTAAACTGGGCGATAACTCGGCTTCCGTACGTCGGAATCGAGTCCCGTAAGTTCTAACGCATGTCAAATACCTACGCAGTGCTATGTGTGTGTTTGTGTGTCGTTCGGACAGCCGACGCGGGTTTTGAACTCTTTTTCGCTTTTTTGCTCAAGTGTTGGCTAGTTTTGCAATGGCGGCGATAACTCGGCCTTCGACGCCTAATCGAGTCCCGTAAGTTCTAACGCGTGTCAAATACCTCACGCGGTGTTATGTGTGTGTTTGTGTGTCGTTAGGATTTGCCCGGACGCGGGTTTTGAACTCTTTTTTGGCTTTTTGCCTATGTGTTTGGCGAAGTTTTGCAACCGAGAGATAACTTTCGGATTAAAATGCGTCGCCTAATCGAGTCCCGTAAGTTCTAACACGTGTCAAATACCTACGCGGTGCTATGTGTTTGTTTGCGTGTCGTTCGAACGGCCGACGCAGGTTTTGAACTCTTTTTTGGCTTTTTGCCTAAGTGTTGACGAGTTTTGCAAACTGGGCGATAACTCAGATTTCATACGTCGGAATCGAGTCCTGTAAGTTCTAACGCATGTCAAATACCTACGCGGTGCTATGTGTGTGTTTGCGTGTCGTTTGGATGGCCAACGGGGGTTTTGAACTCTTTTTCGGCTTTTTGCCTAAGTGTTGGCGAGTTTTGCAAACTGGGCGATAACTTGGCTTCCGTATGTCGAAATCGAGTCCCGTAAGTTCTAACAAGTGTCAAATACATACGCGGTGCTATGTGTGTGTTTGCGTGTTGTTCGGACGGCCAACGCGGGTTTTGAACTCTTTTTCGGCTTTTTGACTAAGTGTTGGCGAGTTTTACAAACTGAGCGATAACTCGGATTTCGTACGTCGAAATTGAGTCCCGTAAGTTCTAACGCGTGTCAAATACCTATGCGATGCTATGTGTGTGTTTGCATGTCGTTCGGACGACCGACGCCGGTTTTGAACTATTTTTTGACATTTTGCCTATGTGTTGGTGAGTTTTGCAAACTGGGCGAAAACTCGGATTCCGTACGTCGGAATTGAGTCCCGTAAGTTCTAACGTGTGTCAAATACCTACGCGGTGCTACGTGTGTGTTTGCGTGTCATTTGGACGACCGACGCGGGTTTTGAACTCTTTTTCGGCTTTTTGCCTAAGTGTTGGCGAGTTTTGCAAACTGGGCGATAACTCGGATTCCGTACGTCGAAATCGAGTCCCGTAAATTCTAACGCGTGTCAAATACCTACGCAGTGCTATGTGTGTATTTGCGTGTTATAGAAATATAATTACAAATTACAATTATAAATTACATAAATTAAATAAAGAAATACAGAATTTAATGGTTTTTACCTGTCGAATATGTGGTGGGAAGATGTTGGCCAAGAAAACTGCACAAACGCAGATGGCCTCCTCCCGTACTACACCCATGAGGTCATCAACGGCGGCTGTAGGATCTATAGAGCCGTGGACAACCTCATGAGCCAGCTGGTAGATCCGCTCGCGTGATGGTGCGCCTGACTGCACAACATCGCTCGCCATGCACCCCTCTATGATCCACAGAAAGAAGTCATCGGATAATGTAGGGCCAGCACCCGATCCACTCGCATCACTACCTCTAGTGGGTGGGCGCTGTGACGCCCCCAAATCCGGGTCCCTTCGAACCTCGGATCCGGTTCGCCACGATACTACTATCGTCAAACTATTTATATCTTTTATTCATAACTTAATGAATATAACTTTTCTTATTACAAATTAGAATATAAATTCTTTCCAATTCCAGGGTCTATGTAATGACCACAAACTTTTATAAGTTTCACAACTTGGTCATTTACTATTCCTGTATTACATCACCTTCGATATTATAAAAACGCAGAATAATTTAAACTTTCTCAATCTCTTGAATAAAATCTTTTATTGATTTCATAACTTTGAACCAATTACAATTCTTGAATTAACTATATAATATGGTTCAGTCTATTGGAATTACTGTATAAGATTTTATATCTTGATTCGATATCCTCTATGTATTAACTAATACATCATTACAATACAACAAGTATTAAACATCGTAAGTATATATCAAGTACACTCCTAGAACCTAAACATGGTTCAAGTAATAATCTAAATAGTATCCTTCGTTGTGAAACTATCTACTTGGTCAACCAAGAAGCACGCAATCTTTATCGTGAGTCTTTAACCTGCAAAAGTGGTTATTTGCAAGGGTGAGCTCGACAGCCCAGCAATTCTAACAGTTTTTATGCAGCACATAGCATATAATAGCATATTCAGTTCATGCATTCATAATCAATTAATATTTACTACGCATGTTACTTCTCACATAACAAGCATAGAGGTTTATATCACAAGCATTTCATCAAAGATCAACTTTCACATTTCATACATATCTCATATGCATTTCATATATATACATCAACATTTGCATCGCATAATATAGCTCAACTAACAGTTATCAAATTCATATAACAAATAAGAACCCAAAGAAGACTTGCTCGATTCAGTAGTTTATCAACAACGACTTAATCGCTTAAAGCTTATCTAGACCTCAAGCGTGTATTCCTACACACGATTATATAATCATGGATTCATATCCATTAGTCATACATTTCATACGTTCTTAATATAACAATAAATATTACATCGTTTCTTAACTAGGTTTGTAAAACCTTCATTTCACTTTCTCATCGTACTTTTAGAATTGTTGTGTATGTATAGATATTCCTTAACCATCCGTACTTGACATCAACTTCATATAAATTTATCACACACTTGACTCGCTATGTGTTCGACACATATTTAAAGTTTATAGATACGTGATCTACGGCGTTCATATTTAAACTACTTAGTTCCGTAATGATTTATTTCAATCAATAAAGCTTAACAACTTACTTTAACAAGATTCGATGTTATAAGCTTTTAAACTATATATTGATACTAATACGCCTCTACTAGTATGCTTCACATAGACATAACATAGTTTATTTGAAAACGTATTTTAAACCACACTTGAAACGTCCAATTCATGCTTAGCTAAAAGATGAACATAATCGTTATGTCTAGGGGAATAAAGCGTTCAAGTTTACTTTTAAAAGTTATTATAGGCCAAGGTAAAGCAACTAGGTGCAACTTTTAATCTCATTTCATAGCTAACTAATCCATTAATATATGTTATCATGTTTAGAACTTTAAGTACACAAATTACTTTAAGTTCGTTCTTAAAGTTTCAAGTTTTCTTTAGAAATCATTTTCAACTAAGCTATTGTAAGTTGATAATAAGTAAAGTAACTTTAAATCACTTCTCATTCTTAAGTATACTCATAACTCAACAAGATGTATGTGTTAAAATATCATAACTTCAAAGACTCAAGGTTAAATCTAATATTCGCTTTTTCAAAACTCTAAGTTTCTTTTCAAAACACATACTAAGCCATGCTAAAGCATTCTATAATGAGTAAGGTAATCTTATATGTCATGTCTAATATCATGTATTTTCATGTTACATCACTTAGAATAACATATTCCATCGTCGGGAGCACTATACTTGCGTATGTGCTCGCTCGACGCCCTCCGATGGCCTTCAATTACGTAACAGTCACAAAGATGACTATTTTGACCCTTTCTAATGACCTGAAATTAAAAAACTTAAAGCACAAAAGTTGTAGGTCTATTCGTTATCGTTCCAGATCATCTTGAATCTCCTCAATCGGAGTTCGTATGAAAACGTTATGGGTGTTTTACCAAAACATGTTCTGTCAGATTTTTCTCAACATCTGTAATAGACCACCCCCCGCCGGGGCGGGAATAGGTACTGTAAATGCACTATTTCATGCTCTGCTACAAAATAACAAGCCAAACTTCTTTCTAACCTTCATAATTTGAGTTATACATGTCCAAATTAGTTCGTTTTAGATTCTATGAATTCGTAATTCATAGAACTACAACATCATAATACCCATCAACTAACATAAACATTAGCTAACCCAAAAAATGAATCTATAACTCATGTTCATACTAATGTTAATGTTTTAGATAATTTAGTGAAATCATTCGCTACGAATTCGTTTTTCAACTAAATTGGTTCGTTTAACTTCCGTTGATTTCGCATTTGACTATATTAACCGTACCTAGCATTAATTCATGGATTACAACAACCTTTAGCCATCAATTTTTGGACTTAAAAGCTACTTTTTCTTATACTTTTATAGAAATTGAAGAACTATGAATTCAAGAACATATAAGTATACAAATATTACCTCTTGAAGCTTAAATTTGCTAACCATAGCCCTTCAATGCTCTAATTGCTCCTAATTCTACCAACCTCTCATAGCCAAATTCTCATATAATTTTTCCAACGGGAAAGAAGAAGAAAGAGTCCCTATTTATAGGGAGATCATTGTCCAAATAATGGATTTGCCCACAAATTGAAACCAAAGGGAAGAAGAAGAAGCCAGTGGATTGAGAAGAGTTGGTTACCAACTCCTTCTCCAGCCATTCTTATAGCAATCATTATCAAGCTTTCTAACCTTTTGTTTCTCAGCAATGGTAGAGTTAGGCCATTGGCCTATTATCGGCTAATTGTTGTTTGGGACACTAAAAATGGGACAAGGCTTATTTCTCAATAACTAAAGCTTAGTTTGGTTCCTTTAATTCCCAAAAATGTAATTTTAATGTGTAAATACTACTACACCAAGTAAAATTAGGGATTATTTATGTACTAACATCATATAGTCCATATACATTAGTCCACATATTTTAATCTTTAAAACATGTGTGGACTTGTTCACTAATAACTTAATATCTCTTTTTACTATTTACTTACACATTGCTATTGAAATAAATATTTTAATAATACATATTTATTTACTCCCATCTTTTAGAGTACACATATAATTGTCTCATCACATAGGATGAGATACCAAAACTTATTTAAATCAACTTTATAATTTAATTACTTTTACTCTATATTAAATTTCACATCACATTTAATCTCAAGCAGTAGGTAATTATATGATACTACTACTCCCCTTTTTTCCATATTACACATTATTTAGTATAAAGCTTGTGTGACACACTTTACCTCAATTCTAATTTATTTATCTTACCTAACACTTGAAATATGTATAACATTTACACTTAAAATAATTAATATCTACTCTATTAATTATTTAAATTATACACTATAAGTATAATTATTCGATTGTCCCAAGACAACCTCTTCCATCTCTAACCAATAATTATTTAAATGATAACATCCACGATAAAATAATAACTTAAGTTATTTAATATATTAAAATAACTTAGTTTTCTTTCATTAATTAGCTCCCTTGAAAATAAATTAGAAATTATGTATTTTGTCATAACATAAATATTATATTTTCTCCAGAATAAAGACATTTACAATTAGAAATTAATTTTCTTATTGTCTCAAGATATTATTCTTAATATAATATCAATTAACTATATATATTATACATGTACATATATTATATATAGAAAATAGATAATAAGTTTATTTTCTATTATAATAAATTGTTTTCATCAATTTATTTTCATATAGCAAATACGCTTTTAATATATTTACTATATTATTAATCATACCTCATACTAAAAATATATAAGGTAATATTATTATTCAACAATAATATTTCCTCCTTTTATTAAAATAACTCAATATTAGAAATTATTTTAATATCCTTTATTAGAAATATATAATTATTATTTCTCTCTAAAAATCATAAATTGTTCCCAAAATATTTTCTTCAAATATTAAATATCCATTTAAAGATATAATGATATATATGTCTCCCTTTAATAACATTATATATATTTAACGTTATTCGTACATTAGACTTTCTCACATATTACCATTCTGAGTAACATATATAAAGTATCACATATTCAACACACATATTAATTCACTCCTTTACTTAGTAAATTAAACCTTGTACTATATTACCATAGTTATTTAAGGTTTAACATACACATTATATTATTCCATAATATAACTCTCAACTATCAATTAACCAATATTTATTCTTATTAGTTAATTCTCTCAACTAACTCATGTTTCACTATCCAAACCCATTCGCGGATAACTTACGTACTATCAATAACCTATATTATAATAATACTAGTTATTAGTACACATACACAAGAAAATGACGATTATACATTAATGTCATCCGCTTACTATGATAAAATAATCCTATAAACTATTTACTATCGAAAGGAAATTTTATCCACTTCTTTTATCTCAACTGAATTATCTCTGCGATCAATAACAATATATACTAATAATATATTTATTAATCACAAAAATCACATATTACATAGTTTATATTACCCTATGTAAAACATTCCTACATACCTCGTATCACATAAATGTTTTTATTCGAATCCATTTCTCATTTAAGAATTTTATTTACTAAATTCTTATTTTAATATTTTCTGAAAATTTGGGTTCTTACATCTTCTCCCCCTTATAAGGATTACGTCCTCGGAATCACTGAAACCTCCTCTACTTGGTTCCTTCAGAAGAATTAGAATCTTCCACGATTTTTCAATAATCGGGAAGCAGTATGAATAATCTTAGATTCCAAATTATGCTGAGGGGTCAGAAGACCGTGAACTCTTCTCTAGGTTTACAAATGCTTCAACAAAATCCTTCACACCTTTGAGCAGTGTTTATCAATCACAAAAACTGAAAACACCCTCCACGCGTACACTAGGTGGCCAGCCTATTGTACCACTATGTTGGGCCGCAACGTAGTGTTTTGTAACGAATATATGCGTTACGCTCAGAACCATTGTCCTCGAAAACATGTCCCCTTATAGGGTTGTTCACCTTCGCTTTTCAATGATTGAATCCGTACCAGAGCAATTTGGTTTGGCACAAATGATCAAGAATGCTTGAATTTCATAAATAATTTTTTTTTCAACATTCGTCTAGCCGAATCAAATAGATTAGACTTTTATCAACAACTTAAACATCAATCAAAATAATTTAGCCAACTTAATTGACCTTCTTCATAATCTAAAAGAAAACCAAAAATTCTTTTATGATGTCATGATACCGTACCAGATTAGTAGTACGTTGAGGAGTCCGCCATTATGTGCCTTTGTCATATTACATCATACCATAGTGGGTTGACGATCTTTCGATCACAACCAACACTAGGTTCGACTGCATTGATGACTCCATCGTTTACCATTTTTACACCATATCAAATGATGCACATGGTTAGAAATACATTTTTGAAAATTTTCAAATCATTTTTGTCTTAGCCTAAACAATTAGCATAGACATATGGATAACGGTATTGTTTTTAAAACATCATTGGTTCAATCACATGATCCAATGTTTTTCAGGAAAATAGAAGTGTAAATATCAGCACGGAGTCAATAAATTTTGAAAATCTAGCAGAGCTAGAGGATTTAGAAAATCCATGTTTCTCTATCAACTTCAATCTTTACTACACCAAAATTTCTAACTTCATAACATATATATACCCGATACAGTTCATCAAACTTGCCACACTTTGGAAATTCAGGAACTTGCCACAATTATATGAGTTTAAGAACTTATCCTAGTCAGACCATAGGCGTCCATTCGCTGAGGGGTTCAAAAATATTTCATATAATTATGAGTCACGAGCGTACCATGTGCATGAGTTTTAAGAACTCGCGCCTAATCTTAATATTTTCTATCATAATCTTAATAGTCTATCTATCAAATATGATATAAGAAAAGAATCACCTTCTCACCATAAGCATATCGATAGTGCGACACCGACATTCCATTGATTATCATTGTGAGGAACCGAGCGTGAGCATAAAGCCTCCGCCCACACAAAGGTTTGTACCACTCAGCTCTCATATGAGTCTTCAACTGAAATCTAACTTAACTCTATCTCACTCTTAACTTGCTATTTGCTCGATACGAATTCTTCATATCTCACCACAGCTTTGATACCAACCTATGACGCCCCCAAATCCGGGTCCTTTCGAACCTCGGATCCGGTCCGCCACGATACTACTATCGTCAAACTATTTATATCTTTTATTCATAACTTAATGAATATAACTTTTCTTATTACAAATTAGAATATAAATTCTTTCCAATTCCAGGATCTATGTAATGACCCCAAACTTTTATAAGTTTCACAACTTGGTCATTTACTATTCCTCTATTACATCACCTTCGATATTATAAAAACGCAGAATAATTTAAACTTTCTCAATCTCTTGAATAAAATCTTTTATTGATTTCATAACTTTGAACCAATTACAATTCTTGAATCAACTATATAATATGGTTCAGTCTATTGGAATTACTGTATAAGATTTTATATCTTGATTCGATATCCTCTATGTATTAACTAATACATCCTTACAATACAACAAGTATTAAACATCGTAAGTATATATCAAGTACACTCCTAGAACCTAAACATGGTTCAAGTAATAATCTAAATAGCATCCTTCGTCGTGAAACTATCTACTTGGTCAACCAAGAAGCACGAAATCTTTACCATGAGTCTTTAACCTGCAAAAGTGGTTATTTGCAAGGGTGAGCTCGACAGCCCAACAATTCTAACAGTTTTAATGCAGCACGTTGCATATAATAGCATATTCAGTTCATGCATTCATAATCAATTAATATTTACTACGCATGTTACTTCTCACATAATAAGCATATCATCAAAGATCAACTTTCACATTTCATACATATCTCATATGCATTTCATATATATACATCAACATTTTCATCGCATAATATAGCTCAACTAACAGTTATCAAATTCATATAACAAATAGGAACTGAAAGACTTGCTCGATTAAGTAGTTTATCAACTATTACTTAACCGCTTAAAGCTTATAGCATCTTTGCGTGTATTCCTTCACACAAATTATATAATCATGGATTCATATCCATTAGTCATACATTTCATACGTTCTTAATATAACAATAAATATTACATTGTTTCTTAACTAGGTTTGTAAAACCTTCATTTCACTTTCTCATCGTACTTTTAGAATTGTTGTGTATGTATAGATATTCCTTAACCATCCGTACTTGGCATCAACTTCATATAAATTTATCACACACTTGACTCGCTATGTGTTCGACACATATTTAAAGTTTATAGATACGTGATCTACGTCGTTCATATTCAAACTACTTAGTTCCGTAATGATTTATTTCAATCAATAAAGCTTAACAACTTACTTTAACAAGATTCGATGTTATAAGCTTTTAAACTATATATTGATACTAATACGCCTCTACTAGTATGCTTCACATAGACATAACATAGTTTATTTGAAAACGTATTTTAAACTACACTTGAAAAGTCCAATTCATGCTTAGCTAAAAGATGAACATAATCGTTATGTCTATTGGCATAAAGCGTTCAAATTTACTTTTAAAAGTTATTATAGGCCAAGGTAAAGCAACTAGGTGCAACTTTTAATCTCATTTCATAGCTAACTAATCCATTAATATATGTTATCATGTTTAGAACTTGAAGTACACAAATTACTTTAAGTTCGTTCTTAAAGTTTCAAGTTTTCTTTAGAAATCATTTTCAACTAAGCTATTGTAAGTTGATAATAAGTAAAGTAACTTTAAATCACTTCTCATTCTTAAGTATACTCATAACTCAACAAGATGTATGTGTTAAAATATCATAACTTCAAAGACTCAAGGTTCGTCAATATTCGTTTTTCAAAACTCTAAGTTTCTTTTCAAAACACATACTAAGCCATGCTAAAGCATTCTATAATGAGTAAGGTAATCTTATATGTCATGTCTAATATCATGCATTTTCATGTTACATCACTTAGAATAACATATTCCATCGTCGGGAGCACTATACTTGCGTATGTGCTCGTATAATTAATATCTACTCTATTAATTATTTAAATTATACACTATACGTATAATTATTCGATTGTCCCAAGACAACCTCTTCCATCTCTAACCAATAATTATTTAAATGATAACATCCACGATAAAATAATAACTTAAGTTATTTAATATATTAAAATAACTTAGTTTTCTTTCATTAATTAGCTCCCTTGAAAATACATTAGAAATTATGTATTTTGTCATAACATAAATATTATGTTTTCTCCGAATAAAGACATTTACAATTAGAAATTAATTTGCTTATTGTCTCAAGATATTATTCTTAATATAATATCAATTAACTATATGTACGACACATGTACATATATTATATATAGAAAATAAATAATAAGTTTATTTTCTATTATAATAAATTGTTTTCATCAATTTATTTTCATATAGCAAATACGCTTTTAATATATTTACTATATTATTAATCATACCTCATACAAAGATATATAAGGTAATATTATTATTCAACAATAATATTTCCTCCTTTTATTAAAATAACTCAATATTAGAAATTATTTTAATATCCTTTATTAGAAATATATAATTATTATTTCTCTCTCCGTCTATAAATTGTTCCCAAAATATTTTCTTCAAATATTAAATATCCATTTAAAGATATAATGATATATATGTCTCCCTTTAATAACGTATATATATTTAACGTTATTCGTACATTAGACTTTCTCACATATTACCATTCTGAGTAACATATATAAAGTATCACATATTCAACACACATATTAATTCACTCCTTTACTTAGTAAATTAAACCTTGTACTATATTACCATAGTTATTTAAGGTTTAACATACACATTATATTATTCCATAATATAACTCTCAACTATCAATTAACCAATATTTATTCTTATTAGTTAATTCTCTCAACTAACTCATGTTTCACTATCCAAACCCATTCAAGGATAACTTACGTTACTATCAATAACCTATATTATAATAATACTAGTTATTAGTACACATACACAAGAAAATGACGATTATACATTAATGTCATCCCTTTACTATGATAAAATAATCCTATAAACTATTTACTATCGAAAAGGAAATTTTATCCACTTCTTTTATCTCAACTGAATTATCTCTGCGATCAATAACAATATATACTAATAATATATTTATTAATCACAAAAATCACATATTACATAGTTTATATTACCTTATGTAAAACATTCCTACATACCTCGTATCACATAAATGTTTTTATTCGAACCCATTTCACATTTAAGAATTTTATTTACTAAATTCTTATTTTAATATTTTCTGAAAATTCGGGTTCTTACAGGCGCCGCCGAGATCTCGCAGCAGGGACTAGGGTGTAAGCTGAGACATGGGGAATGACCACAACTCTACCCTTCTTCGGTCCCCCTGTAGCCTGCAGCTAGTCCTCTATCTCCTCGTTGGCACGCGTAGACTCGGATACTAGAGTGTCACCTCTCTGGCTGCTCCAGGCCACTACAAGATCCTCGAACCTCCGCAGAAAAAAAACATATTAGTAGATGATACACAAAGAATAAAATGAAATAATACAAAAGAATATCCGAATTTTAAAAACATAATAAATAAGATAATTACATAACTTACAGCAATGCGTTCTGCCTCAGGTGAGATATAACCACCGTCACCTTTCTTTTAGTGGGCGTGTAACCAAAACTCCAAGCGGGAGGGTGCATGCTTTAAACTCACCTCGAGTCTCTCCCAGACAGGTCGTGACGCATGAGACCAGAGACGGTGTGGGAGGCGACTCTATTTCATCGAGGCGGCAACGCAGCTGTGTCGACATCTTCTTCAAGGCCTTTGCCGTCCCCAAATGTCGCATATCCGGTCCCACATCGCAGTTAGATATGAAATCTGGCCGGACATCCTTAAGTGTTTGTCCATCAGCCATCTTCGTCTGGGCCTTCTTCTTCCAGTCGTAGACCCACTTATGCCAATTCATCTCTAAGTATCTGTGCAGAACAGTCATGCCATGGGCTTCCTGTCCGTCCTTAAAACAATAATATCTCTGCACATTACAAATTAAGAAGCTTAGTATACAACATAAATCAAAGAGGTAACAGTATATTCAAATGGAATATAAAACTAGCATATGAATGATTGACATCCTACCCTAAACTCATCAATAATCGGTGTCAGGTAATGCGGTAATATCCACATCCGCCCACCTCATCCACAGGCTTGAGAATCGGTTGCAGGCGATCCAAAGCAACGTGTTCCTGGCGCATGGCGTCAAGGATACTACAATTGAAATTAATACATTGCAAATTACAATGAATATATAAGAACTAAATACTTATGTTATATTAATACTATATAGGATTATGAAATTAATTACCTATGAGTCCCAACACGACATATAAGCATACCGGGGATTCCCTAGCAAGCCACATGCGGTTAGTCCTCATGAGGCCCTACGTCAATCCCCATGTAGTGAAAAACATCAATATTTATATAAACGAATATAATGTAAATACAATATAAAATAAAAAAAATAAGATGTATCCCAATAAAATATGTAATTATACCTGACGATCCGGCCTGATCATCACGCGTAGAATCGCCCACGCACCGCACGCCCACCATGATCGCTTATGTGTGCAAGCGCCATATATATATATATATAATTGTCAAATCAAAAAATATTATTAAACATTCGTAAATACTATATTTGAGCACAATAACAAAGAGGATAACATACAGATACAACTAAAAGAATGCAACATAAATAGTAACTTAAAAGTATACAACATAAATAGTAACACCTTTAGTAGATTAATATAAGTTGAAGATAATGATTGCACTACTACAAACTATTACATTTGAATACAACTAAAAGGACTCCAAGAGTACATACCCCTAATCATTTATATCGTCAAAGCCATCAATATCAGAATCGTCATCTTCGAGCAATAGATCTTCATTATCGTTGTCATCACCATCTTCGTCGTCCTCAACGATTTCTTCAATTATATCTACCTCCTCAACAACATCGTCTTCACTTTCGACAGTGACAACATCATCCTCTTCTTCACTAGACTCACTAATAATTGTTACATCAGCATGTATGACACTAGTAGACTCGACTTGTAAAGGTTCATCGTCTGGACGAGGAGTTGTGCCTTGAAAACCACGGGCACTGGTGGTTATAACAGCATGCCATGGGCTTGCAGGGGTCTTAACAATCCGCGCGTAGTACACCTGTGTTGCTTGACTTGCTAAAATAAAAGGCTCGTCCATACCACTCATCAGCCTTAGTTTTGACTTAACGTTAACAAATCAACCGTCACGATTTTTTATCTACTTTAACTCCATTCTCAACATCAAACCAATGACAATTGAAAGCAAACTAATTCTTTATGACCCCAATATTTGAGCACGACAACTTCTAGCAATCGTCCATACCGGTCATCCCAAATGTTATCGTAGAAGAACTACCTTTCACCACAACACCGTAATCAAGAGAGTTGACTTCCCCAATATCGCAACACTTAAATCTGAACCATTGACAATGCAACATGTATAAGTATCTACAAGGATCTTTCAGGCCAATCGGTTATAAGCTTTAGCCGATTGTCAGCTAACTCATCTGTGAGGACCTAATGTACATTAACACAACATATTCTAAAGTTAATTATGCCATAAGAATAAATCTATGATGGTAGATTCATTGAACTTGTAATGGTTAGACTTACATGATCTTTAAACCATTGCACAAATTGTCCATTTCTCAAATTTTGCAAATCCCCGTCCGATATACTCGAATTCGCTTTTTACGTTTCAAAGATCATATCGATCAGAGTACGCTTATATACTCAACGTGTTTGTAAAGGAACTTGACACAATTACACGTATATATATATAGTTATGACTACTTACTTAATGTATGGTGCTACTTCATTCATGTGTTGACAAGTGCATACAATGGGCAGCGTTTTGATACTCACTATCGATCAAGAATTGCCTTTTTTTTACCACCGAATGGGCGTACAGGATGACTAAAGGCCGTTAATTCTCCATTTTCCTTATCAATTCTCCATTTTCCTTGTCAATTCCAGGCATCTCAGAAACTTCAATAATTCATAATAAATAGCCCTTTTATCAGAAAAACACTACTAAAAAAATGGTCATTTGTGATGGACAAAATCCATCACAAAAACCAGAAAAACCATCACGAAAGGTTTACGTGATGACTTTAAACATCACAATGGTCATCTTGTATACGCCCATCATGAAAGGTTTTATGTGGTTGTTTTGGCAATCACGTAAACTCTTAGTAATACAATCACATTAACACGTAAGCTATTGTGATTGTTAAATTCATCACAAAAAAACAATACTTTAGGGATCAAAGGTAAGCAGGTGAATCTCTATTTACGGATAATTTATTTCATTATATTAATTGTATCAAATGATACTTGTAGTATTTGAACCCTCCCCCCATTTGCGAACTAAATAACGAGTATTACCACTACACCAAAGCCCAGATCATGATTATAATTTTAAAATAAAATATAAAAGGAAATATATGTGAGTTGACTTACTAAACAAAATTACTTCCATATAATATTCGTGATTGCAATGGCAGTCACAAATACTCTATAATGATGATAAAATTAGTCATCACTGAGAGCCATCATATATTTTATTATTTTGTGATGACTTGAAAATTTCATCACAAAATACCTTTTTTTGTAATTACAAATAAAAGTCGTCACAAAAATATATCTTTTTAATGATTGTCATGACCGTCATAAAATATTGTTTTCATTATTTCTTACATTAAAATATTAGTGATAGCTTAAATGCAATCACGAAAAGGATATATCTATAAGTGATAACTTAGCCCGTCACAAAAAAAAGTTTGGTGATTGACACGACCATCACAATTATAATGCATTGATGGCAAAATTAGTGATCACTAAAAGCCATCATATATACTATTATTTTGTGAGTGCTTAAAAAGTCCATCACAAATTACTATCTTTTGTGATTGTTTTTAAAAACTGTCACAAAGTTCCGTCACGTATTCTTATTTTTCTAGTAGTGAAATACGAACCTTATATCCATTCCATATAAAATTTAATTCTCTACAACTTTGTAGAAGAAAAGTTTTCCAAAATTCTAAACAGAAAATGACCGAAATCCACATATGGATAATTTTTAATACCTCAATTCTGACAAAATACTGATAAAATATCTCAGCATTAATTCCTTCATTTATATCCACATAAAATAAATATTTTCTTATCATATAAATTAATAATTAATTATTCACAAATAATATTACAGAATCACAATAATGACAACCAGGTCGTTCCTAAAAAAGATGGGATTTTTCAATAAGGATTTCTCCTTAATAGCGCGCAATTAAGTGACCAAACCCATTTTCTAAACATAACTTCTTTAGACATTGCCAATAATGATATCTAATAATATTATTCAAATAATATGAATTATTGATCAGATAATGGGAAATACTGTGCAGTGACAATTATTGAATTAACAATAATATAAAATATCAACGTAACAATTATTGAATCAATAAAATAAAATATTGAATAGTAATTACTGTAACAATTATTGAGTAGCGTCTTCTTACGTAAGAATCAATAATCCAAAAATACTGTGCAATATCATGTGTTACTATGCAATCTCGCATATTACTGTATTTTAACCACCAGGTATTCCAACAGTGTTAACGGTAACAACTACGCCGTTATTTATAAAAACTCAAACTTGTCGTTTTCTTCATCCGACTGTTTTCCGTTATGGGACACACAAATGGCTGCACCGTCGTAGGAATATTCCCCGACAACAAGAATATTCCACGATCAAACGAATATTCCTCGACAACAATAAATATTTTATAACTACTTGCTTATTTAAGCAAAATTTGCTCATTTTACCCATAACTAACCACATTAATCAAATCCACCCCTTACTATTTTAAAATAATTAATAGAGGAAATTCAATTTTATTTATAAAAAGTTGGGGTCTTACATTTATTTTCGACTTTTTCGTCTTCATTTAATTAGGTCATGTGAACCCTAATTTGTACATTTAATGAGGTCATGAAACCCTAATTATGTACTTAAATATATATATATATATATATATATATATATATATATATATATATATATATATATATATTCTATTCTAAATTTTTATTGTTTAATTTAACAGATCAGTATGATAATAAAATTCTAATAATAAACTTGAGAATTAATATTGTATCATTTATATTACTATTAAAATTATAAAAAAAAATTAACAAATAAGATTCTTTCAGGCCAATAAGGAACTTTTTTTCTGCTCTAGAAGTCTACATAGAACTTAATATAACCAGATTTTCTTTTTAAGAAAGTTTCAGTGGTGATTTATTTTGTTGACAACTGAAGTACTATGTTCAGTTTAAACCAATCAGAAATCCTGAATAATAAATAGCACGCAGCAAGTTGGAATCCCAAGCTTAATTATATTTTTATTCCACTAATAGAGCATTCTATGCTTTGACAAACTTACTAAAAATTTAAAATTATACTCCCTTTGTCCTAGGATAAAAATTCTGATAGACTTTTTACACATATTAAAAAGATAAATAAAATGACAAAATTTTTCATAATAATGTCATTAAATATGGAGAGAGAATTAGAATAAGAAAAGTATGAAATGTTTAATGTTACGGGTATAATAGAAAAATATGTATAAAAATTTGGTTATTAAAGGAAAATGGACATTTAACATGGGACTACCCAAAATAGTAATAAGAACTTTTTTTATGGGACGGAAGAAGTATTTAATAAAAACATACCCATCTAGCAGTACTACTTATTTTTCATCTCTATTTGTAATTTAAAAAGCTTATTTTTATATTGCAAGGTTTTTAGATCTGTATCGGTTATCGAATGAAAAAGTACTGGGTGAATGGATCACTGGTTCAACCAGTGGTTGAATTGTTATTGACCAAATGAAGTCCTTAATATATAAAAATATATTATTAGTAATTAATAAAATTTTAAAAAATTACTTTTTATGAACTAAAACATAATAAAATTGAGTTACAATATTACTAAAAGAGATTAATTTTAATATTAAAAAAATGTTTGGTACAAAAAATATATTAAAAAATAATTAAAATTGGTTTAGTGGGTTAACTTAACTAATTTTACCGGTTGAATTACTGGTCTGACGGGTGGTCAACCAATTCTATATATGAGGATTTGACCAAAAACGGGTAATTGGTCCAATTCTGATCGGAGTGCCGATCGATTTTAATTTTTATCGGTTGAACCGACGGTCCGATCAAGATTTTAAAATCATGTTATATTGTCTAAAAATAGAATCTTTTTTGAGAAATTAGGTAGAAAAAACTTGTGCAGATCACAACTTTACCAGCTTCTACACTAATAAGAAAAAATCGTGTGATACATTAAGATTTCATAGTTTAATAAATGCATATAAAATAGAACATTATTTAAATAAGATAAAAGCAAAATTAAATTTAGAGCGTTATGAATACAATACACCAAGTTGGGTATGGATTGGAGTCGGGTAACAAAGTTTATGAATTCAAGTTGGGTTTAATTGGTTGGACGGGTATGAGCGAACAACAATTAAAATTATACTAATAAACTTAGTTTGACAAACAAAAAATAATAGTTGATAATCATAATTTGTGAAAGATGACAATAAGACTTATTTGATAAATATCTATCAATTTGAAGCTTAATTATAGTTGACTTAATTGTTTATTAATTAATTACTTTATAGTTACGTTGTTATCATTGTCATTCATCAGTCATGGCCAGCTAGATACATTGAAGGGGATGCGGATTGATTAATTATAATACTGATATTTCAGTTGCAGTAGAGTTTGTATCAATATTTTCGACTTTTTCCTTAAAATGAATTTAATCCAAATTTAACATCCATTTATTCTCTTTAATTCCTGTTTTAGGAACTTTTTATTGTTGGGATATTTCTCATATGTCTTACATTAGAAAATTTCAGAGTGAAAGATGTATTAATAAGTATCCAGAGCCTCAACTTAATATATAAGTTAACATTATTTTAAATAAAAAAATAATTTAAAATAAGCGCTTATTACGTCAGACACAAGTATTGGCGATAAACTGATGTGAAATAGATCGTACAGTTTTCACAATAAGTAGTATCATGTTGGTAGTACTCTATGGTGGACAGTGGCGAAGCTATGGTACAAATGTGGGCTCAATTGACTTCACTTAATTTTTGAAATCACTTAAATTTTTTTTTGACCACACTTAATTTTTGACACCCACTCAATTTTTGACCCCACTCAAAAGGCAAACCGTGAACCATCAAAACCTTTCGTGAGTGGTCGGAGTGAGTATCGTGATTGGAGTCATGAAAAGTGAAGACCTGAGTGCGACTCTATTCTCATGTGACTCTCTTTATGACCTCGTGCCTCTTTGAAGTAACATAAATTACTATCTTCAATTTCTCCAACCTCAGTTTTGTTTTCAAAAATTAATTGTGATTTCCCCTTTTTGTTAGTATTATTAAATTGGATATTTGGACGCATTTGTCTAACTCGAAAGTATAAAGTATTAAAAAAAAATTGACTCGGCGGTGCTGCCCCCGAACCTCCGTCAAATTCTTTATAACTTATTAATAATTTTGATCCCACTATTAAAATTTTCTGGCTTCGTCACTAATGGTGGAGCATATTCACATGCCACTTAATACTCTTTTCACACATTAGAGCTCAAATAAAGTTAAGTCGGGTGAAGCACAAGCGAATCAATCCCGCCTGAAGTATGATAAAATGGATCACTCACTTGATATTTAGTACATGACTCACTGCTTACCTATCCAAAAGAATAAGATAAAGTAGACAAAGATCAAGATGTATGAAAGACATTTTGGTTGCCCATATATATTTTACGGAAAATGATATATTTATCAAGAAATCTCTTGATAAAATTTGCTTCGGAGTAACGTGTACTTTAAATAATAAAATAGAATAATAATAAGGGTTAATTGTATATTAATACTCGAAGTATACACTCTTTTATTATTTGTATTTTGATGTTTAAACGCTCTCATCCTACTATCCTAAATATAGTTAAATAAGCATAACTGACCCTTTTGGTCAATTTATTCGCCGAAAAATGGTCACGTGTCACAATTTAAATGGTCAAAAATTACAAAAGGGTCAATTTTGCTTGCTTAAGGGTACTTGGGATAGCGGGATGAGAGTGTTTAAAAATAGGGGTACAAATGGTAAAAGAGTGTATACTTCGGCATATAATATACAATTAACCCTAATAATAATACTCATATACATTTATTTTAAATTTTTTTATATTCTGTGTACGTCTAGACATAAATTTATCGTCATATATAATAAAATTCATATTTTAGTATTGTGCAATTATGAAATATATAATCTTTTCCATCTGTATAATTAAGTAGTTTCCGTGCAAAGACCCAGCCAACTTTCTCTTTCTCTAATTCTAGTAGGACTATAGCTATTTTTCAAATATAATGATATCTTGGACTTGACACAGCTATGCCCAGCTGCATGGCTTGTTATAATTAGTATTTGTGTATGTGAAAATGGTTGAGCTGATCTATATATAAACACACACATGGAAAGAAAATCAACCCAATGCTATTGCTAGCTAGCTCGTTCCACACAAGAAGACATAGAATTGCGACCAATATATATAATATGTTTCACATACTATATTTTATATCAACAGTTTGTCAACAGTTCGACGGACAAGTGTTATAAAGTACGTCAAATAATTTGATGGACTTTTAGATAGCAGCCAACTGTAGTTATGTATTATTTCATATATATATATATATATATATATATATATATATAATTATATAATTATATTGACAAAGTATAACGAATACAGAAAAATAGGACCAAGGATTGATACGGGTAGTCCCTGTCCTTAAGGTGTTTATTGCCCCTTAACACTAAGATTTTCTAAAGGCTACTAACAATATACCTCCAGGATTAATGTCACAACCTTTTTTTTGTTCTTAGTGATAGTAACTCACCATGAACCTCAATATATGCTACTATGTAAAAATGATAGAAGGAAGAAGATGAAGATTATTCAGTTTCGTAACTGAAATGTGAGTTATGCAATATAAATGATATATTAATCACATATCAGTTTTGCATCCCATAATAATTAAATAAAAAACTGTTTAATCATTAATGAAGTTAATTAATCTGGTTCAATGCAAAAAAGAGGCTCTTGGCTCCTAGCGAAGTGCAAAGTGCGCCTAAAGCGCCAATGCGACTTTGCGACCCGCACCACGGCCCCCGGGTCGCGGGCGCAGGCAGGTGGTGCAAACACGTCATTGTGACCAACTCCAAGCCTTTCCTTTAGTACCAATAGTGAATTAAACTATTCCACATATACTTATAAAGTATTAAATAGTTTTATTCCTACTCAATGTGGGACTTAAAGAAAATAGTTTTCTTAAACAACAATGAACCTTTTCATGTACTCCACTTTGGATACAATTAAAACATAATATATAATTCCTACTTGAATTATATATTACTCTCTTTGAATCTCCTTGTAATAGACTATCAAATGCACTTTTAATTTTATATAAATTCAATCAATTAATGGGTCTAAATTAATTCCCAAATTGATCAAAATCCACAAAAGAAAAGGTGCAATTAACAATTATATTGCGATAATTAAAAACATGTTGCTTTTTAGTGCGAGTATACACATCAACTAATTATCTATATATTTGTATTAATTTACAGACTCGCAACAGAAGTGACATATTTTTATCGTAATATATATATATATATATATATATATATATATACACACACACACACACATACATGGGCAGAAACCCTGAAATTTTTGGGGATTATTTGTTTTTCTTCTCCTTTTTTTTCTTTTATTTTTATTTTATCATCAAAGTGAGGCAAAAAAAAATAGTAACAATTCTTTCTGTAAACTAATTAAAAATAAAAAACTAAAGAAATAAAATAATTTTTTTTTGATCCTACTATAGTGACCATAAGTTCACCATAATTCTATCCTATCAAGATTATTAAATTTGTCTTCTTCTATTTTATTTTATTTTTTGTTGCTAGAATTCATTCTTTCAAGCTAATTAATATCATAAACCACAATATAAAGTTTTGAATATATAATATTATAATTTATAATTTATCTATAAAATTAGTAGCTAATCAGTTGACTAAAAATTTCAAAATCTGATTAATAGTCTCATAGTTAATTCGGGAAAAATTAATATATATATATATATATATATATATATATATATATTTAAAGTCATTAGACTCACAACTCAAAAGTTGACAAGGGTTGGAATAGAATGTTGTGAAATACTATAATTGGACAAAATGAATTTGAAAAGAAGCACTTCAAGCGTTAATAAATAGTTTTTTACTGATGTATTTTGACCTCTCTCTATAAATGTTCTGATTCCACTATAGTGTATTTAGTAATGATCAATATCATGTATTTATTATCGATTCTTATAAGACATACACCACTTATAACATTGAAAATAAGAAGAAACGACCAAAATTAGAAACTGAAAATCGACGTCCGCGTAAAAAATACACATACCATCCGCTACTAATAGTAGCAGACACTAATCAAAATAAGAGTTTGGCTTAACTAATAAATGTTTAGGATTTATTAACTAGTGTTCAGGGTTAATTAATTAGGGCTTAGGGTTTGTTAAGGGTTTAGGATTTATTAACCTTATAATAAACCCTAAACATTAATGATTAATAAATTCTAAACTTTGGTTAATAAACCTTAAACTCTAGTTAATAAATCTTAAACATTTATGGGTAAAATCAAACCCTTATTCTGATTAGTATCCGCTACTATTAGTAGCAGACGCCAAGTGTTTTTTATCGTTCGCTACTAATTTTTAGTTTCTAACACTACTAAAAAAATGGTCATTTGTGATGGCCAAAATCCATCACAAAAAGTAGGAAAACCATCACGAAAAGTTTACATGATGGCTTTCAGCATCATAATGGCCGTCTTATATACGCCCATCATGAAAGGTTTTACATGATGGTTTTGGCAATCACGCAAATGCTTAGTGCTTTTGTAATGATTAATACAATCACATTAACACGTAATCTATTGTGATTGTCAAAGTCATCACAAAAAAATAAGACTTTAGAGATCAAATATAAGAACGTGAATATCTATTTACGTATAATTTATTTCATTGTATTAATTGTATTTATATTAATTGTATCAAATGATACTTGTAGGATTCGAACCCTCTCCCATTTGCAAACTAAATAATGAGTATTACCACTACACCAAAGTCCAGATCATGATTATAATTTTAAAACAAAATATAAAAGGAAACATATGTGAGTTGACTTACTAAACAAAATTACTTTCACATAAGATTTGGTGATTGCAATGGCAGTCACAAATACTCTATAATGATGGTTAAATTAGTCATCACTAAGAGTCATCATATATTTTATTGTTTTGTGATGGCTTAAAAATTCCATCACAAAATACCTTCTTTTTGTAATTGCAAATAAAAGTCGTCACAAAAATCTATCTTTTTTAATGATTGTCACGTAATCATTCATAAAATATTATTTTGATTATTTCTTACATTAAAATATTAGTGATAGCTTAAATGCAATCAATGAAAAAGGGTATATCTATAAGTGATGACTTAGTGCGCCACAAAAAGAAAATTTATTTTGCGTGAAAAAATTGGTGTGATTGACATGACCATCACAATTATAATACATTGATGGCAAGATTAGTCATCACTAAGAGCCATCATATATACTATTATTTTGTGATTGCTTAAAAAGCCCATCACAAATTACTATCTTTTGTGATTGTTTTTAAAAACTGTCATAAAATTTCGTCACGTATTCTTGTTTTTCTAGTAGTGTAATCCTGATCTTTCTTAATTTCTTATTTGCAATAATATATATAGGTTATACCTTATAAGAATTCATAATAATTTTAACGGGAGTGATTAGTATGAAGTGAATTTCATGATAAGTTCACTTTATGACCAATACAGTGCTGACACGCAGATGGAGAGATCACTCTTTCGTCTGTGTGACAACACTGTATTGAATATGAAGTGAACTTATCATAAAATTTACTTCATACTAATAAGATCTGTTATATGTAATATATAGTATTATTTAATAATGCATATAAATATAATAATAATAAATTATGCAAAATGTAAACAATGTGTAAAATGAAAATATAAACTGAAGTCCTTTGAATTCACAAAGTCTCCTTAAAGCAAATTTATTCCCCCACAGATGCTAAGGGTTAATTGAATAATTGCTTCCCAAGATAAAACGGATTTCAATTCTTAATTAGTAGCATTACAAAATTAAGAATTCATCGAACCAATTTCTATGTTATGCACTGAACTAACATTGATAATTAAAAATATATGCATGAAGAAAACTAGGACTTACTGTTAGTGCAACACTATTTGACAGATAACGGGATTAACAGGGAAGGAACGGGATTTACAGGGAAGGAACGGGATTGCAGAAGCAGAACGGGATTTAATATATCGCAGAATCCGGAATCGTAGTAAATGTAATCTGGGAGAAAGAAAAAATGTTATCTTTGAAATGTTCCCACACCGTTTATTTATAGAATAATTCTACAGCATATGGGAGCAACCACCATCAAAACTACGTATTTTAAACAAAATCTGATAAACAGATTTTGCCTAAAAAGATATATATTATCATCACCCAATTCAATCCGAATCCGAATTTTACCAATAATTTTCTCATTCAATTTTAATGGATTTGAACACATAAATATATATTTTATCAAACCCATTTCCAACAATCCCCACATGAATGTAAAATTTGCTTTACAATATGCAAAATATGTTATGAATATGTAGACACTAGTTCGAAACATAAGAAAAGATATTTCATCAAAGTTAAGTAGTCTAGTGGTTTTGAACTTGCCCTAGTAAAATCTATCGGATTTACTTGGCTAATCAAGAGACTTGATGTCTTTGAATCGTCACCTTTTTCGTAAACCAAGACAATAGAATTCACAAAATATATCTTCAGACATAGTTGGTTCTCACGTTTGTGTTCATTTTGGCCTTGAAACACCTCTTGGTTCTATGAGTATATTAGAGAATTCAGCCTTCAAAATTCTCACAGAAGTGGCCCCCTTCTTACTCATGTAGGTGACTTCTATTAAGAGTATCCTGCAATACCCCACTTGAATCATTAAAAGCGTATCTTATCCTGATTCTCGCGGCAGATGAGCAATGTTTCATTTTGGAATGGTTAGGAGTAAATATCTCCTTAATGCTTTACTGAGTACTACATAGTTCGATTTGCCCATTGAACCTAGATCTTGGGATCTCCAAATACTAGGTCAAGTTGCCACTATGATTTACTCTTATTTAAACAAAGAGCTTTAAACCCATTCCCTTTGATGAATTTTCCACTTGCTCTCTTGTTAAACCTTTTGTAAGTGGATCCGCAATATTATCTTTTGACTTTACATAATCAATTGAGATAATTCCATTTGAGAGCAATTGTCTAACGGTATTATGTCTTCGTCAGATATGGCGTGATTTCATCATATATAAATGACTCGTGCTCTTCCAATCACCGATTGGCTATCACGTTGTATACATATAGTCGGCATGTGTCTTGACCAATTTGGAATATCCTCTAAGAAATTATGAAGCCACTCAGCTTCTTCTCCAGCTTTGTCTAACAATGAATTTTGATTCCATTGTAGACCTAGCAATACACATTTGTTTTGAGGATTTCCAAGATACTGCTGCACTATCAAGTGTAAATACATATCCACTTGTGGATTTTGAATCTTTAGTATCAGATATCCAATTAGCATCAAGATATCCTTCCAATACTATCGGATATCTTCAGATAGTGCAAATCCATAGTTTTGAGTATGTTTTAAATATCCCAAAACTCTCAAAATAGCTTTCCAGTGATCTTTACCGGATTAATTGTATACCTACTTAGCTTACTTACCTGAATAAGTTATATCCGGCCTAGTACGCTTTCATGACATACATTAAACCGCCTATTATACGAGAATATTCTAGTTGAGATATGTTATCACCTTCATTTTTAGCTAGATGAAGATTTATATCAACTAGGGTCTTATTTAGAATTATATTATACTTGTTAAAATTTTCAAGTATTTTCTCAATGTAATGAGATTGAGATAATATAATTCCATCAGAGGTTCTAGAAATCTTGATTCCTAAAATTATATCAGCAACCCCCAAGTCTTTCATGTCAAACCTATTTGACAACATACATTTAGTAGAGTTGATAACTTCATTGTTGCTACCCATGATTAACATATCATCCACATAAAGACAAACAATGACATATTCATTTTGAGTGCTTTTGACATAAACACATTTGTCACACTCATTAATTTTAAATCCATTTGATAACATAACATTATCAAATTTCTCATGCCATTGTTTTGGTGCTTATTTTAATCCATACAAGGATTTAACAAGTTTGCATACTTTCCTCTCTTGTCCAGAATGTTGAAACCTTCAGTGTTGTTCCATATATATTTCTTCATCTAATTCACCATTTAAGAATGCGCCTTTTACATCCATTTGATGTATTTCAAGTCTATTTAAAGATGTCATTGCTATTAGCATTCTAATAGATGTAATTCTTGTAACAAAGTGAATAAGTGTCAAAATAATCCAATCCTTCCTTTTGTCTATAGCCTTTAACAACAAGCCTTGCTTTGTATTTATCAATTGATCCATCAGCTTTCATCTTCTTTTTGAAGATCCATTTATACCCTAAGGGTTTTGAACCAGGTGGAAGGTCCACCAATTCCCATGTATGATTTTGCATAATGGACTCAATTTCGCTATTTATTGCTTCTTTCCAATGAGAAGCATCTGGAGAGGATATTGCTTCCTTGTACGTTCGAGGATCGTTTTCTAACAAAAATATTAGAAAATTCGCACCAAAAGACGTTGAAGTCCTTGTCCTTTTGCTACGTCTAGGCTCATCCACTACAGACTCTTTGTCTATATTTTCAGGATTATTACTAGTAGCATCCAAAGGTCTTTTGTTTGGATTTGAATCATTATTTCCATTATATGGAAAAACATTCTCAAAAAATGATGCATCTCTTAATTCAATAAATGTATTAACATGAATATCGTTAATTTCAGATTTATGAACAAGAAAGCGATAAGATCTTTGCCGTTATTCAGATAACCAATGAAAACACACCAATTGTTTTTGGTCCTATCTTAACCTTTTTAGGTTTAGGAACCATTACCTTTGCTAGACACCCCCACACTCTTAAGTATTTATAGCAAGGTCTATGACCTTTCCATAATTCATAAGGTGTTTTGTGAGTTTTCTTATGAGGCACTTTGTTAAGAATATAATTGACAGAAAGCAAAGCCTTCCCCCATAAATTTTGGGGTGCTCCAGTACTATTTAACATAGCATTCAACATTTCTTTCAATGTCCGGTTCTTGCGTTCAGCAATACCATTAGATTGAGGTGAATAAGGAGAGGTAGTTTGGTGAATAATACCATGAGTAGAGCATATCTCTTCAAATGGTGATTCATATTCACCACCTCTATCTCTTCTTATTGCTTTAATATTTTTGCTAAGTTGATTTTCAACTTCATTTTTATAAAGTTGAAACATTTCTCAAATTTCATCTTTGCTTCTTAGCAAATATACATAACAATATCTTGTGCAATCATCAATAAAGGTTATGAAATATTTTTTCCCACCTCTAGTTTGCACAAACTTTAAGTCACATATGTCAGTGTGAATTAAATCTAGAGGTTCAGTTTTCCTTTCAACAGAATGAAAGGGTATTCTCTTCATTTTTGATTCCATACAAATTTCACATTTATGTTTTAGATTAATATCAAATTTAGGCAAGAATTCTAAATTAATTAATCTACGCAAAGTATTATAATTAACATGTCCTAATCTAGCATGCCATATGTTTGAAGACTCTAACAAATAAGCAGAAGAATTAATTTTATTATTATTAATAGACTTGATACAACAAATCATAACATTCATCTTAAAGAGCCCATCATTCATGTAAGACTTTCCTACAAACATATCATTCTTTTGTAAGTACAAACTTATCGCATAAAAAATACCAACTTAAAGCCATTGTTGCTAAAGAAGTGACCGTAAACTAGATTCTTCGGAATATCCGCACATGAAGCACTTCATCCAAAGTCAATTCTTTTGCGATGTCATTTTCAAGATAATCTTTCCACGCCCTTCAACCTTTGAACTTGAGGAGTTTCTATGAAGAGTTGATCATCATTTTCACCTGGTTTGTAAGTAGAAAACATCCATTTGTTGGAACATATGTGGCGTAGTAGCCCCAAAGTGTCCACGCATCACTCTTTTAGGGTTTCTACCAAATTGCATTCGAGACATTATCGCAGAAAGATTAATGTCTGAAACATCTTCAGACATCTTTTCCAGTTCAGTCACATTTACTTGAGACTTCTGTTCTTTCTTGAACTTCTTTGGCTTGCGACATTCACTTGATTTATGTCCTTGGATGCCACAGTTGAAGCATTTGCCTTTGAATTTCTTCTTGGCCTTGAAAGCATCTTTGCCTTCACGCTTCCTTTTGTTGTTGTTTGGCCTTTGTTCTATCACATTTGCCTTTGCTTCAATGAAGTTTCTTCCACTCTTCTTCTTAGATACTCGATTGTCCTCTTCAATCCTAAGTCGCACGATCAATTCTTCAAGATTCATCTCCTTGCGTTTATGCTTTAGATAATTCTTGAAGTCTTTCCATGATGGTGGAAGCTTTTCAATCATTGCAGTAACTTGAAATGAGTCACTTAATGACATTCCTTCAGAATGAATGTCATGTCGAATTACTTGTAATTCTTGAACCTGAGTGATAACTGCTTTGGAATCTACCATTTTATAGTCAAGAAATCTACCAACAATAAATTTTTTCATGCCAAAGATCTTCGCTTTTATATTTCTTGTCTAAAGATTCTCAAAGTTCCTTTCATAGCTTGAATTGTACAATACACATTATACAATGTATTGTCTAATCCATTCATTACATAATTTCTACAAAGGAAGTCTCGCATGTTTCCATGCATCAATCGCACCACCTTTTCCTTGTCGGGCTTTCTTCAACAACAAGAGTAGAACAATCCTCTTGTAGAAACCGTGCCAAGTTCGGTGTTGTGAGATAGAAGAGCATCTTCTGTTGCCAACGCTTGAAATCAGTTCCATTGAACCTTTCAGGCTTTTCTCCATGAGACATACTCACGGTAGGAATGGTACTAGTAGATGCCATTTCTATTATACAAATAAAGACTATTAATTCAAAACAAATTTCTATTTATACAAAAATTTAACATAATTTAAACACCAAATTTAATTTACAGAATTTCTGTTTACAAATTTTGTTAACAACTTTAGATTACTAATTTCAATTTACAAATGTGTGTTTAACAGATTTGCATTCTTCAGTTGGACAAGTTTTGTTAAATCCAGCACAATAATTATAACAACTTAAGATAATAACAGAATATAAAATATTAACATGCAATCAATTTGTTGACATGGAATTTGTATATTATAACAGAATATACAATAGTTAACATGTCATATAAACATATATTATCATACAAATATTTAAATGTAATACATATTAACATAATATAAATCGCTTAATTTTTAATATATATAATATTTCGTAAATATATATTTTGCATCATTCGCTTTTTCATGCACTATAATAATAGTATAATAACATACGTTAATTAATTCATGCGTAATTAGAACAAGGAAAAATAGCTTTTTGCAGTAATATACAACATACATGTAATTAGTATTATAATACTATGTATTTATATATATCGCACTCAAATAAGCGTTAATATGAGGAAATATATAATACTATGTAATTATATAGTATGCCAAACATGAATGTTGCTTATGATATTTTAAACATAAAAGCAACATGTGGTCAGGGCATAACAACATGTCGAACATGCACCAGCACTTTAATGTTTAAATTATGTAATGAATATTTATCAGAACACTTGAACCTTATTAACATGCGCCAGCAAGTGACAATTTATGCACACAATAACAGAATCATATCATGCACAAAGGTAATTCCAAAATTTGGAAGGAAAAAAAAAACAGTGTATTAACAGTTTTTACAAAACAAAATTTGTTTTATAAAACAATTTTCTGTTCACATAAAATAATACTATAATTACAGAAAATTAAATTTGCTTTAAGATTGTTATCTGTAATATATAGTATTATTTAATAATGCATATAAATATAATAATAATAAATTATGCAAAACAGAAACAATGTGTGAAATGAAAAATATAAATCTGAGTCCTTTGAATTCACAAAGTCTCCTTAAAGTAAATTTATTCCCCCACAGATGCTAAGGGTTAATTGAATAATTGCTTCCCAAAATAAAACAGATTTCAATTCTTAATTAGTAGCATTACAAAATTAAGAATTCATCGAACCAATTTCTATGCTATGCACTGAACTAACATTGATAATTAAAAATGCATGCATGAAGAAAACTAGGACTTCATCGTTAGTGCAACACTATTTGATGATAACTGGATTTGCGTAAAGCGGGAACAGGATTAACAGGAAGGAACAGGATTAATAAAGACAGGAAGGAATCTAGATTTACAGGGAAGGAACGGGATTGCAGAAGCAGAACGAGATTTAATATACTGCAGAACGGGAATTGCAGAAGCAGAACGGGGAGAAAGAAAAAAATGTTATCTTTGAAATGTTCCCACACCGTTTATTTATAGAATAATTCTGCAGCATATGGGAGCAACCGCCATCAAAACTACGTAGTTTAAACAAAATCAGATAAACATATTTTGCCCAAAAAGATATATATAATGACCCGACCCGACCCGGCCCGGCCTGTAAGACCCCAACTTTTATAAATAAAGATGAATTTTCTATAAATATTATTTTTGAATATTATGGAATAAATTTGATATAATGTTATAGTTGTGGGTAATATTTATAAATTTTGCAAAGTAAGAAATTTGTTATAAAATATTCGTTTGGTCGGGGAATATTCTTTTTGTCGGGGAATATTCGTACGACGGCTCAATCATTGGTGGACACCACAACGGAAGTATTTTCGTAGTTAGAAAACGATAAAATTAACTTTCTATAAAAATAACGGCAGAGGTGTTACCGTTAAAACTGTTGAACTACCCGGTAGTAAAAGTACAGTAATACGCGTGGTTGCATAGTAACACACTCATTGATTGATTATTGATGCTTACGTGAGAAGTCACTCAAATTTATACTCAATTATTGCTACAAGAATTATCGTGATCATATCTCTTATATTATTGATTCAATTATTGTCACAAGATCATCTCAGATAATATGTTATATTATTAAATCAATAATTGAGACGACAAGTTATAAATGATTAATAATTGTTGAAAGATTAAATATGTGTTGATTAAAAATAAAATGATTTGTGGTAATATTTATTCAATCCTTGATGTATATAAAGAGTCTGTTATGAGACGTTTGTGGTAAGTTTGGTTATTTTATGGGGGGCCCATATGTCATCATCTAAGAGTCTCTTCAATCAATAGTAATTACCTTAATCAATAGTAATTACCTTTACTAAATCAAACCACTTGTCGTTTCATATTATAGGCGTCGAACCACTTGTCATTTCACATTAAAAAGGCCGAACCAATTGTCGTTTCACATTACAAAGGCCAAATCACTTTTCTTTTCACATCACTGGGGTTCGTCAAGCCACTTGCCTTTTCACATGGCAAGTGCTAAGTTTAGAAATCTTTTATAAATAGAGGCCTAGTGCTTCATTATTTTCATGAATTCATTCAAGCTAGAGAGAGAGAAAGTATAGAGAGAATAAGAGAAAAGAAGAAGAGTATTCTCATTATTACACTACCGTAAAGATTCAATCTCCTACTAAAGTAAGGGTGTTATTCTTTCTTATTCATGAAGAGAACTGCTGTTATTTCATTGCTTATTATTCTGTTGGAATAACTTTGTATAATGTGGTTTACCCTATACTTGGTGACA
Organism: Panax ginseng; assembly: GCA_020205605.1. Lineage (NCBI taxonomy): Eukaryota > Viridiplantae > Streptophyta > Magnoliopsida > Apiales > Araliaceae > Panax > Panax ginseng. Next base: position 118,069,731 of record CM035143.1, on the reverse strand, counting down.
TTCTTCTATTATTTCGTTGGAACATCCTATCTCGTGTGTTTTACCGGACTGGTTTCCGTCTTTATTATTATTCGTTGGAACATCCTCGTCTGCATGTTTTACACCCGGACCGGTTCCGCTTTTTATTATTATTCTATTGGAACATCCGTGCTGCGTGTGTTTTACGCCGATTCGGTTCCATTCTTTATTATTCCGTTGGAATATCCCGTCTCGCGGCATTTTACGCCGGACCGGTTCCGTTATTTATTATTCATTGGAATAACTCTTCTGTCTTGGCCTATCGCATGCATGGTGATTTCTTTTATTATTCCATTCTTTATTATACTCAGTTGGTTAAAACTTTGACTTCCGTTATTTATTATTCTGTTGGAATAACCTGCCTGTGCGGTCTATCGCATGCATGGTGATTTCTTTTATTATTCCATTCTTTATTATACTCAGTTGGTTAAAACTTTGACTTCTATACTCCATGAAATTAGTGGAATATCCTTGATATTTGCGCTTCATCCAGTATCCTTTCATGGAAATATTCTTCTAAGTATTCTTGAATTTTACTCTACAAAGCAAAGATCATGTTGACAATTTGATGTTATTGGTTCCTGGATAAATTAATTCTTGAACTTGTTTTATTGAATTCTTATATCATTGTCATCATCCTCATGTTTATATTATGTTGAAAGTCATCTCGTATTCAGTGAAAAAGTGCATAGATGGACTTGGTATGATTATGACTGAGGATTATTCTGGTGTAATCATGACCGTAATGTTACAAACGATGTGGTAAAAATCCTCATTGGTCTGTAGTGCATTGATGGATGCTTGTTGGCATGATCATGACCATTAATGAATACACAAATATTCTTGGCCCGTAGTGCATGGATAATTGTGGTCGTGATACTAAAGAATATCTTTGGTCAGAAAAATGCGGGGTGATTCGATGATGTGGAATATTTATTGCTTCGAGTCTCGGCTATACAAATGATGAAAACCTTTAAATCATAAAAGATAGTAGATTTTATTTTCTACTTGACTCTTTTAATTGATTCATTGGTTCACCGCAGCTTAAACTTGATGTTTATTATATTTTATCGGTTTAACACTATTGAAGGCTAATGTTAATTTATTCTCGCATTATCTTAGTCATAATATTTCTTCGGGCTAGTTGAGCTCACCCTTTCTTTCACCGTATTCTCGTGAAATGAGAATATAGTAGGACTAGTCTGGGAACGGAGTAATGGTCCAGAGGATAGCATTAGTAGTCCTCACTATTTCGTGAAATAGTGTGATAATAATTGTAATGAGGACTCCTTTTGAGTTTGTATAATCTCTAGTAGACAATAATTGTATTCAAACTCACGCTTTATGTTTTGTCGATTGTGTACCCATACGATTGTATTAATAAGTTGTATTTGAATTTCGTACTATGTATCCGATGACCCAAGATGGGTGATGTATACCTAATTTTGGGGCATCACGGTTGGTATCAAAGCTTAGGATATGATCCCCACTAAGATGTGAGAATAGTACTTGGGGGAGAGACGGGAATTCCTTCAGCTAGTATGACCTACCTAAGTTTATGTGCTATTTTATTGGCTCACGTAGAATATAGGGATAATATGTTATATGTCAATTAACCTTTTGTTTTGTGGCATGATTTGAAAATGATATCCGAGAATGTTGAGAATAGCAATGGAGCACAAAGTGAATCGTTGATTCACCACATATCAATAATCGTGGATAATGTGCATCAGAAGGCGATAATCCTCATGTAAAACAACAACACCGACCAAATGATGAATGATCAAATGTTCAGAGGGTTTTATGTAATTCATGCAACAAAGAAAGCAGAGAGCGGCTCTCGCCCAAAATGTAGGTGGAACATCGAAACTCTCAAAGGCCATCATGCTAAGCAGATTCAAGGAGCTGGGACCACCGGAGTTTAAGGGAGAGCCAAAACCACTTATGGCGGAAGCATGGATAAAGGAGATCACCAAGATATTTGATGTCTTGGGATACTCCGAGGAGCAAAAGGTTCCTTTGCCGCCTTTTATGTTCATGGGAGAGGCAGACATTGGTGGGAATCGGTAAAACGACTCAACTCATTGTCATCAAGATATCTTGGGAGAAGTTCCAGAGCGGTTCAACGACAAATACTTTCCTGAAAGTATTCACCACATGAAGGAGGTGGAGTTTATCAAGTTGGAACAAAACAATATGACCGTGTCGCAATACGAGGCAAAATTGCGGAGTTATCCTGGTTTGCGTCCCACTTGGTGGATAATGAAGAGAGAATGGCGCGAATGTTTTTAAGAGGTTTGAAGCCGAGATACATCAACATCTTATTTCTCATAAACCGTGTTTGTATTCAGATGTTGTAAATAGGCTCGATTAGTGGAACGCGATAACGAGTCAACGAACTAAAAAGAAGCGGTAAGCAAAATGATAATACCAATGAGAAAGATCATCGAAGTGGTGACAACAAGCGTGGAGGGAATCAACAGGCCAGAAATGGTAACCACTTCGGTGGTAATCAAGGCCAAAACAATAAGAATGGACATTTCAAGAAGAGGAGATTCAACAATGATAGAAAGACGTCAAGACCAAAGACTGTTGTTAAGGAAGGAGAACGACCACCTATCATATGTTTCAAATGCGAGGGAGGGCGATCGCCTAAAATCGCGCGATCGGCCCAAATCATGTTATAATTGTGGAAAAGAAGGTCACTTAGCCCGATTTTGTCATTCACGAAGACAAATTCAAACTAGGATGGAGGCACCAAAGGTCATTCCCGTAAAAGTCAAACCGGTAGTGCAAGGAGAAGCGTTTGTTGTGACCTCCAGAAAGCAAGGAACCCGAATGAGGTCATCACGGGTAAGCTTATCATAAACTCTAACAAAATCTATACTTTATTTGATACCGGTTCTACCCATTCTTTTATTTCTCCTACTTGCGCTCATCGATTAAATTTGACTACGGAGAAATTAGACTTTGACTTATCTGTGGAAACTCCGTTGGGAGAAACCTTCATTACATCCACTGTTTATAAGTCTTGTTTGGTTCAAATCGGTACCCTCACATTACCTGAGATCTTATTTCATTAAAAATACTTGCATTTGACGTGATTCTAGGGATTGATTGGTTAACTACTCATCATGCAAAAATTGATTGTTTCCGTAAGGTTGTTAGCTTTCATATTCCTAATTAACCTATTATGCAAATTCAAGCGACCAAACCATTAAAATCAATCACGGTCATCTCAAGCCATAAAGCTATTTGTTTATTGAAAAACGGATGTCAAGCTTTCTTAGCTCATGTCACAGATTTAAACAAAAATACGTCAGTTTTGAACGATATTTCTATTGTTAATAAATTTCGACGTATCGGGAAGAACTTCCTGGCCTACCCCGAAAGTGTGAAATTGAATTTTGTATCGACCTTGAACCCTAAAGACAAAACCCATTTCCAAAGCCCCATATCGAATGGCTCTATTGAACTTCGGAGTTAAAGACCCAACCGCAGGAATTGTTAGACATTGGCTTTATTCGCCCTAGTACTTCTCCTTGGGGTGCTCTGTTCTATTCGTGAAGAAGAAAGATGAGAGTATGCGACTTTGTATTGATTATCTCGGAGAGTTGAATCATGTCACCATCAAAAATAGGTATCCATTGCCACGTATTGATGACCTATTTGACCCGGTTATAAGGAGCCAAATTCTTTTCAAAGATTGATCTTCGTTCGGATATCACCAATTGAAGATTAGAACCGATGACATTCCAAAGACGGCATTAGGAACTCCCAGACGGGCATTATGAATTCCTAGTCATGTCCTTTGGATTGACTAATGATCCCGGCCGCCTTCATGGATATGATGAACCGAGTATTCAAGGAATATTTGGATCACTTTGTGGTCGCCTTTATTGATGACATCCTTATTTATTCCAAAAGCCGTGAAGATCATGAGAAACACTTGAGGTCGACACTCTAAAAGCTTCGTGAATACAAGCTTTATGCCAAGTCAAGAAATGCGAATTCGGCTTCGAGGAAGTAGCATTCCTTGGGCACGTAGTATCAAGTCATGGAATATCTATTGACCCAAAGAAAGATTGAAGCAATTCAAATCGGGAGCAACCTAAATCAAGAATCAAGCACGTAGCTTTCTCGGTTTAAATTTGGTTATTATCGGAGATTCGTGGAAGGATTTTCTCGAATCGCTACTCCATTGACTCAGCTGACTCGGAAAGATACAAAGTTCGGTTGGAGCGAAGAATGTGAGAAGAGTTTTCAAGAACTCAAGAGGAGACTCATTTCAGCACCTGTGCTGACAATACCATCTGGCTTGGAGGGATTTGTCATCTACAGTGATGCTTCTGGCAAAGGGTTGGGATGTGTTCTCATGAAACATGAAAAAGTCATAGCCTATGCCTCAAGACAACTCAAAGAATATGAGAGGAATTATCCTACTCATGATCTAGAGTTGGCAGTTGTTGTCTTCGCACTAAAGATTTGGAGGCATTACTTGTATGGGGAGAAGGTGGAGATCTTTACGGATCATAAAAGCCTCAAATATTTCTTTACTCAAAAGGAACTCAACATGCGACAATGACGTTGGCTTGAACTGTTGAAAGATTATGATTATACCATCCAATACCATCCTGGAAAAGCGAACGTGGTAGCTGACGCATTGAGTAGAAGATCATATACAAGTACGAGTGCGATATTGTCAACGCAAGGGCCCATTTTGTGTGACTTGCAAAGGATGGAGATAGAGTTAAAGACTCCAGGGACGCATGTGATGATGGCGAATATACGAGTAGAACCGACTTTAATCGATAAAGTCAAAGCCGCGCCAAGCTCTGAGACACTGAGTCGATGCGTATGAGGAAGAAAGTGCAAAGAAGGTGTTATCTGGGAAGCAAGAATCGATGAAGAAGGAATACTTGAGTCAACTCCGGATTTTGTGTTCCTAATGACCCCGATTTAAAGTATAAAATCATGATGGAGGCGCACAACACACCGATTTGCAATCCATCTCGGGAGTACCAAAATGTATCATGATATTTCGCCATACATTTTGGTGGAGCAATATGAAGAAAGAGATAGCATTGTTTATCTCAAGGTGTCTAACTTGTCAACAAGTTAAAGCGAAGCATCAAGTACCGAAAGGTCCATTGCAACCACTTGAAATTCAGGAATGGAAGTGGGAGCACATTACCATGGATTTCAAGCACGGCCTTCCTAAGGTTTCTCAAGGCATAGATGTGATTTGGGTCATTGTTGATAGATTGACCAAGTCCGCTCATTTCTTACCGACACGAGAAACTTATACACTTGAACGCCTTGCTCGTATGTACATAAACGAGATTGTAAGATCGCATGGTATGTCCAGATCCATAGTTTCGATCGAGACCCAAGATTCACTTCACAATTTTGGGTTAGTTTACAAAAAGCTATGGGCACAGATTTTACGATTTAGCTTCTAAGATATCATCCTCGCAGACAGACGGACAATGGAGAGGACTATTCAAACTCTTGAAGATCTATTAAGACTCTGTGTCCTTGATTTCAAAGGAAGTTGGGACAAGTTCTTACCATTGGTGGAGTTTTCCTACATCAATAGTTATCAAGCAAGTATTGGCATGGCTCCATTCGAAGCGTTGTATGGAAGAAAGTGTCATTCTCCAGTATGCTGGGATGAGGTGGGTGAAGCAACATTGTTGGGACCGGAGTTGGTACGTATGACTACGGAAAAGATTCAAACGATCCGACAACGTATAAAAACCTCACAAAATTGACAAAAGAGTTATGTTGATCTTCATCGAAAGGACGTGAAATTTGATATAGGAGATCATGTGTTGTTACGTGTTGCTCCATGAAAAGGAGTTACAAGATTTGGAAAGAAAGGAAAACTCAATCCTCGATTCATCGGCCCATTTTTAATCCTCGATCGAGTAGGAACTGTGGCCTATAGACTCGCTTTACCGCCAAGTATGTCTCGTGTTCATAACGTTTTTCACATATCCATGTTACGTAAATATGTGAAAGACCCGAACCACATTATTGAGTTAGAACCGGACGAAATAGCGGAAGATTTAACGTATGAAGAGGTTCCTGTTCAAATCTTGGATAAGAAGGAACATATTCTACGCTCAAAAGTTATACCTCAAGTCAAGGTTTTGTGGAGAAATCACGATGTTGAGGAAATGACTTAGGAGTTAGAATCTGAAATGAAATCAAGGTATCCTTACCTCTTCGACATACCAGGTACGTACCCTAATTTCGAGGGCGAAATTTCATAAGAAGGGGAGATTGTAAGACCCCAACTTTTATAAATAAAGATGAATTTTCTATAAATATTATTTTTGAATATTATGGAATAAATTTGATATAATGTTATAGTTGTGGGTAATATTTATAAATTTTCAAAGTAAGCAAGTTGTTATAAAATATTCGTTTGGTCGGGGAATATTCTTTTTGTCGGAGAATATTCGTACGACGGCTCAATCATTGGTGGACCCCACAATGGAAGTATTTTCGTAGTTAGAAAACGACAAAATTATCTTTCTATAAAAATAACTACGGAGGTGTTACCAATTAAAACCGTTAAACTACCCGGTAGTAAAAGTACGAAGAATCTGGCGTGGTTGCATAGTAGTAGACACTCAGATTGATTATTGATGCTTACGTGAGAAGTCACTCATTTATACTCAATTATTGCTCTGATAATTATCGCATCATATCTCTTATATTATTGATTCAATTATTGTCACAATATCATCTCAGATAATATGTTATATTATTAAATCAATAATTGAGACGACAAGTTATAAATGATTAATAATTGTTGAAAGATTAAATATGTGTTGATTAAAAATAAAATGATTTGTGGTAATATTTATTCAATCCTTGATGTATATAAAGAGTCTGTTATGAGACGTTTGTGGTAAGTTTGGTTATTTTACGGGGGGCCCATATGTCATCATCTAAGAGTCTCTTCGTCAATAGTAATTACCTTTACCAGTCGTCAAACCACTTGCCGTTTCATATTACAGGCGTCGAACCAATTGTCGTTTCACATTATAAAAGCGCCAAACCACTTTTCTTTTCACATCACCAAATCGTCAAGCCACTTGTCTTTTTCACATTTCAAGTGCTAAGCTAGAAATCTTCTATAAATAGAGGCCTAATGCTTCATTATTTTTCACTTAATTCATTCAAGCTATAGAGAGAAAGTATAGAGAGAATAAGAGAGAAAGAAGAAGAGTATTCTGTTACATTACACTATCGCAATATTCAATCTCCTACTAAAGTAAAGGGTGTTATTATTTTTCTTATTCACGAAGAGAACTGTTGTTATTCCATTGCTTATTATTCTCATTGGAATAACTCAGATACGCCAGTTTACTCCTATACTTGGTGACATTCTTCTATTATTCATTGGAACATCCTCATGCATGTGTTTTACAGGACTCGGTTCCGCTTTTTATTATTACGTTGGAACATCCTGCTTGTGTGTTTTTACACAGGACCGGGTTCCGTCTTTATTATTATTCTATTGGAACATCACATGCTCTGTGTGTTTTACGCCGGACCGGTTCCATTCTTTATTATTCGTTGAATATATATCACATGCTTTGCGTTTCTGGCAGGGTTCCGTTATTTATTATTACGTTGGAATAACTCTCGCATGCTTGGCCTATCGCATGCATGGTGATTTCTTTTGTTATTTCATTCTTTATTATACTCAGTTGGTTAAAACTTTGACTTCTATACTCCATGAAATTAGTGGAATATCCTTGATATTTGCGCTTCATTCAGTATCCTTTCATGGAAATATTCTTCTAAGTATTCTTGAATTTTACTCTACAAAGCAATATCATGTTGACAGTTTGGATGTTATTGGTTCCTGGATAAATTAATTCTTGAACTTGTTTTATTGAATTCTTATATCATTGTCATCATCCTCATGTTTATATTATGTTGAAAGTCATCTACGGGCTCTGTAGTGCATAGATGGACTTGGTATGATTATGACCGAGGATTATTCGATGTAATCATGACCGTAATGTTACAAATGATGTGGTAAAAATCCTCATTGGTCTGTAGTGCATTGATGGACGATTGTTGGCATGATCATGACCATTAATGAATACACAAATATTCTTGGCCCGTATTGCATGGATAATTGTGGTCGTGATACTAAAGAATATCCTGGTCAGTAGTGCGGGGTGATTCGATGATGTGGAATATTTATTAAGTGAGTCTAAAATTTATAATAAATGATGAAAAACTTTTAAATCATAAAAGATAGTAGATTTTATTTTTACTTGACTCTTTTAATGGATTCTTTGGTTTCATTGCAGCTTAAACTTGATGTTTATTATATTTTATCGGTTTAACATTGTTGAAGGCTAATGATAATTTATTCGCATTATCTTAGTCATAATATTTCTTCTTGGGCTAGTTGAGCTCACCCTTTCTTTCTTTTTTTTTCGTCGTGAAATGAGAATATACCGTTGGAGACGAAGTGGGGAGCGGAGTAATGGTCCGAGAGGATAGCATTAGTAGTCCTCACTATTACGTGAAATAGTGTGATAATAATTGTAATGAGGACTCCTTTTGAGTTTGTATAATCTCTAGTAGACAATAATTGTATTCAAACTCACATGCTTTATGTTTTTTGTCGTATTGTACAGCAGTTGTATTAGTAAGTTGTATTTGGATTCTGTACCATGTATCTGGCGACTCAAGATGGGTGATATATACCTAATTTTGGGGATGTCACACGGCCCGTCAATTTTCTCATTCAATTCTTTATGAATTTAAACATATAAATATATATTTTATCAAACCCATTTCCAACAATCCAATTTTAACAATGAGATGCCAGTTAGTAAGTCAAAGAAATGAATCGTCCAAAAGTCAGTTATTTGCCCATCGTGCATGGAGGCTACCATGAGAAATTGCGATGTTTAAATGGCAGTTACTTGCAAACCTTGTACTCCATTTGATTTCAACAGCAAATACATATTTAAACTAGCAGCTAGGTTATTATCAGGCTTCCAAACTATTAAGTACTAACATTAAAAAAACATTTATTAGGGTGAGCGGGAAATTCAAAATCAATTGTGTTTTATTAGATAAATTTCAGAGTTGCGCATAAGAATTAAGGAAATAATTGTATAACATTAAATATAATATTAATTATCTATAATACCATTTACCATATATTTATCTCATACTTTTTTTTCTCATTTGTAACATTTTTTTCCCATGATGGGTAATTTTAAAAAGATTGTTGTTAATTCTCCTAGATTATATAAAACATCAAATAATTTGAAAAAAATTAAATAATCTAAAACATCATATATTATGGGATGGATGGAGCACTACTCCTATCTCCTATCAATTTTATTTTTATAAAAAATTTAAATAAATGTTTCTTAAAATTTTTTAATTTAAAGCCCAACACAACAAATTGGTGGTTTTACATATAAGCAAATTAAGTGATTTCTCTTGTATTCAAAATTAGAGTTCATTTATTAAAAAAATATTTAAAAAATCTTGCAATAATTAAAGTAAATATCACTATTTGAATTTAACTGCGTAACTCAATTTAATTAATGATATTAATATTTATATGGAAATTAAGCTTAGTAGCTTAATTTATTAAGGCTAAATCTTCAATACTAAATTTATGGTTAAACCAAATTAAAATTTTGAATTTTCTGAGTGATCATGTCATATATATAGCATTATTTTTCTCATTTTTTCAAGAGTTTATATCCTAATCCAGAGCTTAGTTTCCTAGTCGTCATGCATGAAGATCGAAGCAATTGAAAAACTTGTAAAAGACCTTATGCATTATTGGAGGAATGAAATGGATTGACGAATGGAATAAGGAAAGAGAATGGAATAGTGGGCGGAATGATTTATTTCATCCATGACTGAAATGAGTCATTCCATACCTTAACTCAAGAAATAAAATTAACAAATTTGATAAGAATGAGATTAATGGTTCATTCTATTACAATAAAATAACCAAATATAATTTTGTTCATTTCATGAGAATAAATCATTTCATTCTTGTTGTCACTTGTCTTGATTCCTACTATCGAAACGTAACATTAATCCTGCAAAATTTTCAATCTTCAACATATATAATTAAGAATGTCACTTTTATTTCATGAAAATGACTTCTTCAACAAGATTTTAATCAACATATATAAATGCTTGTGTGATGGGATATTTAGAAAAGAAAAGTAAAAAAAATCAAATATACATGTTAAGTGACGTACTAAAAACTTGGTATATATATCCCCCTTATCCCAAATGAAGGTCTTATTTTATTTATTTATTTTGGTCCCAAAATGAGTGTATCGATTTTTTTTTAATTATAATAAAATAGAAAAGGCATAATTCTTATGCATGATAATCCCATTAAAGTCCGTTCAAATATAATTACTAATGAACTTACTAATGGGAAATTGATTAATAAGTTTATCATCTCATTGTCATTGGACTAAATGTAAACTCAATAATTATAATTTAATTAGGATTAAACAAGGAAAATGTTTAAAGAAGTTTGCCATGCCATCATTATTGAACTAAATTTATATACACTCAATAATTAAATTGAGGAGTACATGGATTAATAAAATTATATTCCCTCTGTTTTATATTAATTGCTCATTATTGACTTTTCAAAATCAACTTAAGAGATTTTTAAATAAAAAGTCAATTTAAGAGATTTTTAAACTCTAATAGTTTCTTTTAATTTTAATCATGCTAGTAATTGATCCAGATCGGACCCGTGGATCATAGACATCCACTTGGGTATGGATATTGGATAACCCAATTGAGATTGGAAGACACTACAACAAAAAAGGTTACTTCCGACGGAATATTTCGTCGAACATAAGGCTATTCCGTCGAGGTTAACCTTAATTCCGACGGAATATTTCGTCGGAAATTCGGTCGTATATAAGCAGGTAGAAATTAAGTCTGTCAATCTTTCGGTCGGGGATACTTAATGTCGACGAAATTATCCTCGATCGAATATTCAGTCGGGGTTAATATATTTCCGACTGAATCGAGGTTGTCGAGGATATTCAGTCGATGATAAGCATGTCACGTGGCAGTCTGACTAAAATGATAAATTCCTTAATCTCGACGAATTTTCGTCGACATTACCACTATTCCGTCGAGTTTATATGTGACATGTGGCACATGACCAAAATGGTAAGGAATTATTTCTGACGGAATTCCGTCGATATTACCATTATTCCGTCGAGAATAGTGGTTTTTTTTAATATTTTATTTGTTTTTGCAATATCTAGGGATTTAACCCACATCTTGTATCTGTACCTGTATTCCCAACATCACATACACATACAGAAGCTAACAATATGACCAATAACATGAATTACAATCACCAAGACCGACAATATGTCAAAAACCAACTAATTGAGAAGTAAAAAGGTCAAAAAGGTCCCATTAATCTAAACTAAACTATATCAAACATCTCATTAAGCTAAATTAAACTAAATGTCAAACCGCAACAAAACCAAAGTAATGACAAGGTTTAAACTACAATACATTAAAAATAATGTAAACTATAAAATAATGTAACTCAGAATGTAAACTAAGTCAAAAATAATGTAAACTACAAATTAAAGAATGTAAACTAAGTAAAGCTAGTAGAGCCCCCGGTGTGAGGAGGATCATCGGGCGAGCGTCGACGCTGCTCTGGAGTATGAAAATCGCCATCATCGTCAGTCCGCTCGTCAACCTGTTGATTAAATATAATGTAACTCATTAGTGCATATATATGATTCAGTTAAAGATAACTAAATGAAAATTAAATAACATGCAGAATATATATTTGAATTTAAAATGAATAATATACCTGAGCAGTCGAGCGCTGACTCAACATCGGCCTAAACGCGTCCTCGACTAAGGTAACCATCATCCGAACAATCTCGTCGCGTATCGCGCCCACTGCTCCGAAGGGATACCCGTACTCTCGGCGATGACACCAGCTGCAACGTCCTGCGCAAGTTGATGGAGGCGAGAACGATTGGGCAGATCCTGACGATAGAACATCAGATCAGTCTCAAACCTCTCCGACACCGCAGCCATAACACGCTGTAACAAAGCATCGTCTAAGCCAGCGCCCATATGTGATGGTCCCACGGGGGCTGTCAGACGCAGACACTGGCTAGAGCCTACAAAAATAAATATAACATGAATAATAATATAAGTTTACTTTATTCATAAACAAGAAATAAACTAAAAATATTATACCTCCTGGCAAAGTATAAAATTTGGTATCCTTGGTAACCCCAAAGACTCGACACGGCCGTAGAAGTAACTAGTGGGAGTATCCTGAGACGTAACCCAAAGAGTCGTCTCCTCGTCCTAAGATAAACTAATCTCGGGCGAAGGAACGGTGGAATCTAACATCTCAGCATCGCCCCTAGCAGCCTGCAACTCCACTATACGCTGGCTACGGAGCTTCTCAAACTGCTCCTGTAATTTGGTATATGTACATGTGAGTTTTCTTGGTATCATCATATAAATTACGTAATATTATCTTAAATAATATTTATTATAGTAAATGTATTACCCGTGTAGCTAGTGTTGCTGGAGACATCGTCGACCCCGAAGTAGAGCCCTTCGGTGTATGGACTCTATCCCAGAACTCCATCATAGTAGGAGGTCGACCCAAGCTACTCCGCATGGCCTAAATCATATATATTAAATAATATCACCTTAATTTACTATAGTTGCAATTTAATATTAAACTAAACTAAAGGAAAATACATATTGACTTAACCTCCTGAAACGACTGCGAGCCAAAAGTATGTACAACTCGCAGCTTGCCGCGATTCTTCTTCATCTGCTCCGACTTGGTCTTGAACGCAAAGATCATCCCAATACGATTACATCATCATGACCCAATGTCAAAGATCCGATCTTGTCGTGGTGATGCTCTCGCAAAGTAGTCCCTATGATTCTTCTCTTGTGGACGCCCCAAAATAGGTATACATCAACTATTTTGAGTCGCCAAATACATGGTCTGTAATACAAATACAATCTTAAATATACAACATGAGCTATGAGTTTTAATACAAATGTTATCTTCTAGACAGTATTCAAACTCAAAATAAGTCCTCAATACATTTATTAACATTATTTCATAGAATAGTGAGGACTACTAATGTTATTGTTGATCGATTTCGCAATCAATGAATACGTGCAAGTATACACGGTCAACAAGTAATAAAGTGATAAGAAAAGTATCGTTCCCACGAGGAATTATTTAATAAAAATTACCAAGTACTAATTCTTAACCAAACTAATTTTATTTAAACAACTGCAAATTGTGATTTTTTTAATTAAGAAAACTAAATTAACTAATTAAAAACAGAATTACTTTATAAATGAATTCAAATAAATAAAGGTTAGGACTTCAATATCCCCAATTATGAACTATAAATCAATTATCTAATTATCCCAATTATTATATCTACTGAATTGTTAATAGGAATTCTCAAATGTCAAAAGTCCTTTTCCAAGTGATCAATTGCCTTCTATTTAATCCAGATTAATCTTGCTATATTCCTATGCAAAACAATTGAATTAAACTCCTTCTAATCCCAATTCCTTATGTGTTACATGCGGTGAACAGATATTTCCATTCAATTCACAAACCTAATTATTCACTTTGCAAATAACTAAGTCACATGATATCATGCCCAGTTCTAACCCTAGAATTTCAATTCCTTCTAGAGTAACAAGGTAATTATTGATCAAATAATTAAGTAATAAGCACAAGACAAAATAAACAATTCACCTTGACATAAATAATTGGAATAAATCAAATAATTAATTCATAGACATAAAAGGTTCAATTGAAATCTTAATAAAAGAGTTATTTCATAATTAATGAATTAAAACCAAGAATCCACAACTGAATAGATATTAAAAGATAAAAGTATGATAAGAGAAGAGAATAGAATCATTGTCAATAAAATCGATGCTCCCCTCTTGCTGCTTGCTCTTGATCTTCAGTGTTCTCCAAGTTGCTTCAATCTCCAATGGCTAATTAAGAACTAGGGTTTATATTCTAATCTAATGGAGTGTTTTATCTAAGCTAAGCTATGTAATCTCCCTTTATTTTATGTCTTACATCATGTATTTATAGGTTATAAGTCCAATTTTTAGCTTAGGAACAAACCCAATCCAATTTGGAGTCAAAAAGGTGTCAAAATTCGCCCCAAAACGCGTTCAAACCTTACCAGACACTTTCCGGTATTTTATTGGGCACTACAACTAATAAGGCTGCTCCCCGAGCAAAGGCGCTAAAAATAGGCATGATTTGGGTGCCTCGGCGCTAGCCCCATTTTTGGAAATTTTCTACTCCGACGTCCTTTGGGAAAATGGCCATAACTTCTTCGTCCGAACTCCGATTTCAATGATTCAAGATGTTCCGGAAAGAGGAGAAGTAGATATACAACTTTTATTCTTTGAGTGTTTAGAAATAAGGTTCAGAGAAATACTCAAATTGGCTCTGAAATGACTGTTGTGTAAATGGCAAGCCGAAAACGCGAATCTAGCCACCCCAAACGTCGATCCAAGTAACTTTTGTCCCAATTTCTACAAAACAACATAAAACATGCATGAATAGACATAAACACTTAAAAACATCCAAAAGATTAAGTTTAAACGCACTCAATTATGAGTATAAAACTCACTCATCAGCTATCATCTGGACCGTCACTCCGTTCCCCGACTAGTCTCTGCTACGTTCTCATTTCCTGAAGAGAATAATGAAAGTAAAAGGGTGAGCTAAACTAGCCCAGTAAGAAATATTATGACTAAGATAATACAGAATAAATTATCGTTAGCCTTCAATAGTGTTAAACTAATATAATATAACAAACATCAAGTTTAACTGCAGCGGAACAAGCAATCCATTAAAAGAGTCAAGTAGATAATAAAATCTACTATCTTTTATGATTTAAAAGGTTTTTCAACACTTTTATCGCTGGGACTCAGCTTAATAAAGAATCCACATTATCCCTGCACTACGGCCAACGATATTCATTAGTATCACAACCACAAATTATCCATGCACTACGGGCCAAGGATATTCGTGTATTCATCAATGGTCATGATCATGCCAACAATTGTCAATCAATGCACTATGTTCCAATGAGGACTTTTACCACATCATTTGTAACATTACGGTCATGATTATACCGATTAATCCCTGGTCATAATCATACCAAGTCTATCTATGCACTATAGGCCACAGATGACTTTCAACATAATATAAACATGAGGATGATGATAATGATATAAGAATTCAATAAAACAAGTTCAAGAATTAATTTATCCATGAACCTATAACGTCCAAATTGTCAACATGATACTTCTTTGTGGAGTAAAATTCAAGAATGCTCAGAAGAATATTTCCATGAAAAGATACTGGATGAAGCGCAAATATCAATGATATTCCACTAATTTCATGGAGTATAGAAGTTAAAGCTTTAACCAACTGAGTATAAGAAAATATATGAAACTGCAAATGAATTTTCGTCCGCCATGCGGTAATCCACTTAGACAGATCATTTTCAAAATTTAATAAGGAATGAATACAAAGGATCATTCACCATGCATGTGATAATCCACATAGAATAATAAAGAATGGAACCAGGTCATGCGTAATCCGCACAGACAGGATGTTCCAACAGAATAATAAAAAAATGGAATAACAAAAGAATTTCACCATGTATGCGGTACTTCGCATAGACAGATTATTCCAACAGAATGATAAAGAATGGACTAACAGAAGAATTTCACCATGTATAGGGTAGCCCGCGTATATAGGTTATTCCAGCAGAATAATAAAGAATGGAATAACAGAAGTTCTCTTCATGAATACAAAAGAAATAATACCCCTTACGAGTACAACAAATAATATCCTTTACCTTAAAAAGAAGAGTATTCCGACTGGTAGGGCAAGGATATAATTGAAGAAAACTTGTACTAATTTCTATGCTCAAAGCTTTCTTAAACTCTAAAGAAATACGCTCAAGATTATAGAAGGAGAATTCTCTGAACTTCTGGTGTGATTTCCAATTCTAATTAAGCATCCTATTTATAGAAGAATGGAAAGGATACTATGCTGCACTATGCAATAAAATATAATATATTCTATTTATAACCAAATAAAACAAAACTTTATAAAAAGTATTATGTTTTATATAAAAAGTTTTTACTATACAAACACTATGCAGGCACTATGCAATACTATGCATAATAAAATATAATATATTCTATTTATAGTCTAATAAAACAAATAACTTTTTAAAAGTATTTTGTTTTATATAAAAAGATTTTACTATGCAAAACATTATACATAATAGAATATAATATATTCTATTTATAGTCTAATAAAGCAGTATAACTTTATAAAAGTATTACATTTTTTATATAAAAAGCTTTTCTATTTTATTACATTAATAATACTAATAAAACAAAATTTATCATTATTATTATAATTCACAATATTAATCGACCAGGTCATTCTCAGGAAAGAGGGGAATTTCCAATTAGGATTTCTCCCTATTGGCGCGCAATTAGGTGACCAAACCTCTCCTTGACAGAACTTCTAGACATCGTTAATATTGCAAATTATAATATTAATAAATTTGTCATCTTAATTATTGATTTAATAATATATAAAATATTGACAATAATTGAATCAAATAACATGAGATACTATTCAGCAATTACTGTAGCAATAATTGAACAAAACTGAGTGACTTCTCACGTAAGCATCAATAATCAATACAAGGTGCTACTCTTATGCAACCACGCCAGTACATTGTACTTTTAACACGGTGTTTCAACGAGTTAACGGTAAAACTTCTGCTGTTATTTTCATAAAGTATTTTTGTCGTTTTCTCAATTCGACAATAATTTTGTTGTGGGGTCCACCAATGATTGTGTCGTTGTACGAATATTACTTTGAAAATGTATTACCAATCGAATATTATATAACAACTTCCGTACTTTGAAAAATTTATAAATATTACCCACAACTATAACATTATATCAAATTCATTCCATAATATTCAAAAATGATATTTATAGAAAATTCATCTTTATTCATAAAAGTTGGGGTCTTACAACCTCCCCTTCTTATGAAATTTTGCCCTCAAAATTAGGGTACGTACCTGGTATGTCGAAGAGATAAGGATACCTTGATTTCATTTCAAATTCTAACTCCCAGGTCATTTCCTCAACATCATGGTTCCTCCACAAAACTTTGACTTGAGGTATAACCTTGGAGCGTAGAACATGTTCCTTCTTATCCAAGATTTTAACAGGAACCTCTTCATATGTTAAATCTTCCGCTATTTCGTCCGGTTCTAACTCAATAATGTGGTGCGGGTCTTTTACATATTTACGTAACATAAATATATGAAAAACGTTATGAACACGAGACATACTTGGCGGTAAAGCGAGTCTATAGGCCACAGTTCCTACTCGATCGAGGATTAAAAATGGGCCGATAACTCGAGGATTGAGATTTATTCTCTTTCCAAATCTCGTAACTCCTTTCCATGGAGCAACATGTAACAACACATGATCTCCTATATCGAATTTCACATCCTTTCGATTAAGATCAGCATAACTCTTTTGTAGATCTTGAGGAGGTTTTTATCGTTCTTGGGATCGTTTGAATCTTTTTCAGTAGTCATACGTACCAACTCCGGTCCCAACAACGTTGTTTCACCCACCTCATCCCAAAGATCTTTGGAGAGCGACACTTTCTTCCGCCTGGCGCCACGAATGGAGCCATGCCAATACTTGCTTGATAACTGTTGTTGTAGGAAAATTCCACCAATGGTAAGAACTTGTCCCAACTTCCCTTGAAGTCAAGGACACAAAGTCTTAATAGATCTTCAAGAGTTTGAATAGTCCTCTCCGACTGCCCGTCCGTCTGAGGATGATATGCCAAGCTAAAACGTAAATCTGTGCCTATAGCTTTTTGCAAACTAACCCAAAATCTTGAAGTGAATCTTGGGTCTCGATCAAAAACTATGGATACTAGCATACCATACAATCTTACAATCTCATTTATGTACATACGAGCAAGACGTTCAAGTGTATAAGTTTCTCGTATCGGTAAGAAATGAGCAGACTTGATCAATCTATCAACAATGACCCAAATCGCATCAATGCCTTGAGAAACCTTAGGAAGATCGGTAACGAAATCCATGGTAATGTGCTCCCACTTCCATTCTGTAATTTCAAGTGGTTGCAATGGACCTTTTGGTACTTGATGCTCCGCCTTGACTCGTTGACAAGTTAGACACTTTGAGATAAACTCCGCGATCTCTCTCTTCATGTTGCTCCACCAAAATATATGTCGAAGATCATGATACATTTTGGTACTCCCAGGATGGATTACAAACGGTGTGTTGTGCGCCTCCATCATGATTTTATACTTTAAATCAGGGTCGTTAGGAACACAATGTCTGGAGTTGACTTGAAGTATTCCTTCCTCATCGATTCTTGCTTCCGGCATAGCACCTTCTTGCACTTTCTTCCTCATACACATCAGTTCTAGGTTTATAACTTGAGCAACTTTAACTTTATCGATTAAAGTCGGTTCTACTCTTATATTCTCCATCATCACTTTGGTCCTTGGAGTCTTTAACTCTATCTCCATTCTTTGCAAGTCATATAAAATGGACCTTTGCGTTGACAATATCGCGACATTTCATTCGCGATATGATCTTCTACTCAATGCGCCACCACTACGTTCACTTTACCAGGATGGTATTGAATGGTATGATCATAATCTTTTAAAAGTTCAAGCCAACATCGTTGCCGCATGTTGAGTTCCTTTTGGGTGAAGAAATATTTGAGGCTTTTATGATCCGTAAAGATCTCCACTTTCTCCCCATACAAGTAATGCCTCCAAATTTTAAGTGCGAAGACAACAGCTGCCAACTCTAGATCATGAGTAGGATAATTCCTCTCATATTCTTTTGAGTTCTTTGAGAAGCATAGGCTATGACTTTCCCATGTTGCATGAGAACACATCCTAACCCTTTTGCCGATGATCATTTGTAGATGACAAATACCTCGAGGCGGATGGTATTGTCGTAGCAGTCTTGAAATGAGTCTCCTCTTGAGTTCTTGAAAAATCTTCTCATATTCCATACTCCAACCGAATTTTATATCTTTCAGAGTCAACTGAGTTAATGGAGTAGCGATTCGAGAAAACCCTTCCACGAATCTCAGATAATAACCAATTAATCCGAGAAAGCTACGATTTCGGTCCATCGATTTAGGTTGCTCCCAACTTTGAATAGCTTCAATCTTTGCTTCGGGTCAGCCAGATATTCCATGACTTGATACTACGTGCCCAAGGAATGCTACTTCCTCAAGCCAGAACTCATATTTCTTCAACTTGGCATAAAGCTTGTTTTCACGAAGCTTTTGGAATATCAGCCTCAAGTGTTGCTCATGATCTTTACGGCTTTTGAAATATATGAGGATGTCATCAATAAAGAAGACCACAAAGTGATCCAAATATTCCTTGAATACTCGGTTCATCATATCCATGAAGGCAGCAGGAACATTAGTCAATCCAAAAGACATGACTAGAAATTCATAATTCCCGTACCGAGTTCTGAAGGTAGTCTTTGGAATATCCTCAGTTTTAACCTTCAGCTGATGATATCCAGAACGAAGATCGATCTTTGAAAAAGAATTGTGCTCCTTTCAACTGGTCAAACAGGTCATCAATGCGAGGTAACGGATACCTATTCTTGATGGTGACATGGTTCAATTCCCGGTAGTCAATCCAAAGTCGCATACTCCCATCTTTCTTCTTCACGAATAGAACAGAGCACCCCAAGGAGACGCGACTTGGGGACGAATGAAACCAATGTCTAACAATTCCTATAATTGGGTCTTTAACTCATGTAGTTCAATAGAGCCATTCGATATGGGGCTTTGGAAATGGGTTTTGTCAGGGTTCAAGGTCGATACAAAATTCGGGTTTCACGCCCGGGGTAGGCAGGGAAGTTTTTCGAGAATACGTCGGAAATTTATTAACAATAGAAATATCATTCAAATCTGACGTATTTTTGTTTAAATCTGTGACATGAGCTAAGAAAGCTTGACATCCGTTTTTCAATAAATGAATAGCTTTATGGGTTGAAATGACGGTGATTGATTTTAATGGTTTGGTTGCTTGAATTCGCATAATAGGTTGGTTAGGAATATGAAAGCTAACAACCTTACGAAAATAAGCAATTTTTGTATGATGAGTAGTTAACCAATCAATCCCTAGAATCACATCAAATACAAGTATTTTCAATGAAATAAGATCGACAGTTAATGTGAGGGTACCGATTTGAACCAAACAAGACTTATAAACAGTGGATGTAATGAAGGTTTCTCCCAACGGAGTTTCCACAGATAAGTCAAAGTCTAATTTCTCCGGAGTTAAATTTAATCGTTGAGCGCAAGTAGGAGAAATAAAATAATGGGTAGAACCGGTATCAAATAAGGTATAGACTTCGCTAGAGTTTATGATAAGCTTACCCGTGATGACCTCGTTCGGGTTCCTTGTTTTCTGGGAGGTCACAACACAAGCTCTCCCTTGAACTACTGGTTTTGACTTGTCTGGGACGGTATGTTGTGTCACCGTTCCAACTGGACTTATCTTCGGTTCACGATAAAATCGGGTTAGGTGACCTTCTCTTCCACAATTATAACACGCTTTGGATGGCATAGCGCAGTTTGAACTGATATGTCCCTCCCCTCCGCATTTGAAGTATATGATAGGTGGTCGTTCTCCTTCCTTAATTACGGGTGTTGGTGCTGACGTCTTTCCATCATTGTTGAATCTCCTCTTCTTGAAATGTCCATTCTTATTGTCTTGGCCATGATTACCACCGAACTGGTTACCATTTCTGGCATGTTGATTCCCTCCACGTTTGTTTTCACCGCTTCGATGACTGCTACCACTGGTATTATCATTTTTCCGGCTGCTTTCTCTTGGTTGCGTTGACTTGTTATCGCGCTCCAATAATTGAGTCCTATTTACAACATCTGAATACAAACACAATTTATGAGAAATTAAATATTGACGTATCTCGGGTTTCAAACCTCTTAGAAACATCCGCATCATTCTCTCCTCATTGTCAACCAAGTGAGACGCAAACCGGGACAAATCGGCAAACTTAGCTTCGTACTGTGACACGGTCATATTGTTCAGCTCCAACTTGATGAACTCTACCTCTTTCATGTGACGAATACTTTCGAAAAAGTATTTGTCATTAAATAGTTCTTGGAACTTCTCCCAAGACATCTTGGTCTGGCGGCAGTTGAGTACGCTTACCGATTCCCACGAAGAATCGCCTCTCCTCGCAACATAAAGGTGGCAAAGGAACCTTTTGCTCCTCGGAGCATCCCAAGACATCAAATATCTTGGTGATCTGCTTTATCCACGTCTCCGCCTTAAGTGGTTTTGGCTCTCCAATAAACTCCGGTGGTCCCAGCTCCTTGAATTGTTTAGCGGTGACCGTCGAGAGTTTTCGATGTTTCCACGCATTTTGGCGAGAGTCTCTCTTGCACGATGTCATGCGAATGCGAAAGCTCCTAAATATTCCGTCGTTCGCCATTTAGTCGGTGTTGTTGTTCACCTAAGGATTATTACCTTCCTGATGCACATTATCCTGGGTGTTGATTTGTGGTGACTCAACGGTCTTCTGTGCTCCATTGATAATCTCAACATTCTCGGATGTCATTTTCAAATACTACCACAAAACAAGGGTTAATTAACATATCACATTTTATTCTCATACTCTGACCGACCAATTAAATATCAAATAAACTTAAATAGGTCATACTAGCGAAGGAATTCTCCGTCTCTCCACTCCTAGTTCTTGTCTCACATCTCAGCCAGGGATCATATCCCTAAGCTTTGATACCAACTATGACTCCCCCAAAATAGATATACATCAACTATTTTGAGTCGCCAAATACATGGTACAGAATACAAATACAATCTTAAATATACAGCATGAGCTGTGAGTTTTAATACAAATATTATTTTCTAGACAGTATTCAAACTCAAAATAAGTCCTCAATGCATTTATTATCACACTATTTCATAGAATAGTGAGGACTACTAATGCTATCATCTGGACCATCACTCCGTTCTCCGACTAGTCCCTGCTACGTTCTCATTTCCTGAAGAGAATAATGACAGTAAAAGGGTGAGCTCAACTTGCCTAGTAAGAAATATTATGACTAAGATAATGTAGAATAAATTATCGTTAGCCTTCAACAGTGTTAAACTGATACAATATAACAAACATTAAGTTTAACTGCAGCGGAACAAACAATCCATTAAAAGAGTCAAGTAGAGAATAAAATCTACTATCTTTTATGATTTAAAAGGTTTTTCAACACTTTTATCGCTGGGACTCAGCTTAATAAATAATCCACATCATCCATGCACTACGACCAACGATATTCATTAGTATCACAACCACAAATTATCCATGCACTACGGGCCAAGGATATTCGTGTATTCATCAATGGTCATGATCCTGCCAACAACTGTCCATCAATGCACTACGGGCCAATGAAGACTTTTACCACATCATTTGTAACATTACGGTCATGATTATATCGATTAATCCCTGGTCATAATCATACCAAGTCCATCTATGCACTATAGGCCACAGATGACTTTCAATATAATATAAACATGAGGATGATGACAATGATATAAGAATTCAATAAAACAAGTTCAAGAATTAATTTATCCAGGAACCAATAACGTCCAAATTGTCAACATGATACTTCTTTGTGGAGTAAAATTCAAGAATGCTCAGAAAAATATTTCCATGAAAAGATACTGGATGAAGCGCAAATATCAATGATATTCCACTAATTTCATGGATTATAGAAGTCAAAGCTTTAACCAACTGAGTATAAGAGACTATGAAACTGCAAATGAATTTTCGTCCGCCATGCGGTAATCCACTTAGACAAATCATTTCCACAATTTAATAAGGAATGAATACAAAAGATCATTCACCATGCATGTAATAATCCACATAGACAGGTTATTCCAACAGAATAATAAAGAATAAAATCAAGTCATGTGTAATCCGCACATACAGGATGTTCTAACAGAATAATAAAAAAAATGGAATAACAAAAGAATTTTACCATGTATGCGGTACTTCGCATAGACAGGTTATTCTAATATAATGATAAAGAATGGAATAACGGAAGAATTTCACCATGTATAGGGTAGCCCGCGTATACAGGTTATTCCAACAGAATAATAAAGAATGGAATAACAGAAGTTCTCTTTATGAATACAAAAGAAATAATACCCCTTACGAGTACAACAAATAATATCTCTTGTGACAACCCCAAAATAGGTCCATTCCATCCAACCCATTCTGAGTCGCCAAATACATGGTACAGAAAACAACTACAACTTTATTACAACAATTGTCGTGCAAAATACAACACCACATATGTTGTGAGTTTGGATACAAATATATACCAATCGTGACTCATGTCCCAATGAGTGGATGAAGACGTCACAATGACACCTTACATAAAGGTATAGTCAAAAAGCGTTTTAGAAATTAGAATCTTTGGGAAGTGTTCAAGGAAACCTTCGTACATGGGAGGCCATGCTTCTAGGTTATGATAGATATCATATGGCCACAGAATTATCCTTGGTTGACCCAATAGACCCCAAAGAAAAACGAGAAGATTACTATCATATTCTTCCAAATGGTGAGTCTTCTCTTGACATATCATTATCTCCACTGTCTCTAAATGAGAATTATACCTCAAACAAACACAAAGATTAAATAGGTAGTGCTCGTAAATATACTCAGCAAGTGGATGAGCACAACCCTGTCTTATGATGACACGAAGTTGTATGTCATTAGACATCTTGTATGATAGTGGCAAAACACCCTTCCAACGTTGGGTTTGCCTCACCCTAGTTGATTCACCAAATATAACTACTAAATGATGACCAGATTCTATTCCTCATTACCCCCGCCGACCCGGCCTACACTCTTATTACCTGAAAGGAATTGTGAAACAGAAGGGTGAGCACAACTAGCCCAGTAAAAAATATCATGACTAAAGATAATTAAATTATCAATAGCCTTCATCAATAATAAATCAGAGATTTAGAACATATGGTTGATGATAAAAATTTCAATCATAGTTGCAGCGGAACGAGCAATCCATTAGAAGAGTCAAATAGACCATAAAATCTATTATCTTCTCTATGTTAAAAATCAACCAACAATGTTTTATCCCTGTAAAATCAATTAATAGTTTTGGTCCACAATCATATGAATAACTCATAATCATAATTGTGATTCTAAATTTTTCTTCGCATCCAGGACGAAGATAATTTTCATCACATGTCTTTACCTGAAACATCACAGATCATGGTTATACCAAATCACAGTTCATGTTTATAATCATACTAACAATATCATCTTTGCACTACGGCCAAAGATATTCATCAACAGACCATATTTGCACTACAGGCCAAAGATATTCAACAACAGGTCATCTTTGCACTACGGGCCAAAGATATTCATCAACAATTCATCTTTGCACTACAGGCCAAAGATATTCCTCAACAGTT
Source organism: Panax ginseng (assembly GCA_020205605.1). Taxonomy (NCBI): domain Eukaryota; kingdom Viridiplantae; phylum Streptophyta; class Magnoliopsida; order Apiales; family Araliaceae; genus Panax; species Panax ginseng. The sequence goes on along the minus strand of CM035143.1, from coordinate 118,044,989 downwards.
CATATTTGCACTACAGGCCAAATATATTCATCAATAGTTCATATTTGCAGTATAGGTCAAATAAAATAATATCTCAAAGAAATATATAATCATTCAGAATTTATATAAACCATAATTATAACCATGTTGATCAATTCACCTTTGCACTTAAGCTAAATATATTCAATTATAAATTCAATGGTCATGATCATACCAGTCAATAATTCAACTTTGCACTACTGGCCAAAGAGAACATATAGTCACGATCATATCAATAATCTATCCATCTTTACACTCAAGTCAAAGAGAAATTTCATCACTAAGATTATAAAAATGTTATATACGATAATAAAAATAATATGATCAAAACATGGATTTAATTTCAAGAGTAAGATTCATAAATCAACGGTAATTTGGTCAGAAAAAGAAACCAATTTTATCGTGAATAGTAACTCGTGAATAATAACCCATGAATAGTAACTTCGTGAATAATAACTCATGAATAGTAACTCGTGAATAGTAACTCATGAATAGTAAACCCAACAAAAAAAAAGAAGAAATTCCACAATAAAATCCATACCAATATTTCGGTATAATGATATTGAAATAATATTTCTTAAACTTATAAACAATTTATTTTAATTGTTTACACTTTACTAAATAATGCATTTAATCATTCTAAAATGTCAAACTCATAAGATTTCATCACCAAAAACCAAAAACCTCATCAAAAATCTGCATATAACTCATTTATGATTCTCAAGCCATAAAATCATATTTTCCAATTTTCTTACTTTACATAACATATTTAATTCATTTATTCATAACTAGTCCATTTTCATGACAAATACCAAATCAGTTTCAAAAATATTTCTTTTCTGGGTTTTAGCAGAATATAGTCCCATATTGAACATATATTTTTCCTGGAATTTTTAAAATTCATTTACTATTTTTCATATGGCCAAAACAGCCGAATATTTAGACATTTATCATAAATTGTACTTTTATCCAAAAATTCCGAAATTCACAGAGTATACTGATATTATATAGATATACTTCTAATAAACATTTCATCAATTTTGGAGTTAACCACAAGGAGTTATAAGCGGTTACTTTTAAAATAGTCTTTTCCCATAAAATTCATAACTCTTAATCTATACATCCAAAAATCGCCATTTTTGGACACAATCAATAAAACTCATCAAAATATCATTTCAAATTTTTCCAGAATTTTCTGAAGGTCGGAAGAAGTACGAACTGAAAAACATAATAACCCTTAAAATCTCTTATCTCAAAAGAGCAGTACTTCTAACTGGAATATCGAATGAAAAGCCGAAGGAACCTTGCACCGAATAGCAACTCTCAAAGTATCTAAATACTCACCAAAATATACTCGACAATATTGAGAGAGAAAACTTATGTTTCTGGTGTGATTTTGAATTCTAACATAAGCACCTATTTATAGGAAAATGCTAGAACGCCAAAGGAGACTAAAATAATAAATTATATTATTATTTTCTCCTTTCTCCTACGCAGCCATATTTGAGAAATCAGCAGCCACCACACTTGACACAACATAAATTCTCACCCATAAATTAATAAAAATTATTTTATTTTCCGAAATTTCAACAATTCATAGAAAATAGCCTGGTTATCAGAAAAATACGAATTTTATGTCCATTCTGCCTGAAATCGAATTCTCTACAACTTTGTAGCTTTGAGTTTTTCCAAATTCCAAACCGAAAATATCCCAAATCCACAAACGGATGATTTTAAACATCGTTTCAACATCTTTTAAAATTCATAACAAATCATGCGTTAATTTTCAACGGTTCAAAATTTGTGGACATATACTTAACTCATATATGTATAACATATCCAAAATCACAATGATCCAACGGTCAGATCAAAATTATAACTCACGCAATAGAGCTTTAAGAACACCGATTTGATCTTTTAATACCTCCAATTCGACAAAATACTGATAAAATACCTCAACATTAATTCATTCATTTATAACCACATAAATAAATCCATCATTTATATCTGCATCAAATAAATATTTCCTTAGCATATAAATCAATAATTAATTATTCACAAATAATATTATAGAATCACAATTATGACAACCAGCAGCGGTTCGAGGAAAAGGGGGCTTTTCGATAAGGATTTCTCTTAACATGGCAATAATTAGGTGACCAAACCTCTCCTCGATGAGAACTTTCTAGACATTGCCAATAATGTTATCTAATAATATTATTCAAATAATATGAATTATTGATCCGATAATGGAAAATATCATGCAAAGGCCAATTATTGAAACAACAATAATATAAACTATCAACTTGATAATTATTAAATCAATAAAATAAAATATTAAACAAGAATTACTCGTGACAATTATTGAGTAGTGCCTTCTTACGTAAGAATCAATAATTCAAAAATAATGTGTATCTAGTGTCTTTCTATCGTGCAATAACGCCAGACATCGTATTTTAACCAGGGTATTCCAATGATTGTTACCAGAATAATTACGCCGTTATTTATAAAAACTCAAACTTGTCGTTTTCTTCATCCGACGGTTATTCATTATGGGGCCCATAAATGGTTGTGTAAATTCGCATTTAATATTTCCCCGGCGAGAAAGAATATTCCACGACCAAACGAATATTCCCCGACAACAATGAGTATTTTATAACCACTTGCATATTTTGTAAACTTTGCACATATCACCCTTAACTTTAAATTTTTATCAATTTAACCATTTACCGAATAATAATTATAAGAAAAATTGAATACTTTTATTTCATAAAATTCGGGGTCTTACATCTCTTACCTTAAAAAAAGAGTATTCCGACTGGTAGGGCGATGATATACTTGAAGAAAACTTGCACTAATTTCTATACTCAAAGCTTTCTTAAACTCTAAAGAAATACGCTCAAGATTATAGAAGGAGAATTCTCTGAACTTCTGGTTTTATTTCCAATTCTAACTAAGCATCCTATTTATAGAAGAATAGAAATGATACTATGCTGCACTATGCAATAAAATATAATATATTCTATTTATAACCAACAAAACAAAACTTTATAAAAAGTATTCTGTTTTATATAAAAAGTTTTTGCTATGCAAATACTATGCAAGCACTATGTAACACTATGCATAATAAAATATAATATATTCTATTTATAGTCTAATAAAACAAATAACTTTATAAAAGTATTTTGTTTTATATAAAAGATTTTACTATGCAAAATACTATGCATAATAGAATATAATATATTCTATTTATAGTCTAATAAAACAGATAACTTTATAAAAGTATTCTGTTTTATATAAAAAGCTTTTCTGTTTTATTACATTAATAATACTAATAAAAAAAAAATTATCATCATTATTATAATTCACAATATTAATCGACCAAGTCATTTCGAGGAGAGGGGCTTTCGATAAGGATTTCTCCCTATTGGCCCGCAATTAGGTGACCAAACCTCTCCTCGATGTAACTTCTAGACATCGTTAATATTGCAAATAATAATATTAATAACTTTGTCATCTCAATTATTGATTTAATAATATATAAAATATTGACAATAATTGAATCAAATAACGTGAGATACTATTCAGCAATTACTGTAGCAATAATTGAATAAAATTGAGTGACTTCTCACGTAAGCATCAATAATCAATACCGTGAGCTACTATACAACCACGCGTATTACTGTACTTTTAACACCAGAGTGTTTCAACAGTTAACGGTAAAATTTCCGCCGTTATTTTCATAAAGTATTTTTGTCGTTTTTCAATCAATCCAATAATAATTACATTTATAGGGTCCACCAATGATTGTGCCATTGTACGAATATTCCCTGTTAAAACGAATATTCCTCGACCAATCGAATATTATATAACAACTTGCGTACTTTGCAAAATTTATAAATATTACCCACAACTATAACATTATATCAAATTCATTCCATAATATTCAAAAATGATATTTATAGAAAATTCATCTTTATTCATAAAAGTTAGGGTCTTACATCTACCGCCTGGGATCGCTTCTTTCTCTATCGCATCTCGCATAATCACCAAAGATAATTCTTCGAGATGTGGGCAATGATAATTGGCGTCACCATCCGCCTCGGTGATGCGCCTACCCAGATCGTAGTATCTCTATCAAACAGACATAACATACGTATAATTAGTGATATCGGCCTCGTATCTGTAATTAATTATTTGAACAATATGTAAATAACATGGACCTTGATTCAATATATGTATTTAGACTTACGTGAAACTCCCGCAACAACATCGCTACTATGAAGTTTAAGATCGTAGCTTGCATAATCGCTAAATCGCACGCAGACGATGAGGGAGATGCGCATGAGCGAGATGGCATGTCATTTATGCGCCTTAATGATAGGATCCATAATACTAGAATACAAAATTTATTAAGAATATATTAATTTAATAATCACATAATAATAATATTCTAATTGAACATAAGTGATTGTTGAAACCTACACAGACGAGCCGACATCAACTCGAACGATATGTCTATTCTAGGTCGCACGTGGTGCACAGGTATATGTCTATTCTACTCATAACTTATGCAGTCGAAACCCATAATCACATGCCAAAATTTTTAGGTATAAATCTACATTCATTCTGTCGATATCATGTAGATTACCAAAATCATCACTAATGTCTTAGTGAGAATCATTAAGCACAAATATATTAAACCAAATCGTATGGTGCCAACCAAAGAGATAAGACAGTCAATTTAAATAACAAATGGTTCCATTATAACCTTAGAGCAAATATTCAGTTCATAGCTATTGAACAAAATATAAGTAGCAATATGGACAACATTTATAGAATACAAAATTAGAGGAAATAATTGGATAAGAGGAAACTATGTCAAAGCCCTTCAATCTCCACGCATTCCGCTCAAATCAAGCTTTTCACTCCGTGTCGCTCCTTGCTCTTGTGCTCCAAAGAAATAACAGACTTCTCCCTAATCTACCTAATCTATATTTACAGACATCAACTAAAAGAAAGGAAGAGGAATTATAGAAGAAAACTAAAACTAAGCTAAGCTATCTAAAATATATGATATATGATGTCTGATAAAGCTTGCAGAGCCTCGCCTATGTTATATACGCCTCATTTCCTTCGCTAGGTAGGTCAAAACCAAGGCTTTCTACTTTTGAGCATTAGGATGCTGCCTGCAGCAACAAGCCTATGGGGGTATGCGGCAATACCACATTAGTTTGGAAAAACCGGATCTCGCGCTGCGACGCGAGTCCATAAAGGGATATTGGTGCTGCGGCGCAGAGCTGATGTCAGCAAGATCCAAGAGGTGGCGCCGCGATGCGAGACTAACACTGGGCATTGGCGCTGCGGCACCAATATATAAAAAATGACTGTTTTGCCCCTAAATGCTAGAAAACACCTGATAAGCCCTGCATTGCATCGATTAAGCACAATAACACTATAATCGTATAAAATCTACCAGAACATGCAACTATTTAAGTCATAAAGTATCTGATTCGCGGGTATAAATCCCACTCATCAGGCACCACTGTTCAGCACCATCGAGACAAACAAACCTACGATGAATGGGTCAAGAAGGATCTTTGTGCGCGCTTTAAGCAGCATGCACAACGACCTTATTGGGGAATTTGAGTATTGCAAAACAACAATGGAAAATGTAGGATACGCTTAAAAAGTCTTATGGTGGGACTATTGCTATTAAGTTACACGAGATTAATCATAAGCTGGAACGTTACAAGAAGGCCCAAACACACTATGGTGGAGCACCTTCGAGTAATGTCAGCTATGATCCGCGAGTTTAGTGTAGCTAGCACAACCCTTACTGAAGAGCAACATATTCAAACTGTGCTCAGGTCTTCACCTGATGCTTGGGAGCCTTTCACGATGACTATGATACATAATGACAATATCAAAACTCTTGTTGATCTCAAAAGACATCTTGAGCTTGAATATGAGCGTCGTCATGCTAAAGATGACAGCTTTGGGCTACAAAACAGATTCATTTAAATTTTAAAATTAAGAGTAAAATATATTTTTTCCTCCTCTAAGTATAACTCTTTCATTAATTTGTCCTCTAAGTAGGTCAGCCCTCTCTCTCTCTCTCTCTCTCTCTATATATATATATATATATATATATATATATATATATATATATATATATATATATATATATATATGTGACGCCCCAAAATAGGTATAATCACCCATCTTGAGTAGCCAAATACATGGTACACAATACAAATAAAAACTTAATTATACAACATGAACTGTGAGTTTTAATACAAATATTATCTTCTAGAAAGTATACAAACTCAATGGGGTCTTCATTACATTTATTATCACACTATTTCATAGAATAGTGAGAACTACTAATACTATCATCTGGACCGTCACTCCGTTCCCCGACTAGTCCATGCTACGTTCTCATTTCCTGAAGAGAACAATGAAAGCAAAAGGGGTGAGCTCAACTAGCCCAATAAGAAATATTATGACTAAGATAATGCAAAATAAATTATCATTAGCCTTCAACAGTGTTAAACTGATAAAATATAACAAACATCAAGTTTAACTGCAACGGAACAAGCAATCCATTAGAAGAGTCAAGTAGAGAATAAAATCTACTATCTTCTATGGTTTAAAAGGTTTTTCATTACTTTTATCGTTGAGACTCAGCTTAATAAATAATCAACATCATCCCTGCACTATGGCCAAAGATATTCATTAGTATCACGACCACAAATTATCCATGCACTACGGGCCAAGGACATTCGTGTATTCGTTAATGGTCATGATCATGCCAACAACTGTCCATCAATGCACTACGGGCCAATGAGGACTTTTACCACATCATTTGTAACATTACGGTCATGATTACACTGAATAATCCCTGGTCATAACTATACCAAGTCTATCTACGCACTACATGCCACATATGACTTTCAACAAAATATAAACAAGAGGATGATGACAATGATATAAGAATTCAATAAAATAAGTTCAAGAATTAATTTATCCAAGAACTAATAACTTCCAAATTGTCAACATGATACTTCTTTGTAGAGTAAAATTCAAGAATGCTCAGAAGAATATTTCCATGAAAAGATACTGGATGAAGTGCAAATATCAAGGATATTCCACTAATTTCATAGAGTATAGAAGTCAAAACTTTAACCAACTGAGTATAATAAGGAATGGAATAACAAAAGAAATCACCGGGCATCACGATGACCGCCATGGGCGAGTTATTCCAATGAGAATAATAAATAACGGAATCAGTCCGGCGTAAAATGCATGAGCATGGATATTCCAGCGAGAATAATAAAGACGGAATCAGTCCCAAGTAGAACGCATGTAGAATAGGATATTCCAAATGTAATAATAAAGACGGAACCGGTCCCACGTAAAATGCATGCATGCAGGATGTTCCAACAAAATGATAAAGAATGGAACAATGAAGAATTTCACCAAGTATAGGGTAGCAGCGTATACAAAAGTTATTCAATGAATAATAAGAATGGAATAACGAAGTTCTCTTCATATATAAGAAAGAAATAATACTCCCTACCTTAAAGACTGGATATTGGAATAGTGAGGTAGAGACTTCACTTCTTCTTTCTATAATTTCTCTCTATAATAATCGCTCTAAAGCTTTTGTGAATTGGAGAAGGCGGAAGGAAGAATGAGCTTTTATTTATAGGAAAATATAGTTTCGATAATCACACGTTTTGGGGCTCGAAAAATTACAGTACAATACCTCCAACTTTTCTTTTATTTTTAATTTAGTCCTGCAAGTATTATCAATCTTGCACCAACTCCCCTAATAGTAAATAATGTGAATCAATAGTTCAATTATGTGAATCAATAGTATAATCATGTGAAAATACGAATTACAGTATAGTACATGGGAGGCCATGCGTCTAGGTTATGATATATATCATATGACCACAGAATTATCCTTGGTTGACCCAATAGACCCCAAAGAAAAATGAGAAGATTACTATCATATTCTTCCCAATGGTGAGTATTCTCTTGACGTATCATTATCTCCACTGTCTCTAAATGAGAATTATACTTCAAACAAACACCAAGATTATATAGGTAGTGCTTTCGTAGATATACTCAAGAAGTGGATGAGCACAACCTCATCTTATGATGACACGAGGTTGTATGTCATTAGACATCTTGTATGATAGTGGCAAAACACCCTTCCAACGTTGGGTTCGCTCTCACCCTAGTTGATTCACCAAATATAACTACTAAATGATGACCACCGCTCTATTCCTGTTACCCCTTTTCAATTCCAACTACACTCTTATTACCCGAAAAGGAATTGTGAAATGAAGGGTGAGCACAACTAGCCCAGTAAAGAATATCATGACTAAAGATAATTAAATTATCAATAGCCTTCATCAATAATAAATCAGAGATTTAGAACATATGGTAGATGATAAAAATTTCAACCATAGTTGCAGCGGAACGAACAATCCATTAGAAGAGTCAAATAGACCATAACGTCTATTATCTTTTCTATGTTAAAAATCCACCAACAATATTTTATCCCTGTAACATCAATCAATAGTTCTGGTCCACAATCATATGAAAAACTTATAATCATAATTGTGATTCTAAATTTTTCTTCGCATCCAGGACGAAGATAATTTTCATCACATGTCTTTACCTGAAACATCAAAGATCATGGTTATACCAAATCACAGTTCCTGTTCATAATCATACTAATAAATTCATCTTTGCACTACAGGCCAAAGATATTCATCAACAGTTCATCTTTGCACTACTGGACAAAGATATTCATCAACATGTCATCTTTGCACTACGGGCCAAAGAGGAATCATGTCATCTTTGCACTACGGGCCAAAGATATTCCTCAACAATTAATCTTTGCACTACAGGCCAAAGATATTCCTCAACAATTCATATTTGCACTACAGGCCAAATATATTAATATCTCAAAGAAATATATAATCATTTCAGAATTTATATAAACAATAATTATAACCATGTTGATCAATTCACCTTTGCACTTAAGCTAAAGATATTCAATTATAAATGCAATGGTCATGATCATACCAGTCAACAATTCAACTTTGCACTAATGGCCAAAGAGAACCCATAGTCATGATCATACCAAAAATCTACCCATCTTTACACTCAAGTCAAAGAGAAATATCATCGTTAGGGTTATAAAAATGTTATATATGATAATAAAAATAATATGATCAACATATAGTTTTAATCTCATGAGTAATATTCATAAATCAACTATAATTTGGTCAGAAAAAGAAACCAATTTTGTCGTGAATAGTACCCGTGAATAGTAACTTGTGAATAGTAACTCATGAATAGTAACTCGTGAATAGTAACCCTGACATGAAAAAGGTAGAAATTCCACAATAAAATCCATACCAATATTTCGGTATAATGATATTGAAAGAATAATATTTCTTAAGCTTATAAACAATTTATTTTAATTGTTTATACTTTACTAAATAATGCATTTAATCATCCTAAAATACCAAACTCATAAGATTTCATCACCAATAACCAAAACCCTCATAAAAAATCTTCATATACCTCATGTAGGATTCTCAAGCCATAAAATCCTATTTTCTAATTTTCTTTCTTCACATAACATATTTAATTTATTTACTCATAACTAGTCTATTTTCATGAAAAATACCAAATCAGTTTCAAAAATATTTCTTTTTTGGGATTTAGCAGAATATAGTCCTATATTGACATATATTTTTCTCAGAATTTTTAAAATTCATTTACTATTTTTCATATGGCCAAAACCACTTTAATATTTAGACATTTATCACAAATTGTACTTTTATCTAAAAATTTCAAAATTCACAGAGTACACTGATATTATATAGATGTACTCCCAATAAAAATTTCATCAATTTTGGAGTTAACCACAAGGAGTTATAAATGGTTACTTTTAAAATAGTCTTTTCCCGTAAAATTCATAACTCTTAATCTATACATCCAAAAATCGCCATTTTTGGACACAATCAATAAAACTCATCAAAATATCATTTCAAATTTTTCTAGAATTTTCTGAAGGTCGGAAGAAGTACGAACTGAAAAATATAATAACCCTTAAAATTCCTTACCTCGAAAGAGCAGTACTTCTGACTGGAATATCGGATGAAAAGCCGAAGGAAACTTCAACTGAATAGCAACTCTCATAGTATCTAAATACTCTCAAAAATATGCTTGATAATATAAAGAGAGAAAACTTATGTTTCTGGTATGATTTTTAATTCTAACATAAGTACCTATTTATAGAAAAATGCTAGAACGTCATAGGAGACTAAAATAATAAAAAATTATTATTTTTAAACAAAATTTCTACGCCACCCATCTGAAAATTCTAGCAGCCAACTTGGAAGAAAAACAAGCAGCCCACATGTTTTAAATAAGAGTGGGTCCTACCCATAATTTTAATAAAAATTATTTTATTTTCTGAAACTTCAACAATTCATAAAAAATAGCCCGATTATCAGAAAAATACGAATTTTATGTCCATTCTCACCTTTGAAATCAATTCTCTACAACTTTGTAGCTTTGAGTTTTCCAAATTCCAAATATAAAATATCCGAAATCCATAAAGCGGATGATTTTAATACATCCACAACAAACAAAATACTGATAAAACACCTCAACATTAATTCCTTCATTTTTATCCACCTAAAAATAAATATATCCATCATTTATATACACATAAAATAAATATTTCCTTATCATATAAATTAATAATTAATTATTCACAAATAATATTACAGAATCACAATAATGACAACCAGGCAGTTCCCAGGAAAGAGGGGGCTTTCCGATAAGGATTTCTCCTTACTGGCGCGCAATTAGGTGACCATACCTCTCCTTGACAGAATTTTCTAGACATTGCCAATAATGCTAACTAATAATATTATTCAAATAATATGAATTATTGATCTGATAATGGAGATACTGTGTAGTGACAATTATTGAAATAATAATAATATAAAATATCAACGCAACAATTATTGAATCAATAAAATAAAATATTGAACAGTAATTACTGTAACAATTATTGAGTAGTGCCTTCTTACGTAAGGATCAATAATTCAAAAATACTGTGAAAAAATCGTGTGCTTCAGATAAACACGCCAGATACTATATTTTAACCATAAGGGTATTCCAACGTGATAGAATAACTACGCCTGAATTATTTATAAAAACTCAATTTTTTATCGCTTTTCTTCATCCAAGCAGCTTATTCGTTATGGGGCCCACAAATGGTCATACTGTCGTAAATAATATTATCCGGCGACAAAAGAATATTCCACGAATATTCCCCGACAACAATGAATATTTTATAACCACTTGTGTATTTTAAAAAATTTATTAAAATTTGGGATCTTACACCGCGTATACAGGTTATTCCAACAGAATAATAAATAGTGGAATAATGTAAGTTCTCTTCATAAATACAAAAAATAATAACCCTTACCGTAAAAGAAAGCTGGATATAAGAGTAGGGAAGTAGTAGAATACTTTTCTATAGTTTCTCTATAATTTCTCTCTAGAGTTTCGGTGAATTCGTAAGAAATAATGAAGGAATGAGCTTTATTTATAGAAGAATAGAAAGACAACACTGTAAGGATTTATCATGTATTTAATAATTCATAACTCACGGGCATCGATTGAAACCTTTGGTTGATTGAATTTCAATGAATTTTCCTAATACCAACAAAATTAAAATAATATATATATATATATATATATATATATAAATATAAACACATGCTTGTTGAATTTTTGCTCCCACCCGACAAACTATTAAAATTCACTGACTTTTGATTCCACCAAAGGACAATATATATATATATATATATATACTACTCCACCATTCCCACATTCCACCCAATTTACGGGTGGAATTCCTCCCACACACAAAAGTCCTTTCTTTCCCCACTAACTATATATATATATATATATATATATATATATATATATATATATGAATACCGAATGATTATTTTTTAAAAATGGGTAAATGGGGGTCCATAAAATACATCAAAAATTATAATAAATACTTCATAAAAATCACCTCAATATTTTTAACAATATTTATCATTATTATTATAATTCACAATATTAATCGACTGTGTCGTTCTCGTGAAAGAGGGCTTTCAATAAGGATTTTTTTTCCTATTGGTGCGCGCAATTAGGTGACCAAACCTCTCCTTGACATAACTTCTAGACATCTTTAATATTGTAAATAATAATATTAATAACTCTGTCATCTCAATTATTGATTTAATAATATATAAATTATCGACAATAATTAAATCAAATAACGTGAGATACTATGCAACAATTACTATAGCAATAATTGAACAAAAGCGAAAGTGACTTCTCACGTAAACATCAATAATCAATACTGGCGTGCTACTATGCAACAACGCCAGACATCGTACTTTTTAACACTGTGTGTTTCAATGATTAACGGTAAACTTCCGCCGTTATTTTTATAAAGTATTTTTGTCGTTTTCTCAATCCGACAATAATCCCGTTGTGGGGTCAACCAATAATTATGTCGTTGTACTAATATTCCCTGTTAAAACGAATATTCCCCGACCAATCGAATATTATATAACAACTTGCGTACTTTGCAAAATTTATAAATATTACCCACAACTATAACATTATATCAAATTCATTCCTTAATATTCAAAAATGATATTTATAGAAAATTCATTTTTATTCATAAAAAGTTGGGATCTTACATATACAGAATAGATCAGGTCCGGACTCCCGGACCTGACCAAAATCCGGACCCCATTTTAAAAAAAAATATTATGTTCCTTTCATTTCAGTCATCCCATGCGTATATAGGGACATTGTTAAAATAAGCCAAAGTCAAGGGTTGATGCTTTTTTTTAAAACAACTAAATTTTTTTTTAATATTTTATGTAACTGGAATTTTTACATAATACAGTGTTTTAGGTGTGATTTGGATACATATAACAAAATATGTATGTACAGACTATAAAATATTTATAAAATAATTTGTGTCTCTAGTATTATTCTAAGAGAATTTAGCTAGTAATAGTATGCATATATGCTACATATATATAATAAATAAAGGAATTGTTAAATCCACACTATTTTTTGTTATTTCTACAACAAAAGTGTCGTAGATGTATAGCGACGGTGAAAACCGTCGCTAAGATCTATAACGACACTTTTATTGTGAAAATAATATTTTCTAGTGTGGATTTAACAATTTCTTAATAATAATCATATATATTTTGGGACGGAAGAATATACTATTTTGTCGCAATTTAAATTTCATCCATTTTGTTTATGTTTAATATTCATAAATTTTATAAATAAAATTATTTTTGTGGAACAAAAAAGATATCGTGTGAAATTTCGTTTTGTTTTTGTTATCTTGTTGGTAACTTTTTTTTTTTGGGTCAAAAAAGGAAAAAAAAAAGCGTATGAATAATTTGACTGCAGTAACTTTACTTCATAGTATAAAATCACGCGCTGAAACGCGTGGCACCGTCTCCGGTCACCATCCTCGCTCACTATATATATAGCTCTCTCATCCTTCATTTCCCGCTCTGTGCTTTTTCAAACTCGCAATGAATTAGGGCTGAATTCACTTCGCGATTTCTTCAGGTGATCTGTTTTTCTAATTCTCTCCCTGTATTTCTTATTGTCTGTCTCTATTTCTTAATCCCTCTGTATTTGATCTATGTCTACACTTATACTGTTATGCATATGTATAGAAGAACATTGTATATATGTTTAATCTCTTCATTTCTGTGTATATACTCCGTTTATACTCCGTATATGAATCTCGCTCCGAATTTCGCACTTTTGATTCACAGATACGACAGATTACTACTGAATTCAGTTAGGGAAGGTAATCTCTGTCTCGCTTTTTCTCGGTAGGTTGCTTTTTTCTGTATTTGTAATTGATACGTTTGCCTATATGTATGCATTGTCTCTATTTCTAAGTTTCGATCTATTGTGAAATATAATTAGCTGAGAATCTAGCGATTCACTTCAAAAATTTTATCATCTGAGGTTATACTACAATCCTTTTATTTTCTTTTTCAATTTGAATGAACTTCATTTAATTCGGTGTTGAATTTTCCTTAATCGCACTTATGCGTCAATGATTATGTATAATTATATTAAATCAACTTACATATTAGAAGCTAGTTAGGGCAAAATTATCTGTATATTAAATAAGTTTTTCATATATACAATTCTCACACACTTACACACAGAGACATACATATATGTATGTATGAATGTATTAATTCGTTTGCATATTTTAAGATTGCTTATTATTTATGCCTCGTACATTTAGCATTTATACACTTTGTAAAATGTAGATCATTTTGGTAGATATTAGCAGTAATATGTTTTGTTATGCTCTCTGGTTTGCAATACTTTCTTATTAGGCAGTGTATGGCCTATCTTTTCTGCAATAAGTTGGTGAGGATGTGTTGATGAAAAATAAGTATATGGATTCATTTAGCACAAACAAATGTTGCTTTAGTATGGATTGAGTGGTGTTAGCCATTTTTCTAAGCCATTCCTAGTCATTTTGTTTTACTAGAACCATTGACTTATTCTTATTTAATTGCATTTGCAAAAGATACATGCAGAATGAAAAAGTAGGGAGCTATTTGACTTTTATAGCTTGATTTTCCATAGCTGGAATGGTGAAAAGTATCAAAGGTGCTTTATAACAAGAAATACCAGATGTGGTTGCTGATGATTTATGAGACTTGGGCTTTTATCATTTCCATATGTGATGTTGTTCTTTCCAATGACTCCCAAATAAGTAAGTACCCAAAGAATAAAATAGTATAACAAGTGTATGGGCCTCAGATAATACTTTACCAAGACTGAGCTTTGCAATTGTATTTGCCAAAGATAGAGGGAAAACAAAACAAAAATCATGCAGATCCAGGGATCACTAAAAAGTGATGACTAGTGACTAATGTTCTAAGACCTTTCCATTTTTGTTTTTCGTGTCTAACTTTGGTGGTACAATATGATAATTCAGTCAGTGCTTGCATCCCCTTTATTGGTCTTATGAAAGTGTTTGATTTTTTCAGGGTAATCTCTTGGAGACATCGTTTTTCTTTCTTTATTTGTCTTGGCTACTGATTTTGAAAGGTTCTGTATTTCATTGGCTAACTTTTTCTTTTCCTTTTACTGGCATTCTTAATTTTTAGTTTATAGGTTCTTTATTCTTGAATTATTTTGGATTAAATAATTATCCCCTGTCCTCATTTATGTAAAACCTTTGTGTGTGAACCAGTTCAATCAAGTCTTTAATTTTTTAAATAATCTCTTTTTTCTTTTTCTTTTTTAACTGATCAACTATAGCTTTTTCTTCAGCAGTGAAATAATCCTCAGGAACATGGATAAGGTACATGTTTTGACTTGAGTGCAGATATTTATTGGCAATATGTTCATGCATGTAAAATCATGAATGCATGATGATTTATTTTCAGTACGAGGTCAACAAGAAGATTGGAAAAGGCAGCTTCGGTATGGTTACCAAGTGTCATGACCATGAGAACAATAGGACTGTAGCAGTAAAAAGGATTTTCTTTTTAAATAGAAACGAAGGTGTGCCTTGCTCGGTGATAAGGGAAATTGCTCTTTTGAAGGATCTGGATCATTGCAACATTGTCAAGTATGTACCCTTCTCTTAGTCATTTCTTATTAATATAGGACTGACAAGGAACATATAATGATATGAAGAACAAAAACAGCAGATTAATGATTTAATAATTTTATGCTTTTGTAGAAGTATTCGAACCTTTGCAATAGTTTTCATGGTAAAACATTCACATCCATTGCCCCATCCTATTATATTAGTTTCGAGATCAAGAGTCACTCTGTGACTCGTATGGATGCATGCTACATTGCCAGTTTGCCACTAAGTGCCAACTTTCTAGATTTTTAATTTTCACTCGTGATTTGTGAAATCTTTAACTACAGTGTCGCGAAACTTGAAATGCGGGTGGGGATAAGGGATAAGATTCACTTGGTAGATGGGAAGCTTCCTGTTTCATCAGTATAGCCCACCATAGCCAAATCTAATGGTTTTGATATTCAACTTTTGGTACAATCCCATCCTAAGGTCTAATACAGCTATATCAGTAATCCTGATTTCATATACAGGATAACAGGATTCTTAATCAATTATTGACTGTGCGTCGCTGGACTACTTTTTAGTTACACACACACACACACACACACACACACACACACACATATATATATATATATATATATATATATATACACTACACCTATAAACCTTCTATCTTGCCTCTGGGTTAGGTTTTCAATCTAGAGACTCAGTTTTAGTATGTGAGATTTCATCAAAGCATCGACATTATGTGGAAATAATAATCTGCTTATGGCATGATTTTATTAATTAAACATTTAATGAGGTTTTTTAGTTAGTGTTCTTGAAATAAATATGCAAAGGACAATCTAAACAATGTGAAACCAGGCACTCAAGTTATTGAGAAGGTCTATTGTGTTTTGCAAGCAGAGGATTGAGGGCCAAGGTTTAATAAGTTCTGCATAAATGGTTTCTCAAAGTAAGTCAAATTAATAATGTCTAATTCCCTAAAACTTGATTTGGCAGCATAACACCTATTTATAAATTCAAATCTGTCTAAATCAAAATCATTCATTATTTTTGAAACATATATTTTCCCTTTGCCCTGGCCATTGTTCGCTTTTGGTCTTTGTTTCTTTTGTTTTAGGGTGACATCTTGAATGAATGATTATAATTCTGGAGCATTATGCTGGCCTTTCTTAAAAGACGGCTGTGCTGGCTTTTGTTTCTCTGACCATCTCCCTATTCCTTCCACTAGGACCATCTTCAACTTGTAACAAGAGTCAAAGACATCCTATTTTGATTTTAATTATTCTTGTGTTTCTTCTTTTAATCCTTGATTGAGTGACAAAGTAACTGAGAGTTATTACCTATGAAAACCAAAATCAGTGAATAAATTCTTATAACCTTGTTCTATTCTTGTGCCTACAAATTCTTAATACCAAACGTCCCAAGATTGTGCAAGTTTTCCCCAAGGATATGTTTTAAGCCATTCTAGCGTGTTTTGCTTCTACTTTAATTTTATACATGTCTAATATTAGTTTTAGGAGACATCTGGAAATGCTCTCATTAAGTAGATGCTTATATGAGAAATGGTAGACTAGCTTCCTTGTGCTGATACTAGTTATTAACAATACTGACATTTAGTAGAGTTTGCATATTTGAACCTTAGATAGTGGGACCGTGGGAGAAATGGATAGGCCTTAAGAAATATCCTCAAGGTCATTGTTTCAATTGCTATGCTTGGCGCCAAGCTTACCTATTTCAACACTAGATTATGCACTTGTCGGCTTATTTCTTTGGATGAATGTTTGCTTAATCTGGTTGTTATTCAGCATCTTAGGGTTTTACTTTTATCAGAGTTGTTTTCCTAACCTAGGATATGGCTTCTATGTGGTTTTACTAGTTTTATTTGATAGTTGATACAGAGAGTAGAGCACTTCCTGAAACCCCAAAATTCATACAAACAATTAGACAAGTCTTCACAATTAAAATTTTTGGTCTCATAAAAGTTTTCAGGATATATTTTGAAGCTACCTCTGGCTTTCAAACATGACCTTCAAAATAAATTGGGCAAATGTATAAGTTTTAAATCATTTCCTTTTAGTGTTTTTACAAGTATAGTCGGTGTTGCTGTTGTTGTGATCGTCCAGAATCCTTGGATAATTTTTTTTCCTATTCTCTTGATGTGTTTGCCTCTCCTGTATTTCTTTATATATGTTTGGCAGCAATTTATTAATTTTATGCTTAGTGTCACCATCTGATCAATTATGGTATGAATGTGAGAGCCTTCCATTAGATTGGGTTACTCAATCAGGATCGAAATGGCAACTAAGTAATCTCAGGAAGCGTTGAGCTGTCTCCGAAACCAAAATGTTTGTCATTTCTAAATGGGTCACAAGAAATTAACCACAATTAGAAGTGAAAGTAAGGCAACTTTGACTTGGACATAACACCATTCATTTGAAACTTGCTATATTATTACCATCAAGTCATCATATTTCCTTGATTAATAAGTAAACCATAAAAGTCAACACCTCTATCTGCATTTTTCGTATATTTTTATACTATTTTGAACACATTAGACGTATATCTAACTTCACCTTGAATTTGATGGTCTTCTGAGGTGCTCTGTAATCCATAGATTTACACGTGCCGTTAACTTCCTTTTCTAATCTTATATGCACCAGTAAACCGGAACAGAACAACTTGCCACCTGTTTCCAGTAACATACTGTTTGCATGAAAACAATACTGCAGGGGTGCCTGCAATCATGGGAGCAGAGGCCGTTTGCTTTCTAGCTCTTATTTCTGGCTATTCCAGACTCTAATTTTTGTGTCAGACTGATTACAGAAAGAAGGGGTTTCTTTTGAGTTTTATTTTTGTTGGTTGTGTGAATGGTTTTAGGTAGAGTTTGTACCATAAGTAAAAAGGTTTTTCTCGTCTCTAGAGCCTTCTCTAGAAATTTGATGATTGCATAGAGATGTAGATTTGCTCCTTAGTTTAGACTTTTATCTATATCTTCTATAATAGCTTAATTGATGTAGACTTGCTCCTTAATTTAGACTTCTATCTATATCTTTTATAATAGCTTAATTGATGTAGAGTGTGATATTTGAATTTCCTTTTGACCTTTTTGTTACTTGTGGAACTTTGGGAACAGGTTACTGGATGTAGAGATTATGGAAGACTGTGTGAATCTTGTTTTTGAATATCTAGACCTTGACCTGAAGGCGTTCATCAAATTATTTCCAGAGGCTTTAAAGGATCCACGTACCATAAAAGTGGGTTTTATCTTCTTAATTTGTTTCCTCTTATATTTTTTGATTTTTCCGTCGCATAGTCACATCGATAAGTTTGACATTTGACCAATATGGCTCGTGTTGTTGTGCCAGATAAGCATCTGAAGTTCTACATACTAGTAGTTTATACTAACTACGCTATCTTCTTTTCATCCGCATTCTAAAAATCATTGAGGCAGACCCAAGTGGCAGAGGTGATGCCCGGGAGTTTTCTTAGGCGGACTAGGCGTTATACTATAAAAAACATAGTCGATTTATTTTTTTTAAAAAAATTACATGAAACAATACCCAAAAAAAGACCTTAAACTTAACAAATTAGTTAAAAAGGAGCTTTAAAGTAGAGGTTTGATTCTATCCGAGTTGGGGCTTAGGCGTTCAGCCAAATCGATACGGTAGAGGACCGCCTAGCGCCTAGACGGAGATTAATCGGACCTAGGCAGAGATTTTTACTGTTTTTCATTACTTTTCCAAACTGTTCTCTCCAATAGATGTCTTATAATTGTTATAAAGAAGAAACCATTATAATAACATTTGGAAAATATTTTGATTTGTAAAAGGACTTGTAACGTAACTAACGTTATCACCAGAAGAACAATAAAATATATTGTTTTCTAAACAAACAAAAAACTCTCTCAACGTAGTAAAAATGTAATTTTTTTTACTTCCATTCATTTTTCAAAAGTGTGCTGTTATTTCATCTTCTCTTCTCGCTGTTAATTAAATTTGTGAAACTAAGATAAGATTCTTATGATTATTATCATGATTTAGTGAAAGCATTATTACTGCAGAGCTTTCTGCTTCAGATTCTGCGTGGTGTTGCTTATTGTCATTCTCTGAGTATTCTTCACCGAGACTTGAAACCTGGGAACTTGCTCATTGATCTCAAAAGCAAAACAGTAAAGATTGCTGATTTTGGGTTGGCCAGGGCATTTGGCATTCCTCTCAAGGCATATACTAGACCTGTAAGCTAACTTTTGCTGGAATGCTATTCTTCCTAGTTTTCCGTTGCGCTTGAATGTTCGGTGAACGATTATTAGCTCAATATTTGGATTTTATGCATTGTTACTGATAGTAATTTAAGCTTTAGGTGCATTTTGGTTTTATTTTTTTGCAGATAACAAAACATAAATTTCAGAAAAATATTTCACTTTAAAACCAATTACTTTGTCAAATAAGTCTTTTGTGATTAAGATCAGTTTCAACATTTTCTTTGGACTGATTTTCTTATATGTTATATACCGGGTTAAGAAAACATGTTATGGGGAGTCCAGAGTTAGTTCATTCAAAAATGAAATGTTGAAGACCTTCAGCTTGGCAATTCAAAAAATATCATGTAGCAGTTAATACATATATATTGCTTTTATTACAGTATCGAAGAATTATTTAAATGTATGTCACTCTTCATGAACGTTGGCATAAATTAGAAAGCTTCCAAGGCACTTTTTGAGAAGATTTAATTATATTAGTTTTGCTTTGATAAATGCTTCTTGGGGTTGTGTGGATAATGGATATGATCTGCCATTTATGTAGTACAATTAAGATAGGGAACTGGTAAATCCACAACATAAATTGTTATTTCCACAACAAAAGTGTCGCTATAGATCTTATAGCCACAGTTTTCACCGTCGCTATACATCTACAACGACACTTTTGTTGTGAAAATAACAAAAAGTGTTGTGGATTTAACAATTTGTACTTGAGAAATGTCATGCTAACTCTGTCCCACAAAAGTCACATTTAAATTTTTTTTAGTCAATTTGTAAAACTCTAAAATTAAAAATTGATATGAATAAATCTATATTTAGTTAATACAATCATAATTATTGTAAATTATCTAAAAGCTACTACTAATTATAATTTTTTATATTCAATAATTAAAGAATGTACATTAATTTTAAATTTTAAGATTTTGTAAATTTGACTTTAAAATGTTAAAATAACTCTTTTCGTAGAACGGAGAAGTAATTGTGGTCTTTCTTATCGTGCTTTGGTAGATAATAAGAATAATTCTTTGAGTTTGCTCTAATTATGATTAACATATTTCTTAGATGTAGAAGAAGATAGATATTCCAGAATCCAGAATATTTGTATATGAATCTGACAAAGTAATACAGTACTTGTATCATATTTTTTAGAAAATAAGTGTCTCAAGTACTCTAGTTATTTTCAATTTTTGTCTACAACGGTTATCAATTCAGTATGTCTATCCAGGTTGCAACTCTGGCATATAGAGCTCCTGAACACCTGCTTGACTCCACATACTCCTCTCCTTTTGATGTATGGTCTGCTGGGTGTGTATTTGCTGAGATGGTGACCCGGAAGCCCCTGTTTAATGGCTTCTGTGATTCTGATGTATTGATTTCAATTTTCAGGTATTATGTAGACTAAATTTCAACTTTAAGTTAATAGCTAATCACCATTCCTCTTGGCCACAAATTAAATTCCAAAATTCTTGTTGTCTAATTCGCAATGAATTTTTCATTTGAAGCATGTTGGGTGTGCCAAATGAGGCAAGCTGGCCTGGAGTGACTGGAATTAACAGATTCATTTCAAGAAAGACCTTGGTATGAAATAAATTATTAGAGCTTGATTAAGTTTTCTGATCTTTTCAAAGAATCTTTATGTAGATTTTCATGCTTACCATGTCCATCCTCTTCTTTGCAGTTTCCGTCTAGTATTAAACTTAGCCTTGCAGACGTTGTGACTGGCCTTGAACCTGCTGGAATGGATCTACTTTCTGTAAGTACGATTTCGTTATAACTGAGTTCAAGTAGTAGAAACTACTACCTGCCATGCATGTTAAACATTCTTATGCTGGTCATGTGGTGGAGTTGATTCCATCATAACAATGTTCACATATTAAATACTACTCCTTCCATCCTGAAAAAGTCTCATCATTTTAAATGAAAATTACAAAAGTAGGATTTTATTTTATTTTTCTAGACAGGGAGTATATAACTTTTATATATGCTAGCAGATAAATTGCACATATACCTTAAAATTTTCTGCTAATATTTTATTTCCAGAAGTGGGGAGTATATAACTTTCTGGTTGCCATGCATATATGGGGCTTATATTGAAAGTTTTCTGAGTTTTAAAATCTCACAATGTGCCGATACCAAGTACTTATGTTAAGTTTTCGACAGGAAGCTTTTGTGATTTCTTATGTGTTGTGTTTACATAGTTGCATGTTGTTGTTTTTTTGCCTTGTTTTCTGTGGCAGAAAATGCTGTGTTTGGATCCAAGTCAAAGAATAACTGCTCGGGATGCACTTAAGCATTCATACTTCCGAAATATTGAAGCTGCTCGTTGATTGTCCAACACTAGTTGATTGATTGCCCACTGCTCATCGAGTGTTTGTTGCCTACCGCTGGTTGATTCTCCACTCCTCATTCGTCTCTATTGACTCTATTGCTATAAGATGTACATTGTAGTACATGTCCCTCGTAAACTCTAATGTTTGGCTTGAATTTGGTTCACGTTAGACCGCAACTATTGCTTGGAACAAGTTTTTGGTTGCTACAAAGTACTTCATTCATGTTCTCGCAGTGTCTTAAGAGTTGGTTATCTTTTAACCACACTTTAGGCCACTTCTTGTAAACAATTGTGTTCACCCATATATGATAATGTTTTAGATAGTTATCTCCATATTTCCTGAGTACAGACTCTACACTTTTATTCTATTGTAGCATCTCTCTAGATGTAGTCAGAAATCGGGGTTAATTCAGTTTTCTTGCTGAACCTGACGTATTGCTCTTTGATCTTTAGGACTCCAAATTAGATCAATTGGTAGTAACAACTCTGTAGATGCCTTCAGGCTGTAACTTTTACAAGACAAAAAACTTTGATTGTTCTTTTGGCAATATTTTAGGGCAGTATAAAACATATTTATGTACACTCTGTTTCATTAAAAAAAAAGAGAGAGTTACATTTAGGATGTGAAAGGCTCGTTACTATGGGTTAAGTAATACCACTCTGTCAAACACTTTTGGTACATTTGTAAACTTTTTATTTAGAGTTTCATTTAATCATTTCTATAGTATAAGTTGATACAATATATATGTTTCAAGTTTGTCATGTCATGGTTATGGTTACTAAACTAGATACCCAATAATCAAGTTTAGAGATAAACATAGAATAATTTTTTCCAATAGAATAATCAAATATAATTTTTTCATTTCATAAAAATAAGTACTTTTTTGCAATTCAAACCGAGCATTATATCTCGCAGTGTCATTTGCTTACGCTATCCGTAACAAAAACTCTATTAGACACGAGTGTTTTTGAATTTTACTTATTTATATCGACCACCAATGGTAGGTAAAAATACAAATAAGTAAAATTTAAATGCATTTATGTCCAATTTCCATGTCCACCTAGAAGAGTTCAAAGGGAAAAGGTGAGCTGACTACTTATTGGCAAGTGGGGTATAAGTCTCTCTTAGTAAATATTGTGAGAACGGAGTAGTGTACAAGTCTATAACTATATGGAAATTGAGAAAACTCATATGCATGCTAGCCCTTTCCAGACTAAACACAAAGAAGATAATGTAGACTTGGCAAATGGGCTGGATCATGGCTAGCTGGGTCTAAAGGTCAATTATTATTGGGTTCTAAAAGTGAGACTCATGATCCAAGATACAATGGGCTGGGCTGACTCATGGACATTTGCATATTTTTTTATTAGTTTAAAACATAAAGTCACTGTAATGTTATTAATCTTTTTAATGAAACAGAGTAATAATCATTTAGGAAAAAATGGTGTAGGACAAAACAAATAAGTAGTTTAAATTATTAACTCGGCATCAATAATAGATAATCAATTTTGACTAGGACTGAGCAAAAAACGGATAAAGCTGAATAACCGAATTATTTCGGTTATTCGGTTATTTTTTACAATTCGGTTATAACCGTTTTACTATTTGGTTTTCGGGTTTTAATACGGTTACTAAAATTGTGATATTCGGTTACCCGAATAATCGAATAGGCATTTTAATTATAAAAAATTTAAAGACTTATCAGTTATCTCTTAACTCTTAAGTTAAGACTAAAGACTCACTCAGTACTCTGCCTATTTCTCTAGCCTTGGTCGACTGCCGCCCAACCCTAACCCAAATCCCTAAATTTCCAATTTCGCCTCTCCATAGCCACAACGCACAGCTTCGCTTCACAAATCGTAACTCTCTCCTACTCTGGCCTCCAACCTCTCTGTGATTCAGTCTCTGGCCCCCCGCCCTACTGCATCTGCGATTTACAAATATTGTTGTTTTGCTTGATGGGTTTGTTAAGGATATAGGTTTGTTAATTCCTCCGTTTCATGAACAGCTGAAATTGTGGTAGAGTAGTATGTTCCGTTTATGATTTTGAATATAGAATTATCCACCTCCACCTCCGGCCTCTGTAATTGTTTCGTTTCTCCTTGTTCATATTCTTAGAAGTGTTGTAGACTAAACTGAACTTGCAAGTCTATCCTTAAAGTGGAATTATCCAAGGGGCTAATTCATTTTGTGTATTACTGATGTCTGCTGCATATTGCTGTTGAGTGGCGAGTGCGCTGACAGTCTGACCTGCTGGGTGCTGCTACATGTTGTTGTCTTTTGTTTGATAAAATGGATTTTAATTTCAGTTATTAATCGAAATAACCGAATTGTAAATTCGATTTTCGGTTATTAGGTTATTTTTAAGTTCGGTTAGTTGTTCGGAGAGTAAAATTAAGAAGATTTCGGTTTTCGGTTATAACCGATAAGCTATTCGGTTCGGTTATAACCCAATTGCTCACCCCTAATTTTGACTAACTTGCTAATTATTTTGAACTTGTTGCATATGTTTTCTTGTACACAATCCAGACACTATTTATAACTAATTTTGTTTTCTTGACAAAATAATATTAAATGAACCGATATCATCGTTCCCAAATAGTTTAATTATAAAACTTAAAACAGTTGATATTAATGATAAATATAATGATTTTTTTCGGTTCACAAGTAATGAATATATAATTAAAGCAATTGTATTATGCAAATTTCAATTCAAGCATATAAAAAGAAATGAAGGCAGCCTTTCGACAAAATAAACTAAATTAAAATACTAAAAGCAGTTGATTTAAGTAACACGAGTAAGAGACAAAACAGAGAGTACGTGATAATGGAAGTCAAAAAGAACAAAATTAGAAGTAATTTTTTTTTCTTTGTTTACTTCTAAATCCCCAAAAGAATTGGATTTGACACTTTATTTTATAGTGTTATAGTTGATAGGGTTGGTAAAATAAATTAATTTTAAATAGCTATTAATAAATAGGTTGGATTGGGCTGCTTTGGGGTTTGGATAAAAAAGGCCCAGGTTTTATTGGGCTTAAAATATAAAAGCCCAAACCCACTTTTTTATCGGTGAATTGGGTTAGTCTGTTGGCTTGGACCGCTTTTGTTAGGTCTACACATAATAAGGATATAAGGGATCTGATTATGGTGTCACCAACTTCACCGTAATTAATTCTTAGTTCTTTATTTTTAGTTATAAGGGATGTTGAACTTTATTTATAATTAATGGTTTAATTGAGAATTCATTATTTATCTCATCTCATATGAAATTCATTCTTGATAATTTGATTGAACTGTTGAATGTTATTTGGTTTAATTGATTTGATTTCTGCAGGATTAAATTGATTAACTAATATCATCCGCTAGATTAAGGTATAGTATTAAGAA
This sequence comes from Panax ginseng, assembly GCA_020205605.1. Classification (NCBI taxonomy): domain Eukaryota; kingdom Viridiplantae; phylum Streptophyta; class Magnoliopsida; order Apiales; family Araliaceae; genus Panax; species Panax ginseng. The sequence goes on along the minus strand of CM035143.1, from coordinate 118,019,269 downwards.
AACGATATTATATCTGATCATAAGTAGCAATTAATAATACCTGATTGTGGACATATTTTTGAGTATTATTATGATTATCAGAAGGCAGGTTAAATAATCCTTGATTGTGTGATTGTTGCTTGGAATAATCTAATTCTCTAATTCTTCATGTTGTTATATTAAATCTAGACTGATAGTTTTGGGTTGTATGATAGTTAGAGTCTCTTGGGACGATTGTCACATTAGATTTAAAACTTAAGGAGAATTTCGAATAATTAGCGATTGCGGTTATCTAGGGTTATTAATATCATTGAAGGATAAATATTGTATAATTTGAGTATTCCAATGATTGTAAAAAGGCGATACTGAACTGAAGTTTTAATTCATTGATTATTCTTATTAATTTACTTTTGTTAGTTTAGTTAATCAAACTCAAAAACCCCCATCTTTATTAGAAACACTAGGATAAATATAAAACATATCACTCTCTGTGGGATCGATCCTTATTTATTGCTATACTAATTCTTATGTTAGTAGCGTAGAAGTAAGGTATTAATATTGGAGTGTTAACGACAACTCCCAACTGCATAAGCTAGAAAATCCTGATAGCTTCTAATCGTGCAACTGGTGTAAAGGTCTCATCATAATCAATGCATTCTTCTCATGAATATCCTTTAGCCAGTAACCTTGCCTTGTGTGGGATTAAAGACTTTGCGATCCCTTGGTCTAGTGCTACGATTGATGGGTCTGGCTCTACGACCTCAGTTTCAATGATCGTAGGGTTCTCTTGTTCTGCGACCTGTGAGTTCAACTCTTTGATTTCATCTTGTTGATCTATTTTTCTTGGCTCACCCTTATCAACTTCATCAAACGTGACATGGACTGAGACTTCCATTGTTAAGGGGTTCTTATTGAACACCTTGTAGGCTTTGCTTTCCATTGAGTATCTAAGAAAGATTCCTTCGTCTGACTTGGGCTGAAACATCGTTAGGTATCTTTTGTCGTTATTGAGAACGTAGCATGCACAACCGAAAGCTCGAAAGTAACTTATGTTTGGTTTTCTTCCTTTCAGCTACTCCATTTTGTTGTGGAGTTCTTGGGGATGAGAAGTCATGTTGAATGTCTGTCTTTACAGAACTGATTAACTTCATAATAATAGAATTCTCTTCCATAATCACTCCTTATCGCCTTTATCTTTTCGTCATTCTCATTCATAACTAGCTTGAAGAACCTTATCAACTGACTATTGGTCTCATCTTTAGAGCTTAATAAGAATACTCGTGTGAACCTAGTGAAATCATCTACCACAGATACAGATAGTGGGTATCTTTTTCCCCTAAGACTGACAGTTGGAATTAGCCCAAAAAGATCCATATGAAGTAGTTGTAAGGGCTTTTCATTTGAGTTGATGGTTTTGCTCTTGAATGAACTCTTGGTTTGTTTCCCTAGCTGACAGGCTTTGTATCATCTTTCTTTGACGAAGCTCAGCTTTGGAAGACCTCTGACTAGATCTTTTATCACAAGCTTTGACATGCTTTTGAAGTTCAAGTGTGACAATCTTCGGTGCTATAACCAGCTTACATCTTCTGAGGCTTTGGCGAAGAAGCATGCTAACTCTGAAGAATTTAGCTTAACAAGATTTATCACATAAAAATTTCCTTCTCCTAATCTCGTTAGCTTTACTGAGTTGGTTTCTAGGTCTTAAACTTGACATTGATCGTTGAGGAAGATGACTTGATATCCTTTATCACATAGTCGACTTATGCTTAGCAAGTTGAGCTTCAATCCAACAACATATGCTACCTTGCTAAATGACACGGCTCCATTACTTATCAACTCGTAGCCTCTTGTTTTTCCAGAGTTATTTATCTCTAAATACGACTGCTGGTCCATCTTTAGCTTTGAATTCGTATAGGAGAGCCTTGTTGTCAATCATGTGCCTAGAGCACCCACTATTGAGATACTAGGTTGGCTCAGATCTACTTGGTACCTGCAAGCATGATTAATGTTCATTTTGGTACCCATACTTGTTTGGTTAGTTTCCTTCGGGACCCAAATCTGTCTGATTTTGAGTCCTCGATATGCAATATGCCTATAACAATATGTTGCTTTATGGTCATACTTAAGACAGTTATAACATACTACATGCTTCGTGTGTGTGTGTGTGGATATCTTCTTAATTTGGATTTGTGTGGTGAATATGCCTTTTTCCATGACTGATCCTCTCTTATTTCATATACTGTTTTACGATTTTGAAGTTTCGTCGAGTATGATCCAGCTCTACAATTGATACCAAGTTGGTTCGTAGAGTTAATCTTGCTAGGCTCTACGACTCTTCGTGGTAAAATCGTGGACTTGGATATACTCTGTGGTTTAACGAGATAATCTCAATGTGGAATCGATCATCCTCGTCAATGGATTCACTGATTACAAGTCAGAGAGTCATCTTTAACAGATCAGGGTTTGGGATTTGGAGATCCATTCTCTAGCTCATGTGTGGAAAGATCGGTGGCCACTAACAATAACAATTCTTCTTCGTCTAATAGAGAGATTATATTTGTAAAATCCAAAGAGGTTGTCTATTATTCCAAGTTGTCCAATCTCTGTTGATAAAATTGTTGTTCTTCTGCTCATTCTTCTCCTCTCTCTAATTGATGTTAAAAAGTGGGAAGGCTTTCATTTCCTGTCTATTTGGATATTCCTTTTATTCTCTTATAGCATCTCTTTAGATGTGGTAGGAATTCGGGATTAAACCAGTTTTCTTGCCGACCAATGATGAATCTGACGTATTGCTGTTTGATCTTTAGGACTCCAAATTTGATCAATTGGTTTAGTAACTATGTGTAACTTCCTCTCCCCTATATCTGTAGTCAACTATCGTTGGTTAATTTAATTGATGGGTTAGTTAACTTAGTTCGCCTACTTGCTACGCATCAATATAATTGCTCATTTGCTTTTCGATTGTCTCTCTTTTTAGTGTTGGTTTTTATTGCATAACAAGTATTTCTTGCTTTAGTTATTTACTTTTTAATTGATAATATAAATAATAGACCAATCAAAATTCAATTGAGAAGTAGAATGATCAGGCACTCTATTCATTTCACAAATCTGAAACATTTGCTTTGTATCAACATATAAATATAGAAAGAGAGATGAAGCAAACAGCATAAAACTAGTAACAATTGATCTCACATGGTTTAGAAGGTGTTAGTTGCCTATTAATTTCCACCCATTTCCTCATGATCATCATCGGTCTGATCCAGGGTTCCAAAATTCTCCTTAAAGGACTCTTGCCTTTTCAACCACATCATATGCCCCTGCATCCACAATACATAAAATTCACACAAATCAGCAATTTATATATATATATATATATATAGAGAGAGAGAGAGAGAGAAATACTACCTGAAGAGCAGCGGCCCAAGTGATGAGGAAAGAGTCGAACCAGAACCTCTTGTCATTAAGGAGCTTCTTCACATCAAATTTCTTAGCTTCCATTTTGCAATTCAACGGAAACCCTTTAAACCCTAAACCCCCATTTGTTGTGTACTTGTGCGTCTATAGCGAATAATACTGTGCTAGAGTTGGGTTGGGCCGATTATGGGCCGGTTTAGTGCTGTCCAATCTCAGTCTATTGTGGAATTGCAGCCCTTAAGCTGAGGTCAGTTAATGCCAGTCTATCGCTCTATCTACGTCGAGCTCAAGTTCAACCCAAATCTCGGGTCATCCGGACAGGTACCAACAATATCAAACTCAAAATGATTTTAATAATAATAAATAGAAACAAAATAATGTACGTATATAAGTAAATTTATACAACATACAATATTTAATATGGATAATAACAACAGAAATAATAATAATAATAATAATAGTAATAATAATAATAAAACATACATAAATTTAGTAAACTTCTTACTTTTTATTTTTATCTTTTTATTATGTAGAGTCCAAAGTTATTAGCATAATATTGATGAGTCTAGATCATAATATTAAAATTCGGAAAATATCGGATTATTAATTAATATCTTTTTAAATATATTAATAATATAATATAAAAAATGAATCCAAATTCATCTATCTTTCTGTATGTTAATATTAGTCGAGATCATATATAATATCAAAATACGAAATAACATAGGAATATTAATATCTTTCTAAATATCTTAATCTAATATAAAAATACATTCAAATTCAGTTATCTTTCTATATTTTTTATTATTCAATTTAATATTAATGAGTAGAAATTCAATTCAACTTAAAGTCTATAATCACTCAAATGGATTCCATTGAATATGCATAAATATTTAAAAAACAATATATTTCTCAATATTATACTAATCATTTTAAAATTACTAATTTCTAAGGGTGGTTTAATCTGTTTTTGGATTGAAGATCAAGCTTCGAGGAGTAATTTGACAATTATCATTAATATGATGAATTTGTTCTTTATCCTCAGTTAACTGCTTTTCCCACGGTTTGAAGGAATAAATTTGTATAATTATTTACATTTAGACAAGGATAAAATGTCTTTTATTTTAACATCTTCATGTTGACGGGGTATTTCAAAGAATATCAACATACGGATTAATAACTAAAGGTTTGAGTTTTCATTTCTGAGCTAAGTTCAAGGACTTGGGAGGTGGATGAATAGATTGGATAACACTACCATTAGTGGTAATCCGGTCCTTTTGGATTTCATCAACACATTTAGTTGACTTTCATTGTAAAGGTCCGATTTAGAAACAAAATCATAATACCATTTAACAAATGATAAAATACATTGGTTCTTGTTCGATAAGTATAAAAATCGATTTTATTTCTACTAATTTATCATTATTATGATTCTTAAAATACCAATTTCTAAAAATTCGGTATTTATCCCGCATGAACTCTGGTTTAAATATTGATTTAATTTTACTTTTGGAGAAAAATCTATTAACATTCAAAATTCATATCACTAGTAGTTGGACTATAAGGTCTTCTGTTTGGAGTATTTGTTTCATATATACCATGAGGTATTTGATTTTCAGAAATATGAATTCCTCTGATTAAGTCTTCATTTTTGATAGACTCATTGCTGGGATTCTTAGACTCTTGAAAAATAGATTCTAAGGGGTTAGACACAGATTGTCTAGAAGATTCAGGGAAATCAATATTATAAGGAACATTATTAATAGACCGGCTTTGGGTAAAAGGTCTTTGAAATTTTAAATAAACATTTCCATTACTGGTTTGGACAACATCTTCAATGGATTGTCTAATTATAGGTCTGGTTGGAACGGCGTTAGTAATCTGCCATTGCTTTGGGAAAGTTATCTCTTCCCAATGGATCATTCTGGGAATAGCCACTTGACTGCTAAAAAGATTAGTGTCAATTAGGACAGTATGTCCTTGTTGGCTTTGTTTCCTAATATAGGGATTTAAAGTAGTTAATACTTTAAGATGAATATGGAATAATATGGCAAAAGGAGGAGATCCTGGTAGATACTCATAGCCATGAGATATAATTCTCATTTCTAAAACTTTTGACAAATTATTATCAGTTAAATCAACGCTTAAGTTCGGATAAATATTAAAATAATCTGGTCCATGAGCAAGACTAGTTTCAATAGCACCCATAAGGGAGGATTTCCAGTTGAGACACCTACCATCTCTAAGTGTGCATTGAATACTGGTATTTTGACCAAGTAAAGTCAAAGGTTTAAAAGCTACTTAGACAAGTCCTATATGAACATATTTATATTTTTTGCAAAAGGGATATAAATCTTCAACATGCAATAAATATAATATTTCATCATTATTACAGAAAGGAACAACATGTTCAAAGGTTTTAATAATTCTTTTCTTTGATAAAATCAAAGGTTCCAATTTTATAAATAGTTTACGGTTTGATTTTAGGAAGGGTCCATTTGTCAAGGCTTCCTTAACATCTTGGTAGCAATAAGTTGATTGCTTCCAAAGTAGAAAGTTTGAATTCGATTCCTTTTCTCCTATTAATATTTTGGAAATCCAAAATAATTTTTTGAAATGCAAAATATTAATAAAACTACTTACAGTAAAAAACCCATAAATCGTATGGCTTTATCTGGACCTAGTAGGTATTATTACCCTAGACCTACTCCTCAGGATATTCTGTATGAAGAAGACTTTCTTCATTCTCAAAAGTCTTACCATGGAAAAACCATTTATGAATGGAATATTGATGGCAAGATCGAATATCAAATATTCGAAACCATCCATCATATCATGATGTATGTATTAATTGTCGTCAGTAAATGTAATGATAATATTGATCACTAGATCTACCGTTTCTTAGTTAATGGCTTCACCGGCATCCTTAAAGGATGGTGGGATAATATGCTAAATGATAAACAGAGAACAGAAGTTCTTCAAGCCTATAAAGAAGAAATTGATCCTCACATTAGACTTCTAAACGGGAAGGAAAACGCTTGTTACACCTTAGTTCAAGCGATCCTCCACCATTTTGTTGGATAAGGGACTTATGAATACCGATAGGAGTAGAGAACTTTTTACGGAACCTTCGATGCCCTCCTTGACCCATTTTAGATGGTATAAGGATGTCTTTCTCATGAAAGTCATGCAAAGGGCAGATGCTAACAGTGAACATTGGAAGGCCAAATTTATTGACGGCCTCCCTACTTTTTTTGCTGAAAAAGTCCGTAAAAAATTAAGAGATAAACATGATCGCATGAGTATCCCTTATGACCGAAGATTCTTATGGACATCTTATTTGATAATTATTGAAGAAAGATTATCGTTATGTAATGATATGAAACTCCAACAATTAATGAAACAATGAATCTCACTAAAAGACATGAGATAGGAGAATTTTGTGACCAATTCTCTTATGATACAAAATTTAAAGATCCCAATAAGGCTAAAAAATAATAGAGTTCAAGCACTCTAGACCTTCAAGACGTTTCTTCTATGAAATCTAAGAACAAAACCCCGAAAAAACCACTAAGAAAAGAAGGAACAATAGTAAAAAAAGATAAATCTAAAGTCCGATTGTTATAAATGTGGTAAACCAAGACATTTTGCTAATAAATGTAAATCAAAATTGAAACAGAACCGAATGAAATGTCCTGAAGAAGACATTCAACAAAAAATTCTTAATTGTTTATCCAAAGAAGTGATTCGTAATCAAGTGCAGAGGAAGACTTGGTAAATCTATTCGAATCGACGATAAATTCATTAAGGATCAATGTCAAGCTTCAGATTATTAAAAATAAGCGTAATACGACTCACTGAAGTCGACTATTGGAAAGCCATTGTTGAAATGAATGGTTTAGATATTGGAGGACCCAAAGATCAATGTCCTAACAGAAACCCAAAAGTCCTTCTCGACTTAGCAGATCAGATTAAAGATCCAGAAATTAAATTAAAGTTTTTGGAAGCCTGTTATAAAAACCAAAAAAATAGAAGAAATTTTTCCCATAGAACAATATAGCATGAGAGAAGTCATGAAACGTGTTCAAAATGTTTCTACTACTGAAAAGCCTACTACTATCCAGGACCTTAAGAGTGATATTAATATTCTGAAATCTGAAATAAAGCAATTACAAAATACTAATGTTATTATTTTCCAAGACTTAAAAAATATTAAAGAACAATTAATTCATAAACAGGATAATAATATAGAATCCTCTAAGACTGAATCTTCCGATAAGCTAGAATCTTCTGAACAGTATTTAATGCTTATGAATCAAGTAGTCTTTCAAAAATGGTATATCAAAATTACTTTTGTTATTAAACTGGATTTTATTATTAAAGATGCCATTGCCCTTGTAGATAGTGGTGCTGACATGAATTGTATCCAGGAAGGGTTAATTCCTACTAAATACATCCAGAAAACCACTCAATCTTTAACCAGTGCAAGTGAAAACACTATGAATATTAAATACAAGATACCTGAAGCCTTAATCTGTAATCAAGATTTATGTTTACCTACTTCTTTTGTCCTTATCCGTAATATAAATCAAAGTATCATATTAGGCACCCCTTTCTTATGTCTTTTTAATGCCTATTTCAAAAAAATCGATACTTTAGGAATTCATACTACTCTTAACAATGATATATTGTTTTTGAATTCATAATGTAACCTTATACAAAAAGAGTTAAATCAAGTTAAACACATGATTTATTCTAAAGAAAAGCAGATTAATTTTATTCAAAAAAATAAAATTTCTTACTACGTAACAGTAATTTTTTACAACCTTCTTTACAGGACAAGATAAAATTGATCTATAAGACTCTTCAATTTGAAATCAGTAGTGATGTCCCAAATGCTTCTCGAAGCAGGAAGAAGCACATTATTTCTCTTCCCTATGTCCCTAATTACAATGAGAAAAATATTCCTACTAAGTCTCGACCTAGTCAAATGAAAAGGAATATTTACTTCTTTTGCAAAAAGCGAAATTGAGTCCCTTAAGCAGAAAAAATTGATAAAACCTAGTACTTCTCCCACGGAGTTTATGCGACTTTTTATGTCAATAAAAATTCAGAAATTGAACGAGGAACTCCTAGACTCGTTATTAATTATAAACCGCTTAATGAAGCCCTTCAATGGATTAGATATCCAATCCCGAATAAAAAGGACCTTCTTGACAGACTTCATGATGCCACTATTTTCTCTAAATTTGACATGAAATCAGGATTTTGGCAAATAAAAATTAGAGAACAGGATACTTATAAAACTGCTTTTACAGTATCTTTGGTCATTATGAATGGAATGTTCTTCCATTTGGTGTCAAAATGGACCTTCGTAATTCCAACATATCATGAATGATATTTTTAATCCCTTTTATTGAATTTATTATCTGTTATATTGATGATGTTTTAATTTTCTCTTCATCCATAGACCAAAGATATTAAACATTTAAATATTTTCAAAATGTTATCATAAAAATGGTTTGGTAGTTTCTTCCCCTAAAATAAAACTTTTCCAAACTAAAATCAGATTTCTTGGACATAATATTTTCAATGGAACTATAATTCCAATTGATAGATGTATCGAATTTGCATCTAAATTTCCGCATTTAAATTAAAGGTATTAACCAACCGCAAAGATTTTTGGGAAGTCTTAATTATATTCGAGATTTTTACCCAAATCTTTCCCAAGATATCTTTTATTCAGATACTCGACACGAAAAAATCATTTACCTTGGACTAATGAACATATCTCAAGCAAAGAATAAAAATCAAAACCGTGGTTAAACAGATATTTTGTCTTTCCCTACCTAATCCCGATTGGAAAAAGATTGTTCAAACCGATGCTTCGACATAGGATATGGTGGGATTTTAAAGCAATTTAATCCTAACAAAGAAAAGAGAAGATCTTGTCGCTTTTACTTCAGAACTTGGAAAGGACCTCTTTAAATTATCCTACTATAAAGAAGGAATGCCTTTCAATTGTTAAATGTGTTTTAAAATTTCGGGATGATCTTTTGAATCAAAGATTTTTAATCCGAGTTGATTGCTTTCACCGCAAAACAGATATTTAAAAAGATGTTCGTAATTTAGCATCTAAAAGAGATATTTGCAACTTTGGCGAGTACTTTATCTCAGTATTTAACTTTGATATTGAATATATCAAAGGAAAATGAAATTTTTTGATTTTCTAACCCGAGAATATTTGCAGGAATGACCCGGTAGAAGCGTCATGGCCAATGAGGATGGTAGGAAGAGCTAATTTGTACTTATCTGTAATTCTGGTCCTTAAATACTCAATCCAAAGATTTCTTCTTGGCTTCTTCTAGCCAACCAACAAAGATAGGATGTTCTCCTATTACCCTAACAAGACATTCCCAACAAAAATACGGAAGAAACAATATTGATCATTGAACAGAATGATGAGAAATGGATGAAAGATCCATGGGAGATAAAGAGACGTTATTTAACGACTCAACAGTCTCCTCCCTATTTCAATCAGTATCGCTATGTTTATGAGCAAATTATCCTTGAAACAACATCCATGGACATTAAGCACACGCTTCATGATCCATCAAAATCAGCTAGTCCAATCTAATACAGTAAAACAACCGTCAAGAGCATCATTCCTCTTGCTAATTGGGGTATTAATCCCCATACTACCCGAACCATTGAATCTAGTCACACAGCAGAAACCAGATACAACTATTGGGATTATATTGATTCCTTCACACAGGTATTTTATTATCAGAATCCAATTAATAATCATAGTTGGTTTATCCGTATCTGTCCTGATGTTCTAAAAAATGAAATTCCTAACTGGTTTTTCGTTTGGTGGGATAAATTTGGAATCACTCTTGAAACCCTACCGAATCCCGTTCAAATAGCATTCAAAGAATGGCAAGTAGCTTATGCCCATATACCAGTAAATAAAGATTTGTCAATGCTTAAATTATTGGCCCATTTCATAATTCGTTTCAGTATCCCTTGGATATGGAAATGGAATTTCCAATGTGACTATCAAAATAAAATTCCCCGTCTTAAAAGGGTATTTTTTACCAAATGGTGGGATAAAGGACTTAATCCCACTTTACCAGAACTTATCAAATCCATAGAAAATCATACTCGAGCTTGTTTAGATGTTATACCTCAAAGCCTTCCAAAGACCAACACCGGTCAATCCTTTTGTCAAAATCCAAGCAGACTTAAAAATGAAGTTTCCAAATCTAATCGAAATTGAACTCATAGTCAAGACCATGGATTATATGAAAATATAATTCCTACAGTCTCTAGTCCAAGATGATGTTTCTATGAAAACAGTTAGCGATGATGAATCTGAACAGGATGAAAATCAATTCAACGTCTTAGCCGGAGAAAGTTAAGAACCAGAACCCACCATGGGAGACTTTTGGGATTCTCTCACTTCCATGATTTCCGAGAAAATGGAACAAGACAAAAAAGGAAAAGAAAAAAGCATAAAGCTATTCTCCACTACAAAGATCAATAATCGAAAAGGACAACCACAGTACCTCCACCAGCAAAAAAGACATGGCCAACTGCACTTCAATTATCAAAAAATGACGCCAGCTGTCAGCAATAATAGTCCACTCAACCGACAACCTGTCTCACGCCTTCCACTTCTTACGGCTGAGAGTTAAAGAAGAAAAGATAAGGATTACTGATCGACTCCACTACCAAGGACACACCAGATCCTTTCTCATCTTCTTTCTTGTATAAAAGGGGATGTCCTCACCCATTGATGAGGCAGATTTTCTTTTACGTTTTCTCTGTATTCTCTTTTTCTCCGCCTCTCTCTAAATATTGAATATATAAGTTTGAAGTTTGAAGATATCCAAGGCTCCCTTGTAAGTTTTAAGTATTGCTTCTGTTAATTATTATGTCTCTTTACTATAGCTTTTAGATTATCATACTGAAAACAGTAATCGTTATAAAACTGCATATCAAATTGCATCCAATAACCATAATCGTTCTTATTTTTTAGAACAGTTCAACAAATCTGAACAATTTATCGTTTTTAACTAAAAACTTTATCTGAGGAAGAAACTGTTGACTTATAGTTTTGGGAAGACCCCAAATCAACAAAATAACTTTATGAGATCATATATGTAATAATTTATCCGCTAATATATATTTAATATGCCTTTAAACATTCATGCCATCTTACTAGATGAGATAGATTAAGATTGATGTCCGATTAAGTGGAGCGTCACCCAAGTCGTGTTTAGGACTTTGCCTTTAGCCGTGTTATGGCGTTGTGGCTTTTATCCTCTGTAAATCATTGACAGACGTGCTTTATTTATATCAATCTTTGATCCTTATTATTATTATTATTATTATTATTATTATTATTATTATTATTATTATTGGACTATTGAATTTGAAGACATGTAATTACGTTTTTAATTTATTATTTTGTAAGAACGTTGTTACAAAGTTTAAATATATTACAAAAGTGTATATTTTTATTCATTATAATATATATTATTACAAATAAAGTGTATATTATACTAAAAGGTGATATTTGTCCTCTATCAATTTTTTATTAAATTCGAAACAATCATCACGCCTCTTTAGTGAATTACACTTTATAACTTTATAAAAATAACTTAAAATTGTAAATTAAAAGTTTAATCTATATCATTAGTTGACAAAATAAACTATTAGAATATATTCACAGTTTACACATAAAACTATTAAGTAATCTCAAAAATTAATATTTATATAAAAGCTTAAACAAGTCATAATAAGTATTTATTGACAAGTATGCAGCCTTTGATATTCTTTAGCAAAAATAAAATATTATACATTAATAGCTAATTATAATATATGTAAAAAAAGAATCTAATGTTATGCTTGATGTAAGACCTCAACTTTTTATAAATAAGATTTAATTTTATTTAAATATTATTCTAAATAGTAAGATGTTAATTTAATAAATATTATAGTTATAGGTGATATGTTCAAATTATACAAAGTAAACAGTAGTCGGGAAATATTCGTTTTGTCGGGGAATATTATTTTTGTTAGAGAATATTCGTACGACGGCACCGAAATAACCAATCATTGGTGGACCCCACAACGAAATAATTGTCAGATATAGGAAGCAATAAAAACAACCTTTTTTTAAAAATTTGGCGAGAGAACTTTACAATTAAGCGTTGAAATACGGTGATAAAAGTACTGATGTCTGCGTTATTCCACGAAGAAGACGTGGCACTCCATAGTAGTACACAGTATTGAACAATATTTCTGATTATTAATAATTGCTAAAGTAGAAGCCACTAATTTGAGATCCCGAATTTTATGAAATAAAAGTATTCAATTTTTCTATTTTGGTAAATAGTTAAATTGATAAAAGTTTAAAGTTAAGGGTGATATTTGAAAATTTTGCAAAGTAAACAAGTTGTTATAAAATATTCGTTGTGTCGGGGAATATTCGTTTTAACAAGGAATATTAAATGACGACAACACAATCATTAGTGGACCCCTACAGCGGAAGTATTATCGTAGTTAAAAAATGATGTAATTATCTTTTTTATAAAAATAAATGAAATGAAAGTTTCTACCGTTAAACTATTGAACTACCCGGTAGTAAAAATGCTGATGTCTGGCGCGTGGTTGCATAGTAGCACACGGTATTGATTATTGATGCTTAAGTAAGAAGTCACTCAGTTATACTCAATTATTACTACAGTAATTATTGCATCATATCTTTCATATTATTGATTCAATTATTATCACAGTATTATCTGTATAATATTTATTATTATTAAATCAATAATTGAGAAGACAAAGTTATTCATATGATTATTTATAATATTGACAATGTCTAGAAGTTCTGTCAAGGAGAGGTTTGGTCACCTAATTGCACGTCAATAGGGAGAAATCCTTATCGGAAAGCCCTGTACTATCCCGAAAAAAAATTATAATAATATTAAATTTATATTCTTAAAACATATTGTTTGGACTTTGTCATTTATTTGGGTCAAACTAGTTATTTAATTTGTGTGGGCTAATAAATATTAATAAGTGATGGGTAAATTAATTTAGTACAATTTGGGCTTTAAAATTAATTAGGTTTAAATTATATGTGGATAATAAATCCTATTAGAACTAGGAGAATTAGTTAAATATTAATAATAAATAACTAAAACACAAACCCTATTATATACTCAAGCCATTATTCATCTGAAAGAAAAAGAAGGGCTACAACCTTTGTGAAGATTAGAATTGAATCCTTTTTGTTATACATGTAAGTCTATTTGTGGTTTCTTATTATATTTATTGAGTATAATATTCATATATATGTATATATGTGTGTTATCAGACTTCTTCTTGCACGAAATTAGAGGTGTTTTAATAGAAATTTTCTTTGTTATCGATTGGACAATACATGATTGATTAGACTAGTTATGCATATGTATATATAAGTTTGCCAGATTATTGTTGGATTAGAGTACATTGGATTATATTTATATATATATTGAACATGTAAAAAAAAAAAAAAAAAACTTTCCGAATCATGATTAAGCTTTCTGCATGTTAACCACCACTGACTCATGATATATATACTTATATCACAGTATTACTTTATTGAATGAATAAAGTATATTATATGTATAATATCTTTAGGTTATTAATTTTTTAAAGTATAATAAAAAGGAAAAAAAATGATTAGAAGATAAATTATAATTTAATTAAGGTTATTTTGTAAAATTGATGTAATTGGAGAATCAATTTCATATTATATAAATTATAATTAGTAAGTAACTTATAATTGTATTATTATTACCTTTTTATTAGACTCCAAGGAGGAATTTAAAGAGTTATTTTTGGAATATAAATTTTGGATTATTAGTTATTGATAAAAGGCGATGATTAAAGGCATATTAAATAGATTATGAATTACTTTGGAATTATTAGTTTGGATTGTTTTTAATTTGAGGTGAATATATTTAGGTTGCGAATAACGTTTCGTATTTGATATCGTTGACATTTGAGGGTAACATTTTATGGAGTGTGCTATAAATGGTTTGGAAGTATCAGGTACGGATTCCGTACTCTTTCAGCGATACCTTTGTTAAATTTGATTTGTTCGTTTTGTTCCTCGTTTTGAATTTCTGTTATTATTTCACATAATTGTTTCTTGTGAAATTGATATATTTATTTTATTTTGGAGTTGACACATTGGACTCGTACTTGTACTCTTTGAATGAGGCTATAATGTCTAATATTTATTTTGATAATTGTAGAGCGGTACATGTTGCTACCTTCTTTTTGAAACCTTGTGACTATAATTTGATTTGGTTCAACATGTACATATAGAACCCTTTTGTTGGTATTATGTCGCATGTGTTGTGACATGATATTTTTGTTAGAATATACCGTAGGGTATACCTGAGCTATAACCACCTGTAGGGGTACCACAAGCATGTCGTCTTGGCACGAGAGGCATGACACTTTCCGTGGCGGTGTGATTAGTCCACGGCGTCTCCATTTTGGGCTCCGGAGGAAGTGGGCCATTTGGTGTTTTATTGTGGGAGGCGTATGGGTTAACCTTAGTTTTCTGTTCTGCGGATTGGTGATGTTGTGCCAAACACACTATCCTATTTGCATACATTTGGATTCGCGGTCTAATGTGTGATTTGCCTGTGTGGCATTATTTTGGTTGCCTGTGTGGCATCATTTGATTTGCCTGTGTGGCATTAGTTTGACTTGCTTGTGTGGCAAGATATATTTTTGATCTCATTCGGTATGAAATAACTCCAGCCATTTGTTTCAGCCTATTATTTTATTGGATTAGTTTTCTTTGGTTTACATTGATTCAAGTCATTGAGTTAATTACTTGATTCGTTATTTCTTTATTCTCTTATTGGTTTTACGTCAATTATGTTGATTCGAGGATATATTCCATTCGGATCTTTGGATATTATATTTCCGATTCGTATTTGCACTTGAAGCTTTGTTCGAGATTTTGTCTCGATTATTTTATTATATCGGTTGTATATCTTTTGTATATCTGTATCCGTACTGGGCAATTGGCTCATGCTATATTTTTCTTCCGGCAGGTTTGCAGGGGTGATTCATGGCTAGTGTGATGAGAGTTTTTCCTTTGACCATTTAGGTTGATTCGAATTTTAAGTTTTGATTATTTTGACTCAGTTTAGAGAATTGTACTAATTACTTTATTAATGGATCACCACTATTAATATTTTGAGGTTGTTAGTGCTCTATTTATTTGTTTTAAGGTTTGTTGTGTTTTGCACGTGACCTCTCTTTCCTTTTCGGGAAGGGGGTGTTACAGAGATGGTATCAGAGCTTAGGTTCTTTCTTGTAGAAAACCTATTTAGGTTTGACCTGTGAGTTGTGGGTAAATCACTGGGTAAACGTAGGAGTTCGATTCGATTTTGTTCTCTGTTTGGTTGGTCTTGATTTTGATGAAGTGTCCTCTACTTTTCGAGTTGTAGTTGATTTGAGAAAGGTGAGATAATTTGTTAAGATTATCATTGTTATGCGTTGGAGCAATGATATTAGTTAATAATTGTGATTGAATCATTGAGGTGAATAAATCTATACTTTGTGCAGATAAGAAATGATCTTATATGAGATGCGCTTAATATATAAGTACTTATATCAGCGAATATTTTATATTGAAGAATTATTTGTTAGAGTTATGTCAGGCATCAATTATTATGAGATCTTAGAATTTGATTTGATTTGGGTTATGCTTTAAATTTTGTTAAGTTTGTGGATAATTTGAGGTATGTGTATCGGTGGGATATTATGATAAAGTGAAAGCTATTAAATACAGAGGATCTCTTGTAATTTTGAGTTGTAGAGGTTCGAGGTAATAAGATTAATCTTTTGGAGTAAATTAACTTTCCGGTTATTCTAGACTTTTTGTTATTCTAGTAAGATATTAAAATTATTTGATATGAAATTTCTTTGTGATAGTAAGATGAGATTTTGAAATTTGTTGAGTTAAGGTTTGCACTAAGAGAATGATTGATTTATTGAATGATTAGATATATTGTGACGCCCCCAAAATTAGGTATACATCACCCATCTTGTGTCGCCAGATACATGGTACAGAATACAAATACAACTTAATAATACAACTGTCGTGTACAATACGACAAAACATAAATTGTGAGTTTGAATACAATTATTGTCTACTAGAGAGTATACAAACTCAAAAGGATTCCTCATTACAATATTATCACATTATTTCACAGAATAGTGAAGACTACTAATGCACCATCTAGGACCATTACTCCGTTCCCCGATAGTCCCAGCTACGTTCTCATTTCCTGAAGAGACCAGTAAAAGAAAGGGTGAGCTCAACTAGCCCAGTAAGAAATATTATGACTAAGATAATGCAGAATAATTTATCGTTAGCCTTCAACAGTGTTAAACTGATAAAATATAATAACTATCAAGTTTAACTGCAGCGGAATAAACAATCCATTAGAATAGTCAAGTAGGGAATAAAATCTACTATCTTCTATGATTTAAAAAGTTTTTCATCACTTTTATCGTTGGGACTCAGCTTAATAAATAATCCACATCATCGAATCACCCCAGACTACTGACCAAGGATATTCTTTTAGTATCACGACCACGAATTATCCATGCACTACTGCTTAAAGATAATCATGTTTTCATCAACGGTCCGATCATGCCATAAAACAATTCATCTTTGCACTACGACCAAAAAGAGAATCCATAGCCATAATCATACCAAAAAGCGTCCATCAATGCACTACGGGCCAATGAGGACTTTTTTCACATCATTTGTAACATTACGGTTATGATTATACCTAGAATAATCCTCGGTCATAATCATACCAAGTCCATCTATGCATTACAGCCACAGATGACTTTCAACAAAATATAAACATGAGGATGATGACAATGATATAAGAATTCAATAAAACAAGTTCAAGAATTAATTTATCTCAGGAACCGATAACGTCCAAATTGTCAACATGATAATTGCTTTGTAGAGTAAAATTCAAGAATGCTCGGAAGAATATTTCCATGAAAAGATCTTTGGATGATGCGCAAATATCAAGGATATTCCACTAATTTCATGGATTATAGAAGTCAAAGTTTTAACTTATTTGAGTATAATAAAGAATGGAATAACAAAAGAAATCACCATGCATCGATAGACACACATGCGAGGTTATTCCAACGAGAATAATAAATAACGGAACCGGTCCAAGCGAAAAGCAGCAAGCGAGGATATTCCAATGTAATAATAAATAATGGAACCGAGGTTAGGCGTAAAAGCATGCAGACATGATATTCCAACAGAATAATAAATAACGGAACCGAGTCCCACAGAAAAGCATATGCAGAACAAGATATTCAACGAGAATAATAAAGAATGGAATATTAGAAGAATTTCACCATGTATAAAGTATTTTGCATAGATAGGTTATTCCAACATAATAATAAAGAATGGAATAAATGAAGAATTTCACAAAGTATAGGGTGGCAGCGTATCTGAGTTATTCAATGAATAATAAAGAATGGAATAATGAAGTTCTCTTCTTGAATACAAAAGAAATAACACCCACTAGTAAAAAAAGCTGGATATAGGAGTAGTGAAGTAGCAGGCTTCTCTTCTTCTATAGATTTTCTCTCTATAACTTCTCTCTATAATTTCTCTCTATAAAAAGTGCTCTATAGCTTTAGTGAATTGGTGAGAAATGAAGGAAGAATGAGCTTCTATTTATAGAAAAATAAAGTTTCGATAATTGCATATTTTGGGGTCAAAAAATTACAGAACAATACCTCCAACTTTTATTTCATTTTTAATTTAGTCCTGCAAGTATTATCAAACTTACACCACCTCCCCTAATAGTAAATAATGTGAATCAATAGTTCTAGACATGTGAAAATACGAATTATAGTATAGTACCTCCATCTATACCTCCATTTTTAACTTAGTCATGCAAGTATTATCAATCTTGCACCAACTCCCCTAATAGTAACAAGAATGTGAAATAATAGTATACACATGTGAACAAATAGTTATAATCATGTAAAATAATAGCAATAAATTGCTCATTTATCCGGTTAAATACCCGATTAGTCAAAATAACCTCCAGACATCAATTTTTATCGAAATAAATGTCGATTTTCACTAACACAAATAATTCCAACATAATGAAACTATTTTTATCAAAAATATAAATTTTGAAATTTTGAAGTTTGACTTTTTCGAAAAAAGTCAACTATTGACTTTTTGACCAAATAGTAAAAATCGACAAATTTTGTGTTTATAGTCTATTTTTACTAATTTCATCGTTTCGGACTCAAATATCACGTCCGTGTCTCCAAATTCAACTCCGAGCACAACTTCAATATTAATAACATTCATCATTAATATTATAACTCATAATATTTATCAACCAGGTCGTTCCCAGGAAAGAAGGGGCTTTCCAATAAGGATTTCTTCCTATTGACGCGCAATTAGGTGACCAAACCTCTCCTTGACAGAACTTCTAGACATTGTAAATATTGAAATTTAATAATATGAATAACTTTGTCATCTCAATTATTGACTTAATAATATATCATATAATGCAGATGATACTGTGACAATAATCGAATCAATAATATGAGAGATATGATGCAATAATTACTATAACAATAATTGAGTATAAGCGGTGACTTCTCACGTAAGCTTCAATAATCAATACCAGGTGTGCTTCTTATGCAACCACGCGTATTCATTGTACTTTACTACCAAGAGTAGTTCAACATTAGATAACGGTAAAACTTCCGTCGTTATTTTCAATAAAATACTTTTGTCGTTTTCTCGATCCGACAATAATTCCGTTGTGGGGTCCACCAAGGATTATGCCGTCGTACGGATATTCCCCGTCCAAAAGAATATTCACCGACCAATCGAATATTATATAACAACTTGCATACTTTGTAAAATTTATAAATACTACCCACAACTATAATATTATCTCAAATTCACACCATAATATTAAAAAAATATTTCGAGAAAATTAAATCTTTATTCGTAAAATTTGGGATTTTACAATCTCCGCTCCTTATGAAATTTCGCCCTCGAAATTTATGTACGTACCTGATATGGCAAACAGATGAGTACACTTCACCAAATTCTAACTCTTGAGGTATAACCTTTAAGCGTAGAATATATTCAAGGATTTTAACAGGTACATCTTCATACGTTAAATTATCCACTATCTCGTCTGGTTCTAAATCAATAATGTGGTTCGGGTCGTCCACATATTTACGTAACATCGAGACGTGACAAACGTTATAAACACGCAACATATTTGGCGGTAAAACGAGTCTATAAGCCATAGTTCCTACTCGATCGAGGATTTCAAATGAGCCAATTAAATCGAGGGTTGAGATTTCCTCTCTTCATCAATTCTTGCTTCTAGAATAACGCCCTCTTGAACCTTCTTCTTCCCATTCATCAGCTCAGAGTATGTAACTTGAGCGGCTTTAACTTTATCGATTAAAGTCGATTCTACTCGTATATTAGCTATCTTCACATGGGTCTCTAGAGTCTTTAACTCTATCTTCATCATTTGTAAGTTATACAAAAATGGGTTTTATGTTAACAACGTCACACTCGTAAACGCATACTATCTTCTACTCAATGCTTCAGCTACCACGTTCGCTCTTCCACGATGATATTGAATGGTACGATCGTAATCTTCAACAGCTCGAGCCAACGTCTTTGGCGCATGTTACGTTCATTTTGGTTGATGAAATATTTAAGGGTTGAAGAAATGGGTTTTATCTTTGAAGTCGATACAAAATTTGATTTCACATTCTGGGGTAGGCTAAGAAGTCTTCAAGAATACGTCAAGAAATTTATTAACGATAGAATTATCATTCAAAACTGTGACTCTCATCCATGACTTGGATAATACGTCACATTGATACCTTTCCACTTGCTATCTTTATTCACGATGTCACCTACAGAAAGCGGTGTATTCCTAGACTTGGAAGTCACCAGCGAAAGGCTCGAGGCTTTTTACTTATGGCTTGATATGACAATGATTGACTTTAGTGGTTTGGTTACTTAAAATGTTAGGAATATGAAAGCTAACAACCTTACGAAAAACATGATGAGTAGTTAACTAATCGATTCCAAAAATCACATCCATGCAAATATTTTCAAAGTGATAAGATCGACAGTAACGTGAAAGTGTTGATTTGAATCAAACAAGATTTATAAATAGTAGAGAAATGTGAAGGTTTCTCCCAACCGAGTTTCAACAGATAAATCAAAGTCTAACTTCTAGGAGTTAAATTCAAACATTGAATACAACTAGGTGAAATAAAAGAGTGAGTAGAATCGGTATCAACACGGTATAGACTTCATTAAAAGTTTATGATTAACTTACCCGTGATAATTTTATTCGGGTTCCTCGTTACGAAAAAAAATGCTCTCTTAAACTAGGTTTGGCTTATGCAGGACATCCTTTGGCATCACTATTCCGGTTGGACTTGACTTCACCATACGACAAAATCGAGCTAGGTGACCTTCTCTTCCAGTAATTATAGCATGCTTTTGAATGGCATCACGCAGATTTTGGGTGATGTGTCCCTCCCTCCGCATTTGAAGCATATGATAGGTGGTCGATTCTCCTTCCTTCCTTAACTGCTTGGTCTTTGGTCTTTGGCGTCTTTCCATCATTGTTGAATCTCCTCTTCTTGAAATGTCCATTCTTATTATTTTGACCATGATTACCACCGAAGTGGTTACCATTTCTGGCATGTTGATTCCCTCCATGCTTATTGTCACTTCTTTGATGACTGTTATCACCGGTATTGTCATTTTGCCGGCTGCTTTCTTTTGGTTGCGTTGACTCGTTATCGCGCTCCAATAACTGAGCCCTATTTACAACATCTGAGTACAAACACAGTTTATGAGAAATAAGATATTGACGTATCTCCGGTTTTAAACCTCTTAAAAACATTCGCGTCATTCTCTCCTCATTATCAACCAAATGGGACGCAAATCGAGACAACTCCGTAAACTTGGCTTCGTACTGCGACACGGTCATGTTGTTTTGCTCCAACTTGATAAATTCCACCTCCTTCATGTGACGAATGCTTTCGGGAAAGTACTTGTCATTGAACAGCTCTTGGAACTTCTCCCAAGACATCTTGAGTGCGTCAGGTTGGGTACGTTTTACAGATTCCCACCAGTGATTTGCCTCTTCACGCAACATAAAGGTGGTAAAGGGAACCTTTTGCTCCTCAGAGCATCCCAAGACATCAAATATCTTGGTGATCTGCTTTAACCACGTCTCTGCCTTAAGTGGTTCTGGCTTTCCCAAAAACTCCGGTGGTCCTAGCTCCTTGAATTGCGTAGCGGTGACCAACCGTAGGTTGCTATTGTTTCCTCCTGTATTATGCACAGGAGCCGCCTGCGCCTAATGTTGCATGAATTCTAAAAAGCTCTTAAACGTATTGTCGTTTCGTCGATTGATCGGTGTTGTTGTTTACAGGAGGATTATCGCCATCTGTTGCACATTGTCACGATTATTGATCATGGAGAATCAAGCGGTCTCGTGCTCCATTGCTATTCTCAACATTCTCGGATGTCATTTTTGACATCTTGCCACAAAACAAAGGTTAATCGACATGTAACATATTATCCCTATATTACGATGACCAATTAAATACCAAATAAACTTAGGTAGGTCATACTAGCGAAGAATTCCCGTCTCTCCCTCCTAGTTCTATTCTCACATCTTAGCCAGGATCATATCCTAAGCTTTGATACTAACCAATTGTGATGCCCCCAAAATTAGGTATACATCACCCATCTTGGGTCGCCGGATACATGAGTGCATGAATACAAATACAACTCGATAATACAATTGTAGGTATACAATACGACAAAACATAAACTGTGAGTTTGAATATAATTATTGTCTACTAGAGAGTATACAAACTCAAAAGGAGTCCTCATTACAATATTATCACACTATTTCACAGAATAGTGAGGACTACTAATGCACCATCTAGGACCATCACTCCGTTCCCCGACTAGTCCCAGCTACGTTCTCATTTCCTGAAGAGAACAGTAAAAGAAAGGGTGAGCTCAACTAGCCCAGTAAGAAATATTATGATTAAGATAATGCAGAATAATTTATCGTTAGCCTTCAACAATGTTAAACTGATAAAATATAATAACTATCAAGTTTAACTGCAGTGGAACAAGCAATCCATTAGAATAGTTAAGTAGGGAATAAAATCTACTATCTTTTATGATTTAAAAGGTTTTTCATCACTTTTATCGCTGGGACTCAGCTTAATAAATAATCCACATCATCGAATCACCCCTGCACTATGGCCAAGGATATTCTTTAGTATCACGACCACAAATTATCCATTCACTACTGATAAAGATAATCATGTTTTCATCAATGGTCCTGATCATGCCATAAAACAATTCATCTTTGCACTACGACCAAAGAGAATCCATAGCCATAATCATACCAAAAACTGTCCATCAAATGCACTACGGGCCAATGAGGACTTTTTCACATCATTTGTAACATTACGGTTATGATTATACCGAATAATCCTCAGTCATATTCATACCAAGTCCATCTACGCACCTACTGCCATGAGATGACTTTCAACAAAATATAAACATGAGGATGATGACAATGATATAAGAATTCAATAAAACAAGTTCAAGAATTAATTTATCTAGGAACCGATAACGTCCAAATTGTCAACATGATCTTGCTTTGTAGAGTAAAATTCAAGAATGCTCGAAGAATATTTCCATGAAAAGATCTTTGGATGATGCGCAAATATCAAGGATATTCCACTAATTTCATGGATTATAGAAGTCAAAGTTTTAACCAGTGAGTATAATAAAGAATGGAATAACAAAAGAAATCACCATGCATACGATAGGCCTTACAGCGAGTTATTCCAACAGAATAATAAATAACGGAACCGGTCCCACGTAAAATGCTGCCAAGCGAGGATATTCCAACATAATAATAAATAACGGAACCGAGTTAAAGCAGAAAAGCGAAACGACAAGATATTCTAATGAGAATAATAAATAACGGAACTGAGTTTGGTAAAACGCATTACATAGGATATTCCAACGAATAATAAAGAATGGAATATTAGAAGAATTTCACCATGTATGCAGTACTTTGCATAGACAGATTATTCCAACATAATAATAAAGAATGGAATAACAGAAGAATTTCACAAAGTATAGGGTAGCCCGCATATACATGTTATTCCAACAGAATAATAAAGAATGGAATAACAGAAGTTCTATTCTTGAATACAAAAGAAATAACACCACTTACCGTAAAAGAAACTGGATATAGGAGTAGTGAAGTAGCAGGCTTCTCTTCTTCTATAGATTTTCTCTCTATAGCTTCTCTCTATAATTTCTCTTTAAGTGCTCTATAGCTTTAGTGAATTGGTGAGAAATGAAGAAAGAATGAGCTTCTATTTATAGAAAAATATAGTTTCGATAATTGCACATTTTGGGGCTCGAAAAATTACAGAACAATACCTCCAACTTTTCTTTCATTTTTAATTTAGTCCTGCAAGTATTATCAAACTTACACCACCTCTCCTAATAGTAAATAATGTGAATCAATAGTAAATCATGTGAATCAATAGTTCTAGACATGTGAAAATACAAATTACACGATATAGTACCTCCATACATACCTCCATTTTTAACTTAGTCACGCAAGTATTATCAATCTTGCACCAAATCCCCTAATAGTAACAAGAATGTGAAACAATAGTATACACATGTGAACAAATAGTTATAATTATGTGAAATAATAGCAATCAATTGCTCATTTATCTAAGGTTAAATACTGGATTGGTCAAAATAACCTCCAGGACATCAATTTTATCGAAATAAATGTCGATTTTCACTAACACAAATAATTCCAACATAATGAAACTATTTTTATCAAAAATATAAATTTTGAAATTTCAAAGTTTGACTTTTCCCAAAAAAGTCAAGCTGTTGACTTTTGACCAAATAGTAAAACCAAAGAAATTTTGTGTTTATAGTCTATTTTACTAATTTCATCGTTAGGACTCAAATATCACGTCGCGTCTCCAAATTCAACTCCGAGCACAACTTCAATATTAATAACATTCATCATTAATATTATAACTCATAATATTTATCAACCGGTCGTTCCCGGGAAAGGGGCTTTCAATAAGGATTTCTCCCTATTGGCCTGCCTTGATTAGGTGACCAAACCTCTCCTTGTGAGAACTTCTAGACATTGTAAATATTGAAATTTAATAATATGAATAACTTTGTCATCTCAATTATTGACTTAATAATATATCATATAATGCGGATGATCTTTGTGACAATAATCGAATCAATAATATGAGAGATATGATGCAATAATTACTATAGCAATAATTGAGTATAATCGAGTGACTTCTTACATAAGCATCAATAATCAATACAGGTGTATTGCTACTATGCAACCACGCCATATTCTTTGTACTTTTACTACCGAGTAGTTCAACGAAGATTAACGGTAAAACTTTCGGTAGTTATTTTCAATAAAATACTTTTGTTGTTTTCTCGAAATGCATAATAATTCCGTTGTGGGGTCCACTAATGATTATGTCGTCGCATGCGGATATTCCCCGACAAAAGAATATTCCTCGACCAATCGAATATTATATAACAACTTGCATATACTTTTGCAAAATTTATAAATCTACCCACAACTATAATATTATCTCAAATTCACACCATAATATTAAAAAAAATATTTCGAGAAAATTAAATCTTTATTCGTAAAATTTGGGATTTTACATATATAATAAGTGATGAATCCAATATATCTTAAGAGATTTTGAAAGCTATAATTTGCTTATTCAGATAGTAGGATATATGATTTGGAGTTTGGTATGGTGATGGAGAGATCTTTGTAGTAGTATATTTTTGGTGTAATAATATTTGAGAACTATTTTGATTTGAGGTTATGATATTTTGAAACTCTTAAGAACTTAGGAGAGTTGGTGATAATATTTGAGAACTATTTTTGGTGTACATGTTGCTACCTTCTTTTTGAAACCTTGTGACTATAATTTGATTTGGTTCAACATGTACATATAGAACCCTTTTGTTGGTATTATGTCGCATGTGTTGTGACATGATATTTTTGTTAGAATATACCGTAGGGTATACGAGCTATAACCACCGTGTAGGGGTACCCTGCATGTCGTCTTGCACGAGAGGCATGACACTTTCCGTGGCGGTGTGATTAGTCCACTGGCGTCTCCATTTTAGGCTCGGGAGGAAGTGGGCCATTTGGTGTTTTATTGTGGGGCGTATGGGTTAACCTTAGTTTTACGTTCGCGGATTGGTGATGTTGTGCCAAACACACTATCCGATTTGCATACATTTGGATTCGCGGTCCAATGTGTGATTTGCCTGTGTGGCATTATTTTGGTTGCCTGTGTGGCATCATTTGATTTGCCTGTGTGGCATTAGTTTGACTTGCTTGTGTGGCAAGATATATTTTTGATCTCATTCGGTGTGAAATAACTCCGACCATTTGTTTTTGACTATTATTTTATTGGATTAGTTTTCTTTGGTTTCATTCGATTCAAGTCATTGAGTTAGTTACTTCAGTTCGTTATTTCTTTATTCTCTTATTGGTTTCGTCAATTATGTTGATTCAGATATATTCCATTCAGATCTTTGGATATTATATTTCCGTTCGTATTTGCACTTGAAGCTTTGTTCAGTATTTTGTCTCAGTTATTTTCGTATATCAGTTGTATATCTTTTGTATATCTGTATCCGTACTGGGCAATTGGCTCATGCTATATTTTTCTTCCGGCAGGTTTGCAGGGGTGATTCATGGCTAGTGTGATGAGAGTTTTTCCTTTGACCATTTAGGTTGATTCGAATTTTAAGTTTTGATTATTTTGACTCAGTTTAGAGAATTGTACTAATTACTTTATTAATGGATCACCACTATTAATATTTTGAGGTTGTTAGAGCTCTATTTATTTGTTTTAAGGTTTGTTGTGTTTTGCACGTGACCTCCCTTTCCTTTTCGGGAAGGGGGTGTTACAAGCCCCCTCTTTCATAGGAATGATCTGGTTGTTAAATATTGTGAGTTATAATATTAATGATGAATAAGTTCGTATTGATTAAAGATGAAATTGATAGTTCCATTGTGTTGGAATTATTAGTGTTAGTGGAAATCGACATTTATTTCGATAATAATTGATGTCTGGAGGTTATATTGACCAATCGGGTAATTAACCAGATAAATGAGCAATTAATTGCTATTGATTCACATGATTATAACTAGTTGTTCACATGTGTGTACTATTGATTCACATTCTTGTACTATTAGGGGAGTTGGTGCAAGATTGATAATACTTGCATGACTAAGTTTAAAATTGAGGTATAGATGGAGGTACTATACTGTAATTCATATTTTACTATTGATTCACATGATTAAATGATTAAATTATTGATTCACATTATTTACTATTAGGGGAGGTGGTGCAAGTTTGATAATACTTGCAGGACTAATTTAAAAATAAAAGAAAAGAGAAAGGTATTATACTGTAATATTCTGAGCCCCAAAACATGCAATTATCGAAACTATATTTTCCTATAAATAGAAGCTCATTCCTTTATTATTTTTCACCAATTCACTAAAGCTATAGAGCAATTATTATAGAGAGAAATTATAGAGAGAAAGAAGAAGAGAAGTCTGCTACCTCACTATTCCAGTATCCAGTTTTCTTCTGATGTAAGGGGTATTATTCTTTCGTATTCATGAAGAGAGTTATTTTATTTCAATACTTGTAGGGGGTATTATTTCTTTCGTATTCATGAAGAGAGTTATTTTCTTTCAATACTTGTAAGGGATATTATTATTATAGTAAGGGATATTATTATTATAGTAAGGAGTATTATTTCTTTCGTATTCATGAAGAGAGCTATTGTTATTTCATTCTTTATTATTATGTTAGAATAACTTTATCTATCAAAATCTTTGCATACATGGTGAAATTCTTACATTATTCCATTTTTTATTATTACATTGGAATATATCACATGCGTGTGGATTATGCATGACTGGTTCCATTCTTTATTATTACATTAGAATATCATATGCATGCGGATTCTGCATAACACAGTTCCATTATTTATTATTACATTGGAATAACATGTCCGCGTAATGGTCTATCGCGTACTGGTGAATTTTTACATTATTCCATTCTTTATTATTCTATTGGAATAACTTGTCATGTGGATTACCACGTGCATGGAGAATGATCCTTCGTATTCATTCTTTATTAAATTGTGGAAATGATGCATCTACGTGGATTATCGCATGGCGGGTGAAAATCCATTTTGCGCTTCAGTATATTCTATTATACTGCGTATGAGATATCGGATTTTTTGTACTCGTCATGGAATATCATTTTCTTTGGTATTTTTTTACGAGTTCTTATTCTGAGTTAGTATTCACCCGATTACTATTCACTCTAGTATTATTCACTTTCGGGTATTGGGGCACTTTTCGTGCTGCAGTACTATTCATGATTCTTATTTCACGGAGTTCTTTATTCACGGTTACTAATTACTCTAGTATTATTCACTCGGGTATTTGGGACACTTTTCATGCTGGGGTACTATTCACGAGGTACTATTCCTGAAGTACTATTTATGGGGTACTATTCACCCAAAAAATATATTTCTTTTTTCTGTCCAAATTATTTTTGGTACATGAATATTATTCTTGAATTTTACTCCACAAAGCAGTATCATGTTGACAATTTGGATATTTTTAAACTCTGGATAAATTTAAAGTCTTTAATATTTATCCTTGATTTCGTTTGATTAATGCTTATATATCATTGTCATCAACCTCATGCTTATATTGTGATGAAAGTCATCTTTGGCTTACGTGCATAGATGGATTGTTGATTATTGGTTTTATAGTTGTATATTTTTGGCTTACGTGCAAAGATGGACTGTTGATTATTGGTTTTATAGTTATATATCTTTGGCTTACGTGCAAAGATGGACAGGTGTATGACATGATCATGACCACTGGTGATACTAACGAATATCCTTGGCCGTAGTACATGGATAATTTGATGATGTGATTGGCAGGATCATGACCATTAGTTAACAGTTGAATGTCTTTGGCCGTAGTGCATTGACAAAAAATTTGTTAGGAATAAGCATGTTAATGTTATTCTTATTTACATATGATTTGATTATGATATATATGAATGAATATGCAAGTATGCTTGCATTAAGAAAAGTTATAAAGTCCTTTAATAGATAATAGAAACATGTGTATAAGGACTTAGAATGAATTGATCAAATATGTTAGGTTGATCCTACATAAGCAAAACAGCTTTTTAAAGTCCTTAAAAAGAAATGATGTACAAGGACTATAAACATAGAAAGATCAAGCATGTTAGGTTGATCTTATGATGTAATAGATAGGCTTGTCTGATCGTCGAGCACTGCACAAGAAATCGTAGTCTGCCAGGAGAGTCAAGAAAACTCGAGAACTATCAAGGCAGAATCGTAGTCTACAAGATAAGTAGTCTTGGAGTTCGTAGACTGCCAGGAGAGACGAGGAAGGATCGTAGTGTGTCGAGTAGAACTTCCTCAGGACCGTAGTCTGCTGAGGAAGTCATGTTCAAAATCGTGAGACGACACGCCTCTGAGGCGTAGAACATCTGTAGAAGCCAAGTCAGAAACGTAGACTACACTCGGAGTCGTAGAGTCTACTGATGCCAAAGCCAAGTCAAGGATCGTAGACTACACTCTAAGTCGTAGAGTCTATTGATTACACGCAGAGATCGTAGTCGAGCAAGATCAGATGAAGACATCGAGCACAAAGACAGAAAACGTAAAGTGTCAAGATCTGATCCCGAAGTCGAAGGGTCTGCACAGCAAAAGCTGAATCGTAGAGTGCAGAACCACGATGTTGAGGAAATGACTTGGGAATTAGAATCCGAAATGAAATCAAGGTATCCTCACCTCTTCGACATACCAGGTGCGCACCCTAATTTCGAGGACGAAATTTCATAAGAAGGGGAGGTTGTAAGACACCAACTTTTTGAATAAAGATTAAATTTTTCTCGAAATATATTTTTGAATATTATGGTGTGGATTTGATATAATGTTATAGTTGTGGGTAATATTTACAAATTTTGCAAAGTACGCAAGTTGTTATATAATATTCGATTGGTCGGGGAATATTCCTTTTAACAGGGAATATTAAATACAACTGACAATCATTGGTGGACACCTACAACGGAATTATTTGTCGGATTGAGAAAGCGACAAAAATACTTTATGAAAATAACGGCGGAAGTTTTACACTGGTTAAGCTATTTGAAACACCGGTGTTAAAGAAATGCGAATCTGGCGTGGTTGCATAGTAACACACGGTATTGATTATTGATGCTTACGTGAGAAGTCACTCGGTTATACTCAATTATTACTACGATAATTCTTTGCATCATATCTATCATATTATTGATTCAATTATTGTCACGGTATCATCCGCATAAAATATTTTTTTAAATCAATACTTGAGATGACAAAGTTATTCATATTATAAAGCGCAATATTTACAATATCTAAAAGTTCTATCGAGGAGAGGTTTAGTCACTTAAATTAGCGCTTGCGCTAATAGGGAGAAATCCTTATCGAAAGCCCTCTTTCACAGGAACGACTGGTTGATAAATATTGTGAGTTATAATATTAATGATGAATGTTGTTCGGAGTTGAATTTGGAGACGCGGACGTGATATTTGAGTCCGGAACGACGAAATTAGTAAAAATAGTCTATAAACACAATTTTCCGGGATTCACTATTTGGTCAAAAAGTCAACAGTTGACTTTTTTGGGAAAAGTCAAACTTTTAAATTTCAAAATTTATATTTTTGATAAAAATAGTTTTATTATGTTGGAATTGTTTGTGTTAGTGAAAATCGACATTTATTCCGATGATAATTGATGTATAGGGGTTGTATTGATAAATCGGGTAATTTATCGGATAAATGAGCAATTAATTGCTACTAATTCATATGCTTATATAACTATTTGTTCACATATGTGTACTATTGAATCACATTATTTACTATTAGGGGAGTTGGTGCAAGATTGATAATACTTGCATGACTAAGTTAAAAATTGAGGTATAGATGGAGGTACTATACTGTAATTCGTATTTTTCACATGATTATACTATTGATTCACATGATTGAACTATTGATTCACATGATTGAACTATTGTTTCACATTATTTACTATTAGGGGAGTTGGTGCAAGATTGATAATACTTGCAGGACTAAATTAAAAATAAAAGAAAAGTTGGAGGTATTGTACTGTAATTTTTCGAGTCCCAAAATGTGCAATTATCGAAACTATATTTTCCTATAAATATAAGCTCATTCTTCCTTCATTTCTCACCAATTCACAAAAGCTTTAGAGCGATTATTATAGAGAAAAATTATAGAGAGAAAGAAGAAGAGAAATGCAACTACACCATTTATTCCAGTATCCAGTTTTTCCAAGGTAGGGAGTATTATTTCTTTCTTATCTATGAAGAGAATTTCTGTTATTCCATTCTTCTTATTCTATTGGAATAACCTGTATACGCGGGCTACCCTATACTTGGTGAAATTCTTCCGTTGTTCCATTCTTTATCATTTTGTTGGAACATCTTGTGCATGCGTTCTCTACGGACAATTACATCTTTATTATTACATTGGAATATCACATGCATGCGTTCTACATGGACTGATTAAAGTCTTTATTATTCATTGGAATATCAAGTGCATGCGTTCTCTGTGGGACGATTACATCTTTATTATTACATTGGAATATCACATGCATGCGTTCTACATGGGACACGATTCCGTTATTTATTATTACATTGGAATAACTCTTTTGCGCGCGGTCTATTGCATGCTTGGTGATTTCTTTTATTATTCCATTCCTTATTATACTCGGTTGGTTAAAGTTTTGACTTTATACTCCATGAAATTAGTGGAATATCCTTGATATTTGCGCTTCATCCAAAGATCTTTTCATGGAAATATTCTCTCCGAACATTCTTGAATTTTACTCTACAAAGCGGTATCATGTTGACAATTTGGACGTTATTAGTTCCTGGATAAAATAATTTTTGAACTTGTTTTATTGAATTCTTATATCATTGTCATCATCCTCATGTTTATATTTTGTTGAAAGTCATCATGGGCCTATAGTGCATAGATGGACTTGGTATGATTATGACCGGGGATTATTCGATTGTAATCATCGCTTAACCGTAATGTTACAAATGATGTGGAAAAAGTCCTCATTGGCCCGTAGTGCATTGATGGATAGTTGTTGGCATGATCATGACCATTAATGAATACACAAATATTCTTGGCCCGTAGTGCATGGATAATTGTGGTCGTGATACTAAAGAATATCCTTGGTAGTAGTGCATGGGTGATTTGATGATGTGGATTATTTATTAAAAGTCGAGTCCCGGTGATAAAAGTGATGAAAACCTTCTAAATCATAAAAGATAGTAGATTTTATTCTCTCTTGACTCTTTTAATGGATTGCTTGTTCACCGCAGTTAAACTTGATAGTTGTTATATTGTATCGGTTTAACATGTTGAAAAGGCTACGATAATATATTACGCATTATCTTAGTCATAATATTTCCCTCTTTGGGCTAGTTGAGCTCACCCTTTTACTTTTATTGTTCTCTTGAGAAATGAGAGCGTAGCGAGGGGACTAGTCGGGGAGCGGAGTGACGGACCAGATGATAGCATTAGTAGTCCTCACTATTCTGTGAAATAGTGTGATAATAATTGTAATGATGACTCCTTTTGAGTTTGTATAATCTCTAGTAGACAATATTTGTTTTCAAACTCACGACTTATATTTTGTCGTATTGTACACGACAGTTGTATTATTAAGTTGTATTTGAATTTATGTACCATGTAAGTGGCGACCCAAGATGGGTGACGTATACCTAATTTTGGGGGCGTCACATATTCGATATAATCATGACCGTAATATTACAAATGATTGGAAAAAAGTCCTCATTGGCCCATAGTGCATTGATGGACAGTTTTTGGTATGATTATGGCTATGGATTCTCTTCGGCCAAGGGTGCAAAGATGAATTATTTTATGGCATGATCATGACCATTGATGAATACACGAATATTTGGCCCATAGTACATGGATAATTTGTGGTCATTGATCTTAATGAATATCTTTGGTAGTAGTGCGGGGATGATGTGGATTATTTATTAATTTGAGTCTCAAATGATAAAAAAATCTTGAAAAAGCTTTTAAATCATAGAAGATAGTAGATTTTATTCTCTACTTAACTCTTCTAATGGATTGCTTGTTCGTTGCAGTTAAACTTGATGTTTGTTATATTTTATCAGTTTAACACTGTTGAAGGCTAATGATAATTTATTCTGCATTATCTTAGTCATAATATTTCTTACTAGGCTAGTTGAGCTCACCCTTTTGCTTTCATTGTTCTCTTCAGGAAATGAGAGCGTAGCAGGGACTAGTCGGGGAACGGAGTGACGGTCCAGATGATAACATTAGTAGTCTTCACTATTCTATGAAATAGTGTGATAATAAATGTATTGAAGACTTATTTTGAGTTTGAATAATGTCTAGAAAACAATATTTGTATTAAAACTCACAGCTCACTTTGTATATTTAAGGTTGTATTTGTATTTTGTACCATGTATTTGGCGACTTAGAATAGGTGATGTATACCTATTTTGGGGGCGTCACAATAGACAACAAGTTTTAGATCAAAACTGCAGTGAAATAAGCAATCCATTAGAAGAGTCAAGTAAAGTATAAAGTCTACTATCTTCTATGATTTAAAAAGTTTTTCATCAACTTTATCGCTGAGACTCAGCTTAATAAATAAAATCGAATCATCCATGCACCACGGCCAATGATATTCATGTAATCATCAATGGTCATGACTATACCAAATAATCCCTGGTCATAATCATACAAACAACTGTCCACTAATGAATTACAGGCCAATGAGGACTTTTACCACATCATTCGTCACATTACAGTCATGATTATACCGAATAATCCCTGGTCATAATCATACCAAGTCCATCTACGCACGTAAGCCAAAGATGACTTTCAACATAATATAAGCATGAGGATGATGACAATTCAATAAAATAAGTTCAATAATAAATTTTAAAGATTTATAAATTAATTTATCCATGAACCAATAACGTCCAAATTGTCAACATGATACTGCTTTGTAGAGTAAAATTCAAGAATGCTCAGAAGAATATTTTCATGAAAAGATCTTTGGATGAAGCGTTAAATATCAAGGATATTCCACTAATTTCATGGAGTATAGAGCCAAAGCTTTAACCAATTGAGTATAATAGAATATATGAAAGCCGCAAATGGATTTTACGCGCCATGCAAATAATCCACGTGAGACAGATCATTTTCACGGTTTAATAAGGAATGAATACAAAGGATCATTCACCATGCATGTGGTAATCCACATAGGTGAGTTATTCAACGAGAATAATAAAGAATGGAATAATGTAAGAATTCACCATGCATGCGATAGAAGCCGCATGACGAGTTATTCCAGCAGAATAATAAAGAATGGAACCAATTCAACGCGTAATCCTTATGAGACGAGGATATTCCAACGTAATAATAAAGAATGGAACGTGTCATCGCGTAATCACTTGACGGCGGGATATTCAACAGAATAATAAAGAATGGAATATCACCGAAATTCACCGTGCATGTGATAAAGTCAAGATGCATAACGAGTTATTCCAGCGAGAATAATAAAGAATGGAATAACAGAAGAATTTTATTAGGTATGCGGTACTTCGCATAAACAGGTTATTCTAACATAATAATAAAGAATGGAATAACAACCCTTACGAGTATTGAAAGAAAATAACTCTCTTCATGAATACGAAAGAATAATACCCCTTACGAGTACAACAAATAATATCCCTTACCTTAGAAAAACTGAATACTGGAGTAGTGAAGTAGCATAATACTTTTCTTTTTTCTCTCTATAGTTTCTCTCTCTAGAGTTTCAGTGAATTCGTAAGAAATAATGAAGGAATGAACTTCTATTTATAGGAGAATGGAGTGAACAGTAACTAATTCATGAACGGTCCAGATTCATTTACTTTTAAACGGACGGTCCATATTGATTTACTATTAAAACTTAAAGCAACGGTCTATACTGATTTACTATTAAAACTTTAAACCAGCGATCCATATTGATTTACTATTATAACTTTCCACCAGCGGTCCATATTGATTTACTATTATATCTTCAACCAACGATCCATATTGATTTACTATTACAACTTCAACCAACGGTCTGAAAAATTATCACATCTCCTCATGGAATAATATTGTAACCAAAAATGATTTGGACCGAAAAGAAATATATTTTTTGGGTGAATAGTACCCGTAAATAGTACTTGAGAATAATACCCGAAGTGAATAGTACTAGGAACCACGAAAAGTGTCCCAAATACTCAGTGAACAATACTAGAGTAAATAGTAATGTCGGGTGAATAGTAACCATGAATAGTAACTTAGTGAATAGTACTCAAACACGAAAAGTGCCCCCCGAATAATTCATTGGTCAATATAACCTCCAGACATCAATTATTATCGAAATAAATATCGATTTCTACTAACACTAATAATTCCTACACAATGGAACTATCAATTTCATCTTTAATCAACACGAACTTATTCATCATTAATATTATAATTCACAATATTTAATAACCGAGTTGTTCCCGGGAAGCAGGGGCTTTTAGATAAGGATTTCTCCTTATTGGCGCACAATTAGGTGACAAACCTCTCCTCGATGTGAACTTCTAGACATTGTCAATATTGCAAATAATAGTATGAATAACTTGCCGTCTCAATTATTGATTTAATAATATATCATATTATCACGGATGATCTTGTGACAATAATTGAATCAATAATATGAGAGATATGATGCAACAATTACTATAGAAATAATTGAGTATAATCGAGTGACTTCTCACGTAAGCATCGATAATCAATACCGTGTCTTCTACTACGCGACCCACATATTCTTGTACTTTTTTTACTATAGGGTAGTTCAGCAGTTTTAATGGTAACACCTCCGCCATTATTTTTATAAAAAGATAATTCTGTCATTTTCTAACTACGATAATACTTTCGTTGTGGGGTCCACTAGTGATTGTGACGTCGTATGAATATTCTCTGTTAAAACGAATATTCCCCGACCAATCGAATATTATATAACCACTTGCTTACTTTGCAAAATTTGTAAATATTACCCACAACTATAACATTATATCAAATCCACACCATAATATTCAAAAATATATTTCGAGAAAAATTATTCCTTATTCATAAAGGTTGGTGTGAGACCCCAGATTTTATTAATAAAGATTTAATTTTTTCGAAATATTTTTTTTAGTATTATGGTGTGGATTTGAGATAAGTGTTATAGTTGTGGGTATATTATAAATTTTGAAAAGTATATGCAAGTTGTTAATATAATATTCGATTGGTTCCGCAATATTATTCTTTTATCGGGAAATATCCAAATACTGACGGTACAATCATTAGTGGACCTATAACAGTAATTATCACGATTGAGAAAGCGACAAAAATATTTTATGAAAATAGCAATGAAGTTTTACTGTTAATCTTTGTTGAACTACTTGGTAGTAAAAAGTAAAGTAATAACTGGCGAATGAATCGTAGTACTGCCGTATTGATTATTAATGCTTACGTGATAAGTCACTCGCTTTTGTTTTATTAGTATTATTAATGTAATAAAACAGAAAAGCTTTTTATATAAAACAGAATACTTTTATAAAGTTATTCATTTTATTAGATTATAAATAGAATATATTATATTTAATTTAAAAGATTTTGTTTTAAATCTGGACCGTCCATTAAAAGTAAATCAATCTGGACCGTTCATGAATTAGTTACTATGCAGTCCATTCTTCTATAAATAGAAGCTCATTCCTTCATTATTTCTTACAAATTCACTGAAACTCTAGAGAGAGAAACTATAGAGAAAGTTCTTCTTCGGTAATCTCGAGCGTATTTCTTTAGAGTTTAAGAAAGCTTTGAGCGTAGAAGGTAGTGCAAGTTTTCTTCAAGTATATTCCCGCCCTACAAGTCGGAATACTTTTCTTTTTAAGGTATGGGATATTATTTGTTATACTCGTAAGGGATATTCTTTCTTTCTTATTCGTGAAGAGAACTTCTATTATTCCATTCTTTATTATTACATTGGAACATCACATGCGTGCGTTTACGCATGACACTGAATTCCGATTGTTTATTATTCTGTTGGAATATCACATGCAATGCGTTTACGCATGACACTCGGTTCCATTATTTATTATTACATTGGAATATCACATGCATAAATTACGCATGACACGGTTCGGATTATTTATTATTACATTAGAATAACTTGTCTGTCGCGATTCTATCGCATGCCTGGTGATTTCTTTTGTTATTCCATTCTTTATTATACTCAGTTGGTTAAAGTTTTGGCTTCTATACTCCATGAAATTAGTGAAATATCCTTGATATTTGTGCTTCATCCAGTATCTTTTCATGAAAATATTCTTCTGAGCATTCTTGAATTTTACTCCACAAAGATGTATCATGTTGACAATTTGGATGTTAATGGTTCCTGGATAAATTAATTCTTGAACTTGTTTTATTGAATTATTATGTCATTGTCATCATCCTCATGTTTATATTATGTTGAAAGCCATCTGTGGCTCAGTAGTGGTGCATAGATGGACTTGGTATGATTATGACCGAGGGGATTATTCGGTATAATCGCTTGACCATAATGTTACAAATGATGTGAAAAAAAGTTCTCATTGGCCCGTAGTGCATTGATGGGCCAGTTTTGGTATGATTATGGCTATGGATTCTCTTCGGCCAAGGGTGCAAAGATGAATTGCTTTATGGCATGATCAGGACCGTTGATGAAAACACGATTAATGGATTGCTTGTTCCGTTGCAGTTAAACTTGATGTTTGTTATATTGTATCAGTTTAACACTATTGAAGACTAAGAATAATTTATTCTGCTTTATCTTAGTCATAATATTTCTTCTTGGGCTAGTTGAGCTCACCTTTCTTTCTTTATTCTCTTTGAAATGAGAGCGTAGTAGGGACTAGTCGGGGAGCGGTGTGACGGTCAGGAGGATAGCATTAGTAGTCCTCACTATTACGTGAAATAGTGTGTTAATAAATGTATTGAGGACTTATTTTGAGTTTTAATCTTTGTACAGAAGACAATGTTTGTATTAAAACTCATGATTTCATGTTGTATATTTAAGATTGTATTTGAATTTTGTACCATGTATTTGGCGACTCAAGAGGGGTGATGTATACCTATTTTGGGGGCGTCACAGTTGGTATCAAAGCTTAGGGATATGATCCCTGGCTGAGATGTGAGACAAGAACTAGGAGGGGAGAGATGGGGAATTCCTTCGCTAGTATGACCTACCTAAGTTTATTTGGTATTTAATTGGTCGGTCATAGTATAGGGATAATATCTGATATGTTAATTAACCCTTGTTTTTTTGGCAGAGTTTGAAAATGGCAACTGAAAATGTTCAAAATGGAGTGAATGAGACTGTTGAGACACCTTTAATCACTAACTAGGTTAATGTGATGTCAAACGAAGAAGAAATTAGAGATATCTACGTGGTGAGTCAACTAATAGTTGCACCCGAGCTAGTTGCAGAGGTAGCAGCTGAGAGTGAGGAAGAAGAGGAAGAAGAGGAACCTAAGGAGAATTGGTTAGAACAATTTTATGATCGAAACTTAGAATTAAAAAATCGTATTCATGAGTTAGAAGAGCAGGCTAAAGAACGACAGACGGTCATGGAGCAAAAAGATATAACAATTCAAAATTGTGTTACCCGATGTCGTGACGCAACGAGCGAAACACTCTTTGGCAAGTAGTATAAGATATTAGAGAAATTTGGAATCGAGAATACTATGATCAAAGTTTTGATGAAAGAAGAAACAAGCAAGCGAAGGAGAATAGATGACGCGTGGGTAAAAGCCGCATGACGACGTGTAGATATTGTAGAAAAAGGCGTCCAGATCCAATAAAAGCAAAATAGATGAAATGGATTTTGCTTTTGGACAACAATTAGGAGAATCCAACATCGAATTCGGAATTATCACATGCGTATAGCGGTTAACCCCAATTCGATATGGATCGGAGAATAATGATTCAAATCATGGATCGAGGAATGTGAAGAAGCACTTAAGGGTGGAATGTACCTATAACAAAGTCAAATCC
Source organism: Panax ginseng (assembly GCA_020205605.1). NCBI lineage: Eukaryota > Viridiplantae > Streptophyta > Magnoliopsida > Apiales > Araliaceae > Panax > Panax ginseng. The sequence continues at coordinate 117,980,347 of CM035143.1, read as the reverse complement.
GATGGTTTAAGTGAGGCGTTTGTCGAGGAACCCGAATGAAGTTATTACGGATAAGTTAATGATAAACTCTTGCGAAGTTTATACCTTATTAGATACCAGTTCTACCCACTCTTTTATTTCACCTAGTTGTGTTCAATGTTTGAATTTAACTCCGGAGAAGTTAGATTTTGATTTATCTGTTGAAACTCGGTTGGGAGAAACCCGTTACATCCTTATTTATAAATCTTGTTTAATTCAAATTGACACTTTCACGTTACCTGTCAATCTTGTCTCTTTGAAAATACTTGCCTTTGATGCGATTTTAGGAATCGATTGGTTAATTACTCATCATGCTTTTCGTAAGGTTGTTAGCTTTCATATTCCTAACCAACCTGTTATGCGAATTCAAGCAACCAAACCACTAAAGTCAATCATTATCATATCAAGCCATAAGTAAAGAGCTCCGGTCCTTTCGTTGTTGACTTCCTTGTGTGGAATGCATCGAAGCCAGACTTTCTGTAGGCGACGTCGTGAATGACGATGGAAAGTTGATAGGTATCAATATGACATACTATCCAAGTCTTGGATGAGGGTCACAGTTTTGAATGATATTTCTATTGTTAATAAATTTCCTGACGTATTCTTGAAGACTTCTTAGCCTACCCCTAGAGCGTGAAATCGAATTTTGTATTAACCCCAGTACAAAACTCATTTCTTAAACCCTTAAATATTTTTTCAACTAAAGCGAACGTAACATGAGCCAAAGACGTTGGCTCGAGCTGTTGAAGATTACGATCGTACCATTCAAAACCATCGTGGGAAAGTGAACGTGGTAGAAGATCGTATGCGTTTACGAGTGCGATGTTGTTAACACAAAGACTTATTTCGTATGACTTACAAATGATGAAGATAGAGTTAAAGACTCTAGGAACCCACGTGAAGATAACGAATATACGAGTAGAATCGACTTTAATCGATAAAGTTATAGCATTTCAAGCTACACAATCTTGAGTGATGAATGTGAAGAAGAAGGTTCAAGAGGGCGTTATTCTAGAAGCAAGAATCGACGAAGAGAGGAAATCTCAACCCTCGATTTAATTAGCCCATTTGAAATCCTTGATCGAGTAGGAGCTGTGGCCTATAGACTCGTTTTATCGCCAAGTATGTCGCGTGTTCATAACGTTTTTTTTTCACGTATCGATGTTACGTAAATATGTGGATGACCCGAACCACGTTATTAAATTAGAACTAGACGAGATAGCAGAAGATTTAACGTATGAGGAGATACATGTTAAAATCTTGGATAAGAAGGATCGTATTCAACACTCAAAGGTTATACCTCAAGAATTAGAATCGAAATGAAGTCAAGGTATCCTCACCTCTTGAAGATACCAGTAACGTCACGTAAATTTCGAGGGTGAAATTTCATGTGAGACCCCAGATTTTATGAATAAAGATTTAATTTTCTCAAAATATTTTTTTAATATTATGGTGTGGATTTGAGATAGTGTTATAGTTGTGGGTAGTATTTATAAATTTTGAAAAGTATGCAAGTTGTTGTATAATATTAGATTGGTGGAGCAATATTCTTTTATCGGGAAATATAAAATGCGATGACGGTACAATCATTGGTGGACCACACAATGTAATTCTTATGCGATTGAGAAAGCGACAAAAATATTTTATGAAAATAACGGCGGAAGTTTCACTGAATTATCTTTGTTGAACTACTCGGTAGTAAAGAAATGCGATGTCTGGCGTGAATGCATAGTAACACACGGTATTGATTATTGATGCTTACGTGATAAGTCACTCAGTTTTTTTTATTAGTATTATTAATGTAATAAAATAGAAAAGCTTTTTATATAAAACAGAATACTTTAATAAAGTTATTCATTTTATTAGACTATAAATAGAATATATAATATTCTATTATGCATAGTGTTTTGCATAGTAAATTTTTTTTATATAAAACAGAATACTTTTATAAAGTTATTCATTTTATTAGATTATAAATAGAATATATTATACTTTATTTAAAAGATTTTGTTTTAAATCTGGACCGTCAGTTTAAAGTAAATCAATACGGACCGTTCATGAATTAGTTCTTATCGATCTATTCTTCTATAAATGAAGCTCATTCCTTCATTATTTCTTACGAATTCTTTGAAACTCTAGAGAGAGAAACTATAGAAAGTTCTTCTTCGGTAATCTCGAGCGTATTTCTTTAGAGTTTAAGAAAGCTTTGAAGCGTAGAAGATAATGCAAGTTTTCTTCAATATATTCCCTACTACCAAATGGAATACTTTTCTTTTTTAAGGTAAGGGATATTATTTGTTATACTCGTAAGGGGTATTCTTTCTTTCTTATTTGTGAAGAGAACTTACATTATTCCATTCTTTATTATTACATTGGAACATCACATGCGTGCATTTCTGCGTGACTTTGGTTAGATTGTTTATTATTACATTGGAATATCCTATACATGCGTTTAAGCATGACTTGATTCCATTATTTCTTATTACATTGGAATATATCACATGCATGCATTACGCATGACACAGTTCAGATTATTTATTATTACATTGGAATAACTTTTATGCATGCGATCTCATCGCATGCACGGTGATTTCTTTTGTTATTCCATTCTTTATTATACTCGGTTGGTTAAAGTTTTGGCTTTATACTCCATGAAATTAGTGAAATATCTTTGATATTTGTGCATCATTCAGTATCTTTTCATGGAAATATTCTTACGAGCATTCTTGAATTTTACTCCACAAAGAAGTATCATGTTGACAATTTGGGCGTTAATGGTTCTGGATAAATTAATTCTTGAACTTGTTACTATTGAATTATTATGTCATTGTCATCATCCTCATGTTTATATTATGTTGAAAGTCATCGTGGCTTTGTAGTGCATAGATGGACTTGGTATGATTATGACCGAGGGATTATTCGATATAATCGTGGTAGTAATATTACAAATGATGTGTGAAAAAAAAGTCCTCATTGGCCCGTAGATGGGCGCTTTTTGGTATGATTATGGTTATGGATTACATTGACGAGGTTGCAAAGATGAATTGTTTTATGGCATGATCGGGGATAGTTGATGAAAACACGATTATCTTTGGCCCGTAGTGCATGAATAATTCGTGGTTGTGATACTAAAGAATTTCCTTGGCCTGTAGTGCAGGGATGATTTGATGATGTGGATTATTTATTAAGCTGAGTCTCAGCGATAAAAATAATGAAAAACCTTTTAAATCGTAAAAGATAGCAGATTTTATTTTCTACTTGACTCTTTTAATGGATTGCTTGTTCCGCTGCAGTTAAACTTGATGTTTGTTATATTGTATCGGTTTAACCTTTATTGAAGACTAAGGATAATTTATTACGCTTTATCTTAGTCATAATATTTCTTCTTTGGGCTAGTTGAGCTCACCCTTTCTTTCACCTTTTTCTTACGGAAATGAGAGCGTGGCGAGGGGACTAGTCGGGGAACGGAGTGACGGTCTAGAGGATAGCATTAGTAGTCCTCACTATTCTGTGAAATAGTGTGTTAATAAATGTATTGAGGACTTATTTTGAGTTTTAATGATATTTAGAAGACAATGTTTGTATTAAAACTCACAGCTCATGTTGTATATTTAAGATTGTATTTGAATTTTGTTCCATGTATTTGGCGACTCAAGATCAGTGATGTATACCTATTTTGGGGGCGTCACAGTTGGGGTCTTACACTTACTACCTTCCTATTCTCTTCAAGAAAGGCTGCTACTTTTGTCAAACCTGTGTTCTCAAACAAAAATTTAAGTTAGAAAGAAATAAAAATAAAAAAGAAAATATACCGATAAATAGTACCTCATGTTCCAAGAGAAGTAAAAACTTCTAAATTTAGTAAGCTTGTTAAGAATAAATACAACCTGCAAAATATTATTAAAATTTTGTTTAAACTTATATCGCATTAGTACAATATTATTCAAACAACAATTTTTAATTTAAATAATACATTTGCAACTAAAATTTGTTCATGCTTGTAAATATCAATATTAATCTAATTTCAAGAAGTTGAATCTCCCATCTTTTACCCTCATATTCAGCTTACATGACTTATGAGTAGTACATTACAAAAATGCACTCAACCTTTCCAAACCACACACTATGCCTTACATTTATAGTAAGTTCTACATTACAAAATTTTCACTTGGCACAACCCATATAGAGAGACATACAAAGAAATATCAATACATATTCAAAAGGGTGCCCCAAGTGTAAAATTATCACTCAACAAAAGTACAAAATAAACTAGAATATTAAATATAATATAACAAATACACTAAATATATACACGAAAAAACTCATTTAAAATTCATATCACAATAGGTAGGACATCAACTACTAACGAAACATAATAACAAAACATCCAAACATATATAACAAAATAAAAAAACAAAATAAAAATTACAATCACATTCATCAACGAAACATCACATTCACAAACAAAATCAACATTCATAAAAAAAAACTACAATATTCCAACGAAACATCACATTCAAAACAAATATTACAATATTCCGACGAAACATCACACAATATTAAAAAAATAACACACATATATAACACATTCATCAAGCAAGACCAATACAAAAAATTACAATATACCAATTAAAGTTTAATAACTATCTGTAACATATATAACACATTTTATATAATATATATAATATAATGTGTATCTATACATACATATGTATATTACGTATATAATATATATATATATATATATAGATATACATGTATACATACACATGTATATTACATAATAATATAATATAATATAATATAATAGATATACATGTATATATACATATGTGTGACACCCCCAAATTCGGGTACTTCGATTCCACGGGATCTGGGGTTCACTGTACAAATATCATCTATCTATCTACCCATAATAAATGCAAACCATGCAATAGATAGAATAAAAATCTTCCCCTTAAGGGTTACAACATCCAAATAATAATAATACAATCCAAGTTAAACTAACCTTAAACATACATCATGGAATCATAAAAAATAAGTCTTAAATAACATCATTAACTCAAGTCTTAAACATAAATACATCATCTAATAAAAATAACAAGTATTCATCACTTTGCTAACTTTGCCCTTGCCTTTACTTAGTGGAAGGTTCATCGGTTCTTTTCGATTCTTAAGCGTAATGTTATTATTAAGCAAGAGTGAGCACTATTGCCCACAAGTATAATAATGAAATAACGGTATAATAACATGCGAGTAAATCAAAAACATCCGAATGAAAGCTCAACTTTTGAATCAAGAATGAATAACAAGAATCAAAAGAATTACGAGAGTCATAAGACCTTGAACTATGTCCTGAGGTTATCAAGGGTTATACTTGAAACCTTTAATGATCATAAGACTATGGACCTTTCTACTCGTACTTAGGGGATCGACCCTCAGTACCATCACGTGTATAATATCTTAACGCTTAACGTAAGTAAATCCCTACTGGGGTTGTTCATCTCGGTTTGACATTGAATCCTCACCAAAGGAAGTTTGGTTTGGATAATTCAATAAGGGTTACGAAATTTAGAACGTTCATCAACTAAGGACTAGTTGAATCAATAAAGTTCACTAGTCTAATAAGGTTCAACAATAATGATATTGATTTGAATAATAATCTCAAGAAGTATACAATAGAACAATTATTGTATAAGCTGAATCATGCTTTGAAAAGATAATAAATCTTTAATATAACATTCGAACTTGAATAATAGTAATGATAATTTACTCAAGGTAAATAATAAACTAGAAACAATAATGACAAGTAGGGTTAGGAAACTTGCCTCGCGATAAATGAAGCTAAACGATTACTACCAGATTCACCACAAATCATACACACATACCATATGTATTCACGACATTCATTAGTTACATTTTCACTTAATTATTTAATATAAACTCCACTTTATTTAACAAATCATTACCCTTCTAATTTAATTACTTAATTAAATTAGAATATTTTCATTCTCTTACTATTATTACACTCGAATAAATTATTTCATAATAATTTTCATCGAATATTTATTTTATTCCATAAATATCTCAATTAAAATATTTACTTTATTTTATAAATATTTTAATAATAAATTTCATCAAATATTTATTTTTTTTATTTTTTTATTTTTATTTTTATTTTTATTTTTTTATTTTATTTTTTTTGATTGGTTTAGTGAGGTAATTTAGTTTAGTAGCATACGCACAAAGTGAGAGTTATCGAGCTCATTTTCCGATTTGCGAGTCATGAACATAACAAAGTCAAATTAGGCCAAAAATCAATCACAGGTAAAATTATACATGAATATGACCATAACTTCCAATTAGTTATTTTTACACGAATTTAGACTTACCCAATCATTGTAATACATATATAATCATTACTTAACCCATCTAGCATGATTTTTAACAAGTTACAACACATAATTTGCAAAATCAACACATTTACTTTCACTGTTCTTGAAGGTTTTGAAAATAAAACATGAAAATTGTTACTACGGATTCGTTATAACACCGAATCCGTTTATTTAAACTTTGGTCTCTTCGTATCAACATGCATAACAATATACGAATGTAAAATTTAGGGATAATATACGTTCAATACATGAAATATCACGTATAAGGCCATATGGCCAAATCCCAAACTCTGTAAATTTTTAAAATAGCAAGTCATCATTTACTGAAACTTATGATATGGAATCATATAAAATATATATATAACATGTTATGCTACTCGAATTATTACATATATTCCTAACTCAATTTCCTAATTTACAGAAATTCCACAGAACTTGATTGAAAGCCATTTTCATAAAACTTAAACAACGTAACTTTAAAAATTTGGGAAGGAGGAGATTACCCTGAGTGTAAGGTATAGATTAGAAGGGAATAATTCTTCTCAACTCTTCTTCAATCAAAATTCTCTCTCAACACTTCTCAATCTCTCTCTGAAACTCTCTATGTTTCTAGTTTTCTAGACTTAGGAAAAATGAAGAAAGAAAAGGAAGACGTCAATTGAAATAAAGAACTAACGCGCTGAGTGTTCAGTTAACCCAATAATGGGTAACTGCTCCAACTCCCCATAGGGCCTTGTTTGGCTAGCAAAATAGATTTAAAAATCATTTAATTTAATAAAGCTTTATCATATAGTTTAATTAATGTCACACTCCTTCATAAAATAAATCAATATCTTATTTATTTTAAATAAAATATAATAATTTCTCATAAATTCACATAGTCACATAATTAATTTTCTCATTAATAAATAATGTCAAATTATTAACTCTCTAATTAATAATTAAATTAATTAAATAACATCATGCTTAACTAAATATTTCATTTAATTCGATAAGCTCACATAATTACATATTTGAATAATAATTATTCTCTACATTAATTTAATAAATGTAACACATATAATTAAATTAATCTACCACAATTGCATCAATTAATTATTAAATCTAATAATTAAATCATCAAAAAATATTTATTTAATTCAATAAATATTAAAATTAATTTACAAAAATCTCGTTCGTCACATCTTTCCCCCCTTAAAAGGATTCTGTCCCCAGAATCACGACTCAATAAATTCGACCCGTTACAATATGTATATTACATAATAATATAATATAATTATATCACTTTCCTAAATATTTAGAACCTATAAAACTAGCCATCTTCTACGCCTATACCTACATACGGCTCTTTTTCTACCCAAATCTATTGCAAAATTCAAATCCCACTACATTCTTACTACCTTCCTTTTCTCTTCAAAAAAGGCTGCTACGTTTGTCAAACATGTGTTCTCAAAAAAAAATTAAGTTAGAAAGAAATAAGAATAAAAAAAGCAAATATACCGATAAATAGTACTTCATGTCCCAAGAGAAGTAAAAACTTCTAAATTTAGTAAGCTTGCTAAGAATCAATACAACCTGCAAAATAGTATTAAAATTTTGTTCAAACTTATATCGCATTAGTACAATATCATCCAAACAAAAATTTCTAATTTAAATAATACATTTGCTACTGAAATTTCTTCATGCTTGTAAATATCAATATTGATCCAATTTCAAGAAGTCGAATCTCCCATCTTTTACCCTCATCTTCAGCTTACATAGCTTGTGAGTTGCACATTAAAAAAAATTCACCCAACCTTTCCAAACCACACTTTTATGCCTTACATTTATAGTAAGTTCTACATTACAAAATTTTTATTTGGCACAACCCATATAGAGAGACATACAAAGAAATATCAATACATATTCAAAAGAGTGCCCTAAGTGTAAAATTATCTCTCAACAAAAGTACAAAATAAACTAGAATATTAAATATAATATAACAAATATACTAAATAGATACACGAAAAAACTCGTTCAAAATTCATATCACAATAAGTAGGACATTTACCACCAACAAAACATAATAACAAAACATCCAAACATATATAACAAAATAAAAAAATAACACAAAAAAATTACAATCACATTCATCAACGAAATATCACATTCACAAACAAAATCAGCATTCATCAAAACAATTACAATATTCCAACGAAACATCACATTCAAAACAAATATTATAATATTCCGACGAAACATCACACAATAACAAAAAAAATTACACACATATATAGAGTCATCAAGCAAGACCAATACAAAAATTTACAATATTCCAAACAAAGTTTAATAACTATCCGTAAACATATATAACACATTTTATATAATATATATAGTAAAACGTGTATCTATACATACATATGTATATTACGTATTTAATATAATATATAATAAAATACATATATAGATATACATGTATACATACACATGTACATTACGTATATTACATTATAATATATTATAATATAATAGATATACATGTATACATACATATGTATATTATATAATAATTTAATATAATATAATATAATTATATCACTTTCCTAAATATTTAGAACCTATAAAACTAGCCATCTTCTACGCCTATACCTACTTACGGTTCTTTTTCTCCCAAATCTATCACAAAATCCAAATCTCACTACATTCTTACTATCTCCCCTTTCTCTTCAAGAAAGGCTGCTACTTTTGTCACACCTTTGTTCTCAAAAAAAAAATTAAGTTATAAAGAAATAAGAATAAAAAAGAAAATATACCGATAAACAATACCTCATGTTCCAAGAGAAGTAAAAACTTCTAAATTTAGAAGCTTTCTACGAATCAATACAACCTGCAAAATATTATTAAAATTTTGTTCAAACTTATATTGCATTAGTACAATATCATTCAAACAACAATTTCTAATTTAAATAATACCTTTGCTACTGAAATTTCTTCATTCTTGTAAATATCAATATTGATCTAATTTCAAGAAGTTGAATCTCCCATCTTTTACCCTCATCTTCAGCTTACATGGCTTGTGAGTTACAACTCACAAAAATTCTACATTACAAAAATTCACTCAACATTTCCAAAATTCACTCAACATTTATAGTAAGTTCCACATTACAAAATTTTCACTTTGCACAACCAATATAGAGACATATAAGAAATATCAATACATATTCAAAAGGGTGCCCCAAGTGTAATTATTTCTCAACAAAAGTACAAAATAAACTAGAATATTAAATACAATATAACAAATACACTAAATAGATTACACGAAAAAACTCATTCAAAATTCATATCACAAAAGGTAGGAAATATATCAACCACCAACGAAACATATTAACAAAACATCCAAATATATATAACAAAATAAAAAAATAACAACACAAAAAATTACAATCACATTCATCAAAGAAACATCACATTTGCGAACAAACGCGAACAAAATAAACATTCATCAAAAAAATTACAATATTCCAACGAAACATCACATTCAAAACAAATATTACAATATTCCAACAAAATCACATAATAACAAAAAAAATAACACACATATAACACATTCATCAAGTAAGACCAATACAAAATATTACAATATTCCGAACAAAGTTTAATAACTATCCGTAAACAAATATAACACATTTTAAATAATACTAGTTGTGTCACGTGCTTCCGGCACTGTATGGACGGTGGAATTTATCCCAAACTTTGGACGGCCAAGATGATTTATTAAGTGAGCGGAAAATTCAAAATCATTTGTATTTTATTACATATATATATAATATAATGTGTATCTATATATACATAAAAATATTATGTATATAATATAATACATATATAGATATACATGTATACATACATATGTGTATTATGTATATTTCATAATAATATATTAGACTAAAAGACAAAATGCACCCCAAATTTACACCGATGTTGATATTTGCACCCCAAAATGAAAAAGGTGTCTAAGTACACCCCATACTTTACTTATGCAAAACAGATTGCACACTTTCTTTGATTTAATTTGGTCACTTTTTGGCCAGAATTTAAAAATTTGTAAATGTTATTCTGAGGAAAGGGTAAGGTCGGTAATTTATATTTATTGACTAGTTTTTCCCTTCTCCAACTTTCTCTCTCTTCTCCATACCCAACTTTCTCTCTCTTCCATAACAATTTCTCTCTCTCTCCTCCATAACCAACTTTCTCTCTCTTAAACAAACACCCATTTCCTCTCCCTCTCAATGAACATCAACTATTTGTGAGGCTTTCCCCTTTGAACTACACCTTCCCAAACACTTGCTCATCTTTTTTTCTTGTTTTCTCACAAATACCCAATTCACACAATCAAACCACCTACTTAAACTCAGCAACCTTATTCTCAAACTGCCTATGTGAACTGCTACAATCCTCCACCATTTTCCGCAAGTTCTCTTCCTTCACAAAATCAATCAAACACTTGCGGGCCAACACTAATTGTTATAACCCCTGGGATCTCCCTGTCAACCACAAAATCAGCATAGAATGGAGACGCCAGCATATAATTTGTAGCAATTGAAAGATCCAGATTTTCGTAGGCCAAATTTCCATTCACATAAACATTAAAATAAAGTCTTTTTTTGACATGGAACATTCTCAAATGGTTTGTACAATTAAGTGCGATCAAATAAGGATGAAGGATTCGGATCATGAACATTCTCATTCATACATTTATGCGGCATACGTAACTATTCAAGCATGATTTTTAATAAGGACCCAAACACAACATGCGGTGGAAATTTATAGCCATAGCACCATCTTCATACAAAACACATGTAAAAGGTTCTTGACAATATTAATGCACGTATGAGGACTCATAATTCCAAACTAGAAATGCGGTCATTCAACTCGACAATATGATAATCATTTTATCTCATATATGATATAATATGACACGATATTATCTAGAAATAATAAACAAAGACGCATATATAAAGAATCACACAAATTGCAAGGATGCAATTATAGAAGAATCCTTTCACCATATTACCAAAATAGAGATGCAGAAAGCACTAAGCGAATGTTCGATAGATTATAATCGAGGCCACGAACAAAGAACAAAAAGATGTTTGAGTGCGCTTTATTTTGCCCCCCTATACACAGCTTTCAAGAGCATTTCTTATTAGCCCATTAACTTGCTCATTTTTCTCGAGAATTCCACAAGCGAGACCCACATCATAATTGTTTTTTTGCAACACGGTAGAAAATTTCATAAACTTTCCACGAGAATCAAAGACATCAAGCTCCATAAATCTATCGATTAAGATACCCAAAATCTACTGCTATGTCGTAATATAAGCTGAAACTTTCTTTCCTTTATTGGGTATAGAAGCGACAATGACAATTACATTACTCTTCAACGCACTGTATGTATGTATATTTCGGATATATAAAAATGTTTAGAAGGCGTGTTCCTCACCTAGTAGCAAAGAAAATTACGCATAAGTTCATTACCCAAAAACAAAACCAAATTCATCAAACCCACCATGATTCAAACTTACCCACTATCAAAACCCATTTCAATAAGCTCAATTCCACCTCAAAACCATCAAATTCAACCAAACCCACTTCACATACCTCAAACCCAAGACCCAAAAACCAAAGATCTAACCAAACCAACCACACCAAAGATCAAAACAACCAAACCCATTATTATTACCATAGACCTCAAACCCAAGACTCAAAACCAAAATAACCCAGTTGGGTGAGCGATGATGATTTAGATTACGATTTTGAAAGCTTAAAGGTTCTTCTTCGGGACGCTTGATTCTCCTTCGCATGGAACATGGATTCTGTTTACGATCTTCTTCCTCCTCATCGATCGAGACATCTTCCTCGATTTCGATCGACTTCTTCCTCTTCTTCGAGACGTTTTATGTTTTGTGATGTGACAAGAATTGTTAGGTTCAATATAGGAGAAGATAAGGAAAATACTTGAATACCCTTTTAAATTCCTTAGCCGGTCACTTTTGACCGGTTAAGTGCGTAAAGTGTGCAATCTGTTTCGCATAAGTAAAGTATGGGGTATACTTAGACACCTTTTTTACTTTGGGGTGCAAATATCAACATCGGTGTAAAATTTGGGGTGCAATTTGTTTTTTTGTCTAATATATTATAATATAATATAATTATATCACTTTCCTAAATATTTAGAACCTATAAACTAGCCATCGTCTACGCCTTACCTACTTACGGCTCTTTTTCTACCCCAAATCTATCACAAAATCTAAATCTCACTACATTCTTACTACCTCCCTTTTCTCTTCAAGAAAGGCTACTACTTTTGTCAAACATGTGTTCTCAAACAAAAATTTAAGTTAGAAAGAAATAAGAATAAAAAAGAAAATATACCGATAAATAGTACCTCATGTTCCAAGAGAAGTAAAAATTTCTAAATTTAGCAAGCTTGCTAAGAATCAATACAACCTGTAAAATATTATAAAAATTTTGTTCAAACTTATATCGCATTAATACAATATCATTCAAACAACAATTTCTAATTTAAATAATACATTTGCTACTGAAATTTCTTCATGCTTGTAAATATCAATATTAATCCAATTTCAAGAAGCTCAATCTCACATCTTTTACCCTCGGCTTCAGCTTACATGGCTTGTGAATTATACATTACAAAAATTCACTCAATATTTTCCAACCACACACTATGCCTTACATTTATAGTAAATTCTACATTACAAAATTTTTACTTGGCACAACCCATATAGAGACATACAAAGAAATATCAATACATATTCAAAAGAGTGCCCCAAGTGTAAAATTATCTCTCAACAAAAGTACAAAATAAACTAGAATATTAAATACAAAATATAACAAATACACTAAAAAATACATGAAAAAACTCATTCAAAATTCAAACCACAATAAGTAGGACATCAACCACCAACGAAACATAATAACAAAACATCTAATATGTAAGACCCCAACTTATTATAAATAAAATTGAATTTTTCTTTATTCATTATTCTAAATTAATAAGGGTTAATTTGATATAATTCTTTGGTTATGGGTGAAATGTGCAAAGTTTACAAAATAAGCAAGTGGTTATAAAATATTCATTATTGTCGGGAATATTCGTTTGGTCGTGGAATATTCTTTTTTTGTCGGGAATCTCAAAATGACGGCCAGCTTGATCATTGGTGGGCCCATAACGGAAAAGCGGTTGGATGAAGGAAAAGCGACAAAAATTGAGTTTTATAAATAACGACGTAAATTATTACCAATTAACCTTTGTTGGGTTACACGGTGGTTAAAATCTGATGTCTGGCGTGGTTAAAGAAGATACTTTGCGGTATTACGCAGTATTGTTGAATTATTGATCCTTACGTGAAGAAGACACTTACTCAATAATTGTTACGGTAATTCTTGTTCATTATTTTATCCTATTGATTCAATAATTCTTTGCATTGATATTTATATTATTATTGTTTCAATAATTGTCATTACACAATATTTTCCATTATCAAATCAATAATTTATATTATTTGAATAATATTATCGAGATAACATTATTGGCAATGTCTAGAAAGTTACATCTAAGGAGAGGTTTGGTCACCTAATTCATGCGGCAGATGAGGAGAAATCCTTATTGGAAAGCCCCCTCTCTCACAGGAGCGGCACGGTTGTCGATCTTTGTGATTACGTAATATTATTTTTGAATAATTAATTATTGATTATTATGATAAAGAAAATATTTATTTGGATATAGATGGAGAAAATTTTTAATGTGACAATTGTTGAAAATTAATATTTTATCTTTTTACGATAAAATAATACATTTAAATATATTATTTTAATAATATATTAACGGTGATATTTTTATAATGATTGTGGGATATATGAGTATATGAGGAGGTAGAGTATTTTGTGGCATTAAATGTTTAACATATGTTTTATTGTGTGTGGGTGGACACGATTCTTGAGAAAATTGATTATAGTATAAAATCGTCAGTTTATGGATTTTGGTCAATTTCTATTTGGAATTTGGAAAAACTTTCTTACGCAAAGTGGTAGAAATTGAAATTCCTATAAAAAGTCGCGAGATTCAAATTTTACGATAAAAGGGCTATTTATTGTGAATTATTGAAGTTTAGGAGAATAAAATGATTTTTATTAAATTATGGTGGGCCCACTTTTATTCCAACACATGTGAAATTTTGCTATCTTTTGGTTCAAAAGATGGCTGGTGGCTAGCTTGACTAGTAAGGATGCGTGGAGGAAAAAAAAAAGAAATAATATATTTTATTAATTTAGTCTCTTTTTTGGCGTTCTAGCATTTTTCATAAATAGAGGCTAAGTTAGAATTGAAAATCACACGAGAAACTAAGTTTTCTTTCTTTCTCTCTCTATATTATCGGCGTATTCTTGAGAGTATACTTTGAGTGTTCTTTATACGGTGCGAGTTTACAAGACTATATCTAGAAATTGATCAAATACGGTTATTTTGAGGTAAGGGTATTATTTTCTTCTTAAATGATATTTTTTCTTCAATATCATTATCTTCAAGTATTGGTGAACTTTTTATCAAATTTGGAACTTGTTGTGTCGGAGTTACTATTCACGATATCTGGCCTTTATTCACGTATACGACCTTTATTCACGATATCTGGCCTTTATTCATTAGAAAAAATAAAATTTTTCTTTTTGTCCAAAAATATCTATTCTCGGATACTAGATTTGATTGTATCCATGTTTTGATCATTCTTGAATTTTACACCAATATGATTATTTTGAAGTATTTTTGGACATGGGTAAAACAAAGTCTGAATCCTTAATCCTTAATCCTTGTCATTTTGTTTCCTTTGGATTTGTTTCTTTAAAAATGTTTTCATCATCCTCGGTCCTAAATGGTGATATAAATGAATATCTTTGGCTGTAGTGCAAAGATGAGCAGTGTTGAGATGAACATGACCTGGTGATCTAAATGAATATCTTTGGCACTGTAGTGCAAAAGATGATTAAAGATGTATATTGATTGTTATTCTGAGGATAAACTATTGATGATGGACTTTTAAACCTTAGAAGCGGTAGAATTCTTTTTCTCTACGTGACTCTTACAATGGATTCTTCATTTCATTGCATTTGTTGATCTAAAACTTGTTGTCTATTGTATTCTATTAGATTTTTCTGTTGAAGACTAACGATAATTTGTTGTATATTATCTTAGTCATAATATTCTTTCTTGGGCTAGTTGAGCTCACCCTTTTCCTTTTGTTCCATTTTTCTTCTCAGGAGGTGAGAACATAGCAGAATCGAGTCGGGGTATGGAGTGATGGTTCTAGGAAGATATTTTAGATGTCCTCACTACTTCTGTAAAATAGTGTATGAATAATTAATGAGGACTTATTTGGGTGTGTATATTGTCTAGAAGACAATATTTGTATTCAAACTCACAGTTGTATTGTCGTATTCTACACGACATATGTATTAAGTTGTAATTTGCTTTCTATACCATGTATTTTGGCGACTCAGAATGGGTGTTGTATACCTATTTTGGGGGCGTCACAGTTGGTATCAGAGCTTAGGGATATGATCTCTGGCGGAGATCGGGGAATAGAACTAGGAGGGAGGCAGAGTAAATCCTTCGCTAGTGTGTCCTACCTAAGCTTATTTGTTGGTCGATCGTAATATAGGATATTAGGTGATATGTTAATTTGTTTAATTAACCCTTGTTTTATGGCGATATTTAAGAATGGGCTGCGAGAAGCGTTAACAATGGAGTTTATGAGACCGTGGAGACGCAGGTACTCACCAACGAGGAGAGAACGCAGCAACAGTGGCAATGTTCTCTCCGTGAACAACGCCAATTGAGCAAATGATGAGCGACGGGATGTTTAGAAGCTTTTTGCAGTTCATGCAAAATCGCATGAGGAGACTCGTGTACAAAATACGGGTGGAAATGATGGCGATACGATGCATCATCACACCAAGCGGTTTAAGGAGTTGGGACCACAGATTTCCATGGAAAGCGGATCCGATCAAAGGCGTAAACGTGGGTCAAGCAAATTACCAAGATATTCGATGTCTTGGGGTGCACGGAGGAACGAAGGTTCCATTCGCCACCTTTATGTTTCGTGGTGAAGCAGATTCTTTGGTGGGAATCGTGAAGCGTACTGACGGATGCACTTAATGTGTCTTGGGAAAGATTTGAATGTTCAATGACAAGTACTTTCCGAGAAAGTATTCGTCATATGAAGGAGGTAGAGTTTATTAGACTCGAGCGAACAACATGGCGGTGTCTCGAGACGAGGCAAAGTTCGCAGAGTTATCGAGTTCGCACCGCATTTGGTGGAGAATGAGGAGCGAATGGCGCGTATGTTTCGAGAGGTCTAAAACCGGAGATTCTTCAATACCTTATCTCTCATAAATTTTTCTCACGTATTAGGATGTTGTCAGCAGGGCTCGATTATTAGAAGCGAGATAGTGAGTATACTCAACCGGGGACCACAATCGAGGTAGTCATCGTAAGCGATGATAACCGGCGAGGAGGAAAGAATACGGACAAAGGCGGTAACCACTTTCGGTGGTAATCGTGGACATGATAATAGGAGAGGTGACTCAGTGGAAATTTCGGAAAAGAAGATTCAACAATGACGGGAAGATATCAAGCGGCGACCAAAGGCCAACAACAAATGCTGGGGAGGAGAAGGCACCGCCGGTTAGATGTTACAAATGCGGGAAGAAGGGACATATCATTAAACTGTCCACAACAATCCAAGGTATGTTACAATTTGTGGAAAGGAAGGCCACATCGCTCGAGATTGTCTTATCGCGAAACCAAGTTCGGCCGGGAGTGGTGATTCAATGGTCAGAACATCCGGATAAGTCAAAATCGGCGGTTCTGGAAGAAGCGTTTTATCGATTTGGACAAAGCGTGAGGAACCCAAACGAGGTGATCACGGGTAAGCTAATCTTGAATTCTTGCGAAGTTTATACCTTACTAGATACTCTGGTTCTACCCATTCTTTTATCTCTCCTGCTTGTGCTCAGCGTTTAAACTTGACTCAGGAGAAATTAGATTTTGATTTATCTGTTGAAACTCAGTTGGGTGAAACCTTCGTTACATCTACGGTTTATAAATCTTGCATGATCCAAGTTGGCACTATCACATTACTGTTGATCTTATCTCTTTAAAGATACTTGCTTTTGATGTGATTTTAGGAATTGATTGGTTAACCACTCATCATGCCAAAATTGATTGCTTTTCGTAAGGTTGTTAGTTTTCATATTCCTAACCAACTGTCATACGAATTCAAACCACTAAACCACTAAAATCGATCCTTTGTCATATCAAGCCACAAAGCTATTCGTTTATTGAAAAGCGGATGTCAAGCTTTCTTAGCCCATGTTATGGATTTGAATAAAAGACAAGTCGATTTGAATAATATTTACGTGGTTAAAGAATTCACGATGTATTTCACGAAGAGAGCTTCCGGTCTACCCCGAGCGTGATGTTGAATTCTTTATTGACCTTGGGAACCGTACAAAGCCCATTTCTAAAACCCCATATCGAATGGCTCTATTGAACTTGAGGAGTTAAAAGTCCAACTACGGGAGTTATTAGACATCGGTTTCATTCGTCCTAATCGTCTCCTTGGGGTGCTCTGTTTTTATTCGTAAAGAAGAAAGAAGGCGGGAGTATGCGACTTTTGTATTGACTATCGAGAATTGAACCATGTCACCATCAAGAATAGGTATCCGCTACCTCACATTGATGACTGTTCGACCGATTACAAGGAGCGCAATTCTTTTCAAAGATCGATCTTCGATTACGGATATCATCGGTGAAGATTAAAAGCGAGGATATTCCAAAACGGCATTCGGGACTCGTCTGGGCATTATGAATTCTTGGTCATGTCTTTTGGATTGACTAATGCTCCGCCGCTTTCATGGATATGATGAACCGTGTATTTAAGGAATATTTAGATCGATTCGTTGTTGTCTTTATTGATTACATCCTCATCTATTCCAAAAGCTAGTGAAGATCATGAGCACCATTTGAAAATTTGGTACTACAAAGACTTCGTGAACACAAGCTTTATGCGGTGAAGAAATGCGAGTTCGGCTTGAGGAAGTAGCATTCCTTGGGCGCGTGGTGTCAAAACAAGGAGTATCTCATTGACCCGGTGAAGATTGAAGCAATACAAAGTTAGAACAGCAAAAGTCGGTGGCCAAAAGTCTGTGACTTTTCGGGCTTAAATTTGGTTATTATCGGAGATTTGTGGAAGGATTTTCTCGAATCGCTACTCAGATTAACTCGGTGACTCGGAAGGATGTAAAATTCTTATGGAGCGAGGAATGCGAGAAGAGCTTCCAAGAGCTCAAGAGGAGACTCATTTTGACTGTTACGACAATACCATACGGTTCGGATGGATTTGTTATCTCAAATGATGCTTACGGAAAGGGGTTAGGATGTGTTCTCATGCAACATGGGAAAGTCATAGCCTATGCCTCACGACAACTCAAAGAATATGAGAGGAATTATCCTACTCATGATCTAGAATTAGCGGATGATCGTGATTAGCGTTGAAGATATGGAGACACTACTTGTATGGAGAGAAAGTGGAGATTTATCACGGACCATAAAAGCCTCAAATATTTCTTCACCCAAAAAGAACTCAACATGCTTGGCAATGACGTTGGGTGGAGTTGTTAAAAGATTATGATCACACTTATTGATATCATCACGAAAAGCGAGCGTGGTAGCTAACGCATTGAGTAGAAGATCATATGCAATCTGAGTGCAATATTGTCAACATAAAGGCCCATTTTATACGACTTACCAAGGATGAAGATAGAATTAAAGACTCCGAGGGTCCCACATGATGATGGCGAATATCTGAGTAGAGGCGACTTTAATCGATAAAGTTAAAAGGCGCTCAAGCTACGGACACAGGGGTGATCGCGTATGAAGAAGAAAGTGCAAAAGGAGCTATTAGGAAGCAAGAATTGATGAGGAAGGAATACTTGAGTCAATTCTAGACTTTTGCGTTCTAACGATTCGACACGAAGCATAAAATCATGATGGAGGCACACAACACCCCGTTTGCAATCCATCTCGGAAGTACCAAAATGTATCATGATCGACATACATTTTGGTGGAACAATATGAAGAGAGAGATTGCGGAGTTTATCTCAAGATGTTTAACTTTGTCGGCGTGTAAAGGCGGAGCATCAGTGCCAAAAGGACCATTGCAACCACTTGAGATTAGGAATGGAAATGGGAACACATTACTATGGATTTTGTTACTGAGTCTTCCCAAAGTTTCTCAAGGCATAGATGCAATTTGGGTTATTGTTGATAGATTAACCAAGTTCCGCCCATTTCTTTACCGTACGAGACTTATTCCTTGAGCGTCTTTGCTCGTATATGCGTGAATGAGATTATGCGATTGCATGGCATGCCCGGTATCCATAGTTTTGGATCGTGACCGAGATTCACTTCAAGATTTTGGGTTAGCTTACTGAAAGCTATGAAACGCAGTTCTGATCTGGATTGGATTGAAGATACCATCCTCAAGCAGACGGACAATCGAGAGAGGACTATTCAAAACCTTGAAGATCTATTAAGACTACTGTGTCCTAGATTTCAAAGGAAGTTGGGATAAGTACCTACCTTGGTGGAATTCTCCTACAACAACAGCGTTATCAAGCAAGTATAGGCATGGCTCCATTTGAGGCGTTGTATGGGACGAAAATGTCGTTCTCGATATCTTTGGGATGAGGTGGGAGAAGCAATATTGTTGGGACCAGAATTAGTACGCATGACTACGAGAAAAGATCCAAATGATTCGACAACGTATTCAAACTTCACAAGATCGACAAAAGAGTTATCTTGATCTTCATAGAAAGGACGTGGAGTTTAATATTGGAGATCATGTATTATTACGTATTGCTCCATGGAAGGGAGTTACAAGATTTGGGAAAGAGGAAAGCTCAATCCAAGGTTTGTTGGTCCATTTGAGATTCTTGGCCGAATAGGGAGCGTAGCCTATAGACTCGCGTTACCTCCAAGTATGTCTCGTGTTCACAATGTATTCCACATATCTATGCTTCGTAAATATGTGAAAGACCGAACCATATTATTGCATTAGAACCCTGCCGAGATAGCGGAAGATTTAACCTCTACGAGGAGATACTGTTGAGATTTTGGATAGGAAAGAGCATGTCTTACATACGAAGGTTATACCACAAGTTAAGGTTTTGTGGAGAAACCATGCAATTGAGGAAATGACATGGGAGTTGGAATCGGAGATGAAAGCAAGGTACCCTCACATTTTCGATATACAGTATGCGCATGTCAATTTCGAGGACGAAATTTCATAAGGAGGGAGGTTGTAAGACCCCAACTTATTATAAATAAAATTGAATTTTCTTTATTCATTATTCTAAATTAATAAGGGTTAATTTGATATAATTCTTTGGTTATGGGTGAAATGTGCAAAGTTTACAAAATAAGAAAGTGGTTATAAAATATTCATTATTATCGGGGAATATTCGTTTGGTCGTGGAATATTCTTTTTTTGTTCGAGGAATCTCAAATCGTGGTAGTGATCATTGGTGGGCCCCATAGCGGAAAAGCGGTTGGATGAAGGAAAGCGACAAAAATTGAGTTTTATAAATAACGACGTAAATTATTACGAATTAACCTTTGTTGGGTTACGGTGGTTAAAATCTGATGTCTGGCGTGGTTGCTTGCGATGCTTTACGGTATTGCAGAGTATTGTTGAATTATTGATCCTTACGTGAAGACACTACTCAATAATTATTACAGTAATTCTTCATTCATTATTTTATCTTATTGATTCAATAATTCTTTGCATTGATATTTATATTATTATTGTTTCAATAATTGTCATTACATGAGTATTTTCCATTATCAAATCAATAATTTATATTATTTGAATAATATTATCGAGATAACATTATTGGCAATGTCTAGAAAGTTACATCTAAGGAGAGGTTTGGTCACCTAATTGCGGCGTTGATGAGGAGAAATCCTTATTGGAAAGCCCCTCTTTCTGGAGGCGGCACGGTTGTCGATCTTGTGATTACTGTAATATTATTTTTGAATAATTAATTATTGATTATTATGATAAAGAAAATATTTATTTGGATATAGATGGAGAAAATTTTTAATGTGACAATTGTTGAAAATTAATATTTTATCTTTTTCTGATAAAATAATACATTTAAATATATTATTTTAATAATATATTAACGGTGATATTTTTATAATGATTGTGGGATATATGAGTATATGAGGAGGTAGAGTATTTTGTGGCATTAAATGTTTAACATATGTTTTGTGTGTCGGTGGACACAATTCTTGATCGAAAATTGATTATAGACTGTAAAATCGACCGTTTATGGATTTTGGTCAATTTGTGTTTGGAATTTGGAAAAACTTTCTTACGCAAAGTGGTAGAAATTGAAATTCCTATAAAAAGTTGCGAGATTGAATTTTACGATAAAAGGGCTATTTATTGTGAATTATTGAAGTTTAGGAGAATAAAATGATTTTTATTAAATTATGGGTAGGGGCCACTTTTATTCAACACATGTGAAATTTGCTATCTTTTGGTTGAAAGATGGTGGTGGCTAACTTGACTAGTAAGGATCGTGGAGGAAAAAAAAAGAAATAATATATTTTATTAATTTAGTCTCCTTTGGCGTTCTAGCATTTTCCTATAAATAGAGGGCTAAGTTAGAATTGAAAATCACACCAGAAACTAAGTTTTCTCTCTTTCTCTCTCTATATTATCGAGCGTATTCTTGAGAGTATACTTTGAGTGTTGCTATACGGTGCGAGTTTCTGTCAGCACTATACCGAAATTCAGTCAGAAGTACGGTTATTTTGAGGTAAGGGGTATTATTTTCTTCTTAAATGATATTTTTTTCTTCAATATCATTATGCCGAAGTATTGGTGAACTTTTTTATCAAATTTGGAACTTGTTGTGTCGGGGTTACTATTCACGTATCACGACCTTTATTCACGTATCTCGACTTTATTCACGTATCTGGCCTTTATTCAATTAGAAAATAAAAAATTTTTTTTTGTCCAAAATATCTATTACGGATACTAGCTTTGATTGTATCCATGTTTTGATCATTCTTGAATTTTACACCAATATGATTATTTTGAAGTATTTTTGGACATGGGTAAAACAAAATACGAATCCTTAATCCTTAATCCTTGTCATTTTGTTTCCTTTGGATTCGTTTCTTTAAAAATGTTTTTCATCATCCTCGGTCCTAAATGGTGATATAAATGAATATCTTTGGCACATGTAGTGCAAAGATGAGCAGTGTTGAGATGAACATGACCGGTTGGTGATACAAATGAATATCTTTGGCACTGTAGTGCAAAGATGATTAAAGATGTATATTGATTGTTATTACGGGGATAAACTATTGATGATGGACTTTTAAACCTTAGAAGGCGGTAGAATTCTTTTCTACGTGACTCTTTAATGGATTCTTTATTTCCATTGCATTTGTTGATCTAAAACTTGTTGTCTATTGTATTCTATTAGATTTTTCTGTTGAAGACTAACGATAATTTGTTGTATATTATCTTAGTCATAATATTCTTCTTTGGGCTAGTTGAGCTCACCCTTTTCCTTTTGTTCCATTTTTCTTCTCGGGAGGTGAGAACATAGCGAGGATCGAGTCGGGGTATGGAGTGATGGTTCTAGGAAGATATTTTAGTACATCCTCACTACTTACGTAAAATAGTGTATGAATAATTAATGAGGACTTATTTGGGTGTGTATATTATACAAGACAATATTTGTATTCAAACTCACGGTTGTATTGTCGTATTCTACTACGACATATGTATTAAGTTGTAATTTGCTTTCTATACCATGTATTTTGGCGACTCAGAATGGGTGTTGTATACCTATTTTGGGGGCGTCACATAATATATAACAAAATAAAAAAATAACACAAAAAAATTACAATCACATTCATCAACGAAACATAACATTCACAAACAAAATCAACATTCATCAAAAAAATTACAATATTCCAACGAAACATTACATTCAAAACAAATATTACAATATTCCGACGAAACATAACACAATAACAAAAAAAATAACACATATATTACACATTCATCAAGTAAGACCAATACAAAAAATTACAATATTCCGAACAAAATTTAATAACAATCTGTTAACATATATAACACATTTTAAATAATATTTATAATAATGTGTATCTATACATACATATGTATATTAGGTATATAATATAATACATATATAGATATACATGTATACATACACGTGTATATTACGTATATTACATAATAATCTAATATAATATAATAGATATACATGTTTATATATGTATATTACATAATAACATATATAATATAATATAATTATATCACTTTTCTAAATATTTAGAACCTATAAAACTAGCCATCTTCTACACCTATACCTACTTACGGCTCTTTTTCTACCCAAATCTATCATAAAATCCAAATCCCACTACATTCTTAACCTCCCTTTTCTCTTCAAGAAAGGCAACTTTTGTCAACCCTGTGTTCTCAAACAAAAATTTAAGTTAGAAAGAAATAAGAATAAAAAAAAAATATACCGATAAATAGTACATCAATGTTCCAAGAGAAGTAAAAACTTCTAAATTTAGCAAGTTTGCTAAGAATCAATACAACCTGCAAAATATTATAAAAATTTTGTTCAAACTTATAGCGCATTAGTACAATATCATTTAAACAATATTTTCTAATTTAAATAATACATTTGCTACTGAAATTTCTTCATGCATGTAAATATCAATATTAATCCAATTTCAAGAAGCTGAATCTCCCATCTTTTATCATCGTCTTCAGTTTACATGGCTTGACATTACAAAAATTCACTCAACCTTTCCAAACCACACTCTATGCTTTACATTTATAGTAAGTTCTACATTACAAAATTTTCACTTGGCAAAACCCATATAGAGACATACAAAGAACTATCAATACATATTCAAAAGGGTGCCCCAAGTGTAAAATTATCTCTCAACAAAAGTACAAAATAAACTAAAATATTAAATACAAAATATAACAAATACACTAAATAGATACACAAAAAAACTCATTCAAAATGCATATCACAATAAGTAGGATATCAACCACCAACGAAACATAATAATAAAACATCCAAACATATATAACAAATAAAAAAACAACACAAAAAAATTACAATGACATACATCAACGAAATCAACATTCATCAAAAAAATTATAATATTCCAACGAAACATCACATTCAAAACAAATATTACAATATTCTGACGAAATATCACACAATAAAAAAAAAATAACACACATATATAACACATTCATCAAGCAAGACCAATACAAAAAATTACAATATTCCGAACAAAGTTTATAACAATCCGTAAACATATATAACATATTTTATATAATATATATAATATAATGTGCATTTATACATACATATGTATATTACATATATAATATAATACTTATACTGATATACATGTATACATGCACATGTATATTATGTACTAATACATAATAATATAATATAATTATATCACTTTCCTAAATATTTAGAACTTATAAAACGAGCCATCTTCTACGCCTATACCGACTTACGGCTCTTTTTCTACCCAAATCTATCACAAAATCCAAATCACACTACATTCTTACTATCTCCCTTTTCTCTTTAAGAAAGGCTGCTACTTTTGTCAAACCTGTGTTCTCAAACAAAAAATGAAGTTAGAAAGAAATAAGAATAAAAAAGAAAATATACCGATAAATTGTACATCGTGTTCCAAGAGAAGTAAAAACATCTAAATTTAGCAAGCTTGCTAAGAATCAATACAACCTGCAGAATATTACAAAAATTTTGTTCAAACTTATAGCGCATTAATACAATATCATTCAAACAACATTTTCTAATGTAAATTGTAAGACCCCAACTTTTTGAATAAAGATTAAATTTTCTCGAAATATATTTTTGATTATTATGGTGTGGATTTGATATAATGTTATAGTTGTGGATAATATTTATAAATTTTGCAAACTACACATGAGTTGTTATATAATATTCGATTGCCTGGGAATATTACGTTTTAACGGGAATATTCGTACAACGGCATAATCATTGGTGGACCCCCAGCGGAATTATTGTCGGATTGAAAGCGACAAAAATACTTTATGAAAATAACGGCGGAAGTTTTCTGGTTAATTGTTGAACTACCGGTAGTAAAAAGTACGATGTCTGGCGTGGATGCGTAGTAGCGCGGTATTGATTATTTATCTTACGTGAGAAGTCACTCGAGGTTATACTCGATTATTACTACGATAATTCTTTGCATCATATCTCTCGTATTATTGATTCGATTATTGTCGTAGTATCATGCATAATATGTTATTTTATTAAATCAATAATTGAGGCGACAAAGTTATTCATATTATTAAATTACAATATTTATAATGTCTAGAAGTTACATCGAGGAGATGTTTGGTCACACTAATTGCGGCATGATAGGGAGAAATCCTTTTGGAAAGCCCCTTTCACGAGAGCGACTGGTTGATAAATATTGTGAGTTATAATATTAATGATGAATGTTATTAAAATTGAAGTTGTGTTAGGAGTTGAATTTGGAGCCTTGGACGTGATATTTGAGTTGAACGATGAAATTAATAAAATAGTCTATAAACACAAATTTTTTTGAATTCACTATTTGGTGAAAAATCGATAATTGACTTTTTGGGAAAAAATCAAACTTGAAATTTCAAAATTTATATTTTTGATAAAATGATTTCATTGTGTTGGAATTATTTGTGTTAGTGAAAATCGACAATTATTTCGATAATAATTGATATGCGGAGGTTATATTGACCGATCGAATTATTTAACGGGATAAATGAGCAATTGATTGCTATTATTTCACATGATTATAACTATTTGTTCACATGTGTATACTATTGTTTCACATTCTTGTTATTATTAGGGGAGTTGGTGCAAGAGATTGATAATACTTGCATATTAAGTTAAAAATGGAGGTATAGATGAAAGTCTTTATCTTGTATTAATTCGTATTTTCACATGTCTAGAACTATTGATTCACATAATTTACTATTGAATCACATTATTTACTATTAGGGGAGGTGATGCAAGTTTGATAATACTTCCATGACTAAATTAAAAATAAAGGAAAAGTTGGAGGTATTGTCTTTGTAATTTTTCGAGCCCCAAGCGTCTGATTATCGAAACTATATTTTTTATAAATAGAAGCTCATTCTTCCTTCATTTCTCACCAATTCACAAAAGCTTTAGGCGATTATTATAGAGAGAAATTATAGAAAGAAGAAGAAAGTCTCTTTACCTCACTTATTCGATTATCCAGTTTTTCTAAGGTAGGGAGTATTATTTCTTTCTTATCCATGAAGAGAACTTACATTATTCCATTCTTTATTATTACATTGGAATAACTTTGTATCTGAGCTACCCTATACTTGGTGAAATTCTTACATTGTTCCATTCTTTATCATTACATTTGGAACATCACATGCATGCGTTCTCCTTAGGACTGGTTAAAATCTTTATTATTACATTGGAATATATCATGCATGCGTTTTTATGGGACTGATTAAAATCTTTATTATTACATTGGAATATATATGTATATACATGCGTTTCTGTGGGACTGATAAAATCTTTATTATTTTGTTGGAATCTCGTATGCATGCGTTTTCTGTGGGACTAATTAGTTATTTATTATTACATTGGAATAACTTTTGCTGTGCGATCTATCGCATACACAGTGATTTCTTTTGTTATTTCATTCCTTATTATACTCGGTTGGTTAAAGTTTTGACTTTATACTCCATGAAATTAGTGGAATATCCTTGATATTTGCGCTTCATCCGAGATCTTTTCATGGAAATATTCTTACGAGCATTCTTGAATTTTTTTACTCACGGGAGTATTGCGAACGGTCATATTGTTTAGTTCGACTTGATAAAATCCACCTCCTTCATGTGACGAATACTTTCGAGAAAGTACTTGTCGTTGAAACGACTCTTGGAACTTCTCCCAAGACATCTTGAGTGCGTCGAAATTTGAGTACGTTTCTGATTCCCACCCGATGTCTGCTTCTCCACGCAACATAAAGGTGGCGAAGGAACCTTTGTTCTCGGAGCATCCCAAGACATCAAATATCTTGGTTATCTACTTTATCCATGCTTCCGCCTTAAATGGTTTGGCTCACCAATAAACTCGGTGGTCGGCTCCTTGAAGCTGTTTGTGTTGTGGACCGTCAAGAGAGTTACCCGATGTTCCACTGCATTTTGGGCGGGAGCCGCTCTTTTTGATGTTGCATGAATTGCATGAAGCCTCGGAACATTCCATCGTTCATCATTTGGTTAGTGTTGTTATTTGCATGAGGATTATACGCCTTCACGATGCACATTGTCACTGGTTATTGATGCGTGGAGACTCACTGGGTCTCTCTGTGCTCCATTGATGTTCTCAACATTCTGGATGCCATTTTCAAATCTTGCCACAAAACAAGGGTTAATTGACATGAAACATATTATCCCTACACTCTGGTGACCAATTAAATACCAAATAAACTTAGGTAGGTCATAGTAGCGAAGAATTCCCCATCTCTCCCTCCTAGTTCTAGTATCACATCTTAGCCAGGATCATATCCCTAAGCTTTGATACCAACTGTGACGCCCCCAAAATAGGTATACATCACCTATTCTGAGTCATCAAATACATGGTACAGAATAAAAATACAACTTAATAATACAACTGTCGTGTACAATACGACTAAACATAAGCTGTGAGTTTGAATACAAATATTGTCTACTAGAGATTATACAAACTCAAAAGGAGTCCTCATTACAATTATTATTACACTATTTCACAGAATAGTGAGGAGTACTAATGCTATCATCTGGCCCGTCACTCCGTTCCCCGACTAGTCCCTGCTACGTTCTTATTTCCTAAAGAGAACAATGAAAGTAAAAGGGTGAGCTCAACTAGCCCAGTAGGATATATTATGACTAAGATAATGCAGAATATATTATCGTTAGCCTTCAACAGTGTTAAACTGATATAATATAACAACCATCAAGTTTAACTGCAGCGGAACAATCAATCCATTAAAAGAGTCAAGTAGAGAATAAAATCTACTATCTTTTATGATTTAAAAGGTTTTTCATCACTTTTATCGTTGGGACTTAGCTTAATAAATAATCCACATCATCGAATCACCCCTGCACTACGGCCAAGGATATTCTTTAGTATCACGACCACAATTATCCATGCACTACGGGCCAAGAATATTTGTGTATTCAATAATGGTCATGATCATGCCAACAACTGTCCATCAATGCACTACGGGCCAATGAGGACTTTTACCACATCATTTGTAACATTACGGTTATTATTACACCGAATAATCCCTGGTCATAATCATACCAAGTCCATATATGCAGTATAGGCCACAGATGACTTTCAACAAAATATAAAGATGAGGATGATGACAATGATATAAGAATTCAATAAAACAAGTTCAAGAATTATTTTATCCAGGAACTAATAACGCCCAAATTGTCAACATGATATCGCTTTGTAGAGTAAAATTCAAGAATGCTCGTAAGAATATTTCCATGAAAAGATATCGGATGAAGTTGCAAATATCAAGGATATTCCACTAATTTCATGGAGTATAAAAGTCAAAACTTTAACCAACCGAGTATAATAAGGAATGGAATAACAAAAGAAATCACCGTGCATGCGATAGATCGCATGACAGCAAAAGTTATTCCACTAGAATAATAAATAATCGAATCAGTCCGCCAGAAAATGCATGCATGTGATATTCCAATGTAATAATAAAGACGGAATCAGTCCAACAGAAAACGCATGCATGTGATATTCCAAAGTAATAATAAAGACTTTTAATCAAGTCCCGTAGAACGCATGCATGTGATATTCCAATGTAATAATAAAGACGGAATCAGTCCGGTATGTAAACGCATGCATGTGATATTCCAAATGTAATAATAAAGATTTTAACCGTGCAGCGTGAGAACGCATGACCGTGATGTTCCAAATGAATGATAAAGAATGGAACAATGTAAGAATTTCACCAAGTATAGGGTAGCTCACAGATACAAAAGTTATTCCAATGTAATAATAAAGAATGGAATAATGTAAGTTCTCTTCATAGATAAGAAAGAAATAATACTCCCTACCTTTAGAAAAATCGGATACTCGGAATAGTGAGGTAGAAGACTTCTTCTTCTTTTCTATAATTTCTCTCTATAATAATCGCTTCTAAAGCTTTTGTGAATTGGTGAGAAATGAAGGAAGAATGAGCTTCTATTTATAGAAAAATATAGTTTTCGATAATCGCACGCTTTTGGGGCTCAAAAATTTCAAAGACAATACCTCCAACTTTTCCTTTATTTTTAATTTAGTCATGGAAGTATTATCAAACTTGCACCACCTCCCCTAATAGTAAATAATGTGATTCAATAGTAAATTATGTGAATCAATAGTTCTGTATATGTGAAAATACTGTAATTACAAAGATAAGACCTCCATCTATACCTCCATTTTTAACTTAGTCATGCAAGTATTATCAATCTTGCACCAACTCTCCCCTAATAGTAACAATAATGTGAAACAATAGTATACACATGTGAACAAATAGTTATAATCATGTGAAATAATAGCAATCAATTGCTCATTTATCCCAAGTTAAATAATTCGATCGGGTCAATATAACCTCCAGACATCAATTATTATCGAAATAATTGTCGATTTTCACTAACACAAATAATTCCAACACAATGAAACCATTTTTATCAAAAATATAAATTTTGAAATTTTGAAGTTTGATTTTTCCCAAAAAAGTCAATTGTTGATTTTTTTGACCAAATAGTGAATTCCTAAAATTTTGTGTTTATAGACTATTTTACTAATTTCATCGCTTCTCGACTCAAATATCACGTTCGCGCCTCCAAATTCAACTCCAACACAACTTCAATTTTAATAACATTCATCATTAATATTATAACTCACAATATTTATCAACCGTGTCGCTCCTGTGAAAGAGGGGCTTTCCAATAAGGATTTCTCCCTATCAAGCGCCGTAATTGTGTGACCAAACCTCTCCTCGATGTAACTTCTAGACATTATAAATATTGCAATTTAATAATATGAATAACTTTGTCGCCTCAATTATTGATTTAATAAAATAACATATTATGCAGATGATACTTTGACAATAATCGAATCAATAATACGAGAGATATGATGCAAACAATTATCAGTAGCAATAATTGAGTATAATCGAGTGACTTCTCTTGTAAGCATCAATAATCAATACCGTGTGCTACTACGCAACCACGCCAGACATCGCATTTTTACTACCGAAGTAGTTCAACAGCTTAATTCAGAAAACTTCCGCCGTTATTTTTATAAAGTATTTTTGTCGTTTTTCAATCCGACAATAATTCCGCTGGGGTCCACCAATGATTGTGTCATTGTACTAATATTCCCGTTAAAACGAATATTCCCCACCAATCTAATATTATATAACAACTTCATGACTTTTCAAAATTTATAAATATTACCCACAACTATAACATTATATCAAATCCACACCATAATATTCAAAAATATATTTCGAGAAAATTTAATCTTTATTCAAAAAGTTGGGGTCTTACAACCTCCCTTCTTATGAAATTTCATCCTCAAAATTAGGAAGCGTACACGGTATGTCAAGAGGTAAGGATATACTTTGATTTCATCTCGCATTCTAACTCCCTGTGTCATTTCTTCCACATCGTGGTTTCTCCACAAAACTTTAACTTGAGGTATAACCTTGGAGCGTAGAATATGATCCTTTTATCCAAGATTTTAACAGAAACTCTTCATACGTTAAATCTTCCTCTATCTCGTCTTGGTTCTAACTCAATAATGTGGTTCGGGTCTTTCACATATTTACGTAATATGGATATGTGAAAAACGTTATGAACACGAGACATACTTCAGTGTAACGCAAGTCTATAGCTACGCTCCTACTCGATCGAGGATTAAAATGGGCCAATGAATCGAGGATTGAGCTTTCTCTTTCCAAATCTTGTAACTCCTTTCCATGGAGCAACACGTAACAACACACGATCTCCAATATCAATTCTACATCCTTTCGATGAAGATCAAGATAACTCTTTGTCGATCTTGTGAGGTTTTTATACGTCATTCGGATCATTTGAATCTTTTCCGTAGTCATACGTATCAACTTTGGTCCCAACAACGTTGTTTCACCCACCTCATCCCAAAGATACCGGAGAACGACACACTTTCTTCCATACAACACCTCAAATGGAGCCACGCCAATACTTGCTTGATAATCGTTGTTGTAGGAAAACTCCACCAATGGTAAGAACTTGTCCCAACTTCCTTGAAGTCAAGGACACAGAGTCTTAATAGATCTTCAAGAGTTTGAATCGTCCTCTCCGATCGCCTCCGTCCGTCTCGAGGATGATATGCCGAAGCTAAATCAGAACTGCGCTCATAGCTTTTTTTAAACTAAACCAAAATCTTGAAGTGAATCTGGGGTCTCGATCGTAAACTATGGATATCAGCATACCATGCAATCTTACAACCTTGTTTATGTATATACGAGCAAGACGTTCAAGTGTATAAGTTTCTCGATCGGTAAGAAATGAGCAGACTTGGTCAATCTATCAACAATGACCCAAATCGCATCTACGCCTTGAGAAACTTTGGGAAGACCCCAGAACTAAATCCATGGTAATGTGCTCCCACTTCCATTCCGAATTTCAAGTGGTTGCAATGGACCTTTTGGTACTTGATGCTCCGCTTTAACTCGTTGACAAATTAGACACCTCGAGATAAATAGCGCTATCTCTCTCTTCATATTGCTCCACCAAAATGTATGACTTAAGATCACGATACATTTTGGTACTCCTGTGATGGATTGCAAACGGTGTGTGCAGGCGCTTCCATCATGATTTTATACTTTAAATCGTGGTCGTTAGAACACAAAGTCCGGAGTCGACTCAAGTATTCCTTCTTCATCGATTCTGCTTTTAAGATAAGCACCTTCTTGCACTTTTTTCTTCCTCATACGCATCACGCCTCCCGGATCTCAGAACTCGAGCAACTTTAACTTTATCAATTAAAGTCGGTTCTACTCAGATATTCGCCATCATCACATGGGTCCCTCGAGTCTTTAACTCTATCTCCATCTTTTGCAAGTCACACAAAATGGGCTTTTGTGTTGTGAATATTGCACTGCATTCGCAGATATGATCTTCTACTCAATGCGCCGCCTACCACGCTCGCTTTTCCAGATGGTATTCGATGGTACGATCATAATCTTTCAATAGTTCAAGCCAACGTCGTTGTCGCATGTTGAGTTCCTTTTGAGTGAAGAAATATTTGAGGCTTTTATGATCCGTAAAGATCTCCACTTTCTCTCCATACAAGTAATGCCTCCAAATTTTAAGCATGAAGACAACAACCGCCAACTCTAGATCATGAGCAGTAGGATAATTCCTCTCATATTCTTTGAGTTGTCTTGAGGCATAGGCTATGACTTTCCCATGTTGCATGAGAGAACACATCCCCAACCCTTTGCTCAAGATCATCAGAGATGACAAATCCCTCCGAATCCGCAGGATGGTATTGTCGTAACAGTCTTTAAATGAGTCTCCTTTCGAGTTCTTGAAAACTCTTCTCACATTCTCGCCTCCAACCGAACTTCAGATCTTCCGAGTCACCGAGTTAATGGAGTAGCGATTCGAGAAAATCCTTCCATGAATCTCCGATAATAACCAAATTAAACCGAGAAAGCTACGATTTTTGGCCATCGATTTGGGTTGCTCCCACTTTGAATAGCTTCAATCTTTGCTCGGGTCAACGGATATTCCACGACTTGATACTATACGTGCCCAAGGAATGCTACTTCTCAAGCCGTAACTCGCATTTCTTTAACTTGGCATAAAGCTTATATTCACGAAGCTTTTGGAGTATCAAATTTCAAGTGTTGCTCATGATCTTCACGCTTTTGGAATAAATAAGGATGTCATCAATAAAGACGACCACAAAGTGATCCAAATATTCCTTGAATACTTGGCTCATCATATCCATGAAGGCAAGAGAGCATTAGTCAATCCAAAAGACATGACTAAGAATTCATAATGCCCGCATCGAAGTTTCAAGGCGCCTTTTGAATATCCTCGCTTTTAACCTTCAAATGATGATATCCGTAATCTAAGATCGATCTTTGAAAAAAATGTGCTCTTGTAATCGATCAAACAGTCATCAATACGCGGGCAATGGGTACCTATTTTTGATGGTGACATGATTCAACTCCCGATAATCAATACAAAGTCGATACTCCCATCTTTCTTCTTCACTTAATAACAGAGCACCCCAAGGAGACGATTCAGATTTAATGAAACCAATGTCTAACAATTCCTCGCAATTGGGTCTTTAACTCCTCAAGTTCAATAGAGCCATTCGATATGGGGCTTTTGAAATGGGTTTTGCACGGGTTCAAGGTCGATACAAAATTCAACTTCACGCCCGGGGTAGGCCAGAAGTTCTTCAGGAATACGCGTGAAATTTATTAACAATAGAAATATCCTTCAAATCTAACGTATTTTTGTTTAAATCTGTGACATGAACTAAGAAAGCTTGACATCCGTTTTTCAATAAACGAATAGTTTTATGGCTTGAGATGACCGTGATTGATTTTAATGGTTTGGTCGCTTGAATTCGCATAATAGGTTTATTAGGAATATGAAAGCTAACAGCCTTACAAAAATAATTAATTTTAGCATGATGAGTAGTTAACCAATCAATCCTTAGAATCACGTCAAATGCAAGTATTTTTAAGGAGATAAGATCGACAGGTAATGTACGGTTACCGATTTGAATCAAACAAGACTTATAAACAATCGATGTAATGAAGGTTTCTCCTAATGGAGTTTCAATAGATAAGTCAAAGTCTATTTTCTGCGGAGTCAAATTTAAACGTTGAGCGCAAGTAGGAGAAATAAAAGAATGGGTAGAACCAGATCAAATAAGGTATAGACTTCACTAGAGTTTATGATAAGCTTACCCGTGATAACCTCATTCGGGTTCTTTCGCTTTTCGGGAGGTCACAACAAACGCCTCCCTCAGACCACCGGCTTTTGACTTTTTTCGGGACGCCTTTGGTGCCTCCATCCCAGTTGAATTTGTCTTCTGGTGAACGACAAAATCAAGCTAAGTGACCTTCTCTTCCACAATTATAACATGCTTTGGACGCATCGCGCTAGGTTTTGATCGATGTGTCCTCCCTCCGCATTTGAAGTATACGATAGTGGTCGTTTCTCCTTCCTTAACAACGGGTGATGGCGGTGCCGACGCCTTTCCATCATTGTTGAATCTCCTTTTCTTGAAATGTCCATTTTATTGTCTTCGCTATGATTACACACCAAGTGGTTACCATTTCGCATGTTGATTCCTCCACGCTTGTTGTCACCGCTCGACGATCGCTACCACCGGTATTTTCATTTCTCGCTTACCGCTTTTTCTTGGTTGCGTTGACTCGTTATCGCTACCCAACAATCGAGCCCTATTTACAACATCCGAATACAAACACGCTTTATGAGAAATAAGATATTGTCGTATCTCCCGATTTCAAACCTCTTAAAAACATTCGGTCATTCGCCTCCTCATTATCAACCAAATGGGATGCAAACCGGATAACTCCGCAAATTTAGCCTCGTATCGCGACACCTGGCCATATTGTTTTGTTCCAACTTGATAAACTCCACCTCCTTCATGTGATGAATACTTTCGGGGAAAGTACTTGTCGTTGAAACAACTCTTGAACTTCTCCCAAGACATCTTGAAAAGGCCAGTCGGTAATGCATTTTACGATTCCCACCAAGAATCCGCTTCTTCACGCAACATAAAGGTGGCGAAGGAACCTTTTATTCCTTGGAAGCATCCCAAGACATCAAATATCTTGGTTATCTACTTTATCCATGCTTCCGCTTTTTAAGTGGTTTTGGCTCTCCAATAAACTCCGGTGGTCCCAGCCTCCTTAAACTGCTTTTGGCGATGACCATCCGAGAGTTGCCAATGTTTCCACCCGCATTTTGGATGTGAGCCGCCTCACCGATGTTGCATGAATTGCATGAAGCCTCTAACATTCCATCGCTCATCATTTGGTCAAGTTGTTGTTATTTGCATGAGGATTGTCGCCTTCTCGATGCACATTGTCCCCGGTTATTGATCCGTGGAGACTCAACGGCCTCTGTGCTCCATTGATGTTCTCAACATTCTTGATGCCATTTTCAAATATCGCCACAAAACAAGGGTTAATTGACATGAAACATATTATCCCTACACTGACCGACCAATTAAATACCAAATAAACTTAGGTAGGTCATAGTAGTCAAGGAATTCCCCATCTCTCCCTCCTAGTTCTAGTCTCACATCTTAGCCCAGGATCATATCCCTAAGCTTTGATATTAATCGTGACGCCCCCAAAATAGGTATACATCACCCATCTCGAGTCGCCAAATACATGGTATGTAATACAAATACAACTTAATAATACAACCGTCAGGTACAATACGACTAAACATAAGTCGTGAGTTTGAATACAAATATTGTCTACTAGAGATTATACAAACTCAAAAGGAGTCCTCATTATAATTATTATCACACTATTTCATGTAATAATAGTGAGGACTACTAATGCTATTATCCGCCCGTCACTCCGCTCCTCGACTAGTCCCTCGCCACGCTCTCATTTCCTAAAGAGAACAATGAAAGTAAAAGGTGAGCTCAACTAGCCCAAAGAGATATATTATGACTAAGATAATGCGTAATATATTATCGTTAGCTCTTCAACAAATGTTAAACCGATACAATATAACAACCATCAAGTTTAACTGCAATGAACAATCAATCCATTAAAAGAGTCAAGTAGAGAATAAAATCTACTATCTTTTATGATTTAAAAGGTTTTCATCACTTTTATCGTTGGGACTCAAATTTTAATAAATAATCCACATCATCGAATCACCCCCGCACTACTACGGCCAAGGATATTCTTTAATATCACGACCACAATTATCCATGCACTACGGGCCAAGAATATTTGTGTATTCAATAATGGTCATGATCATGCCAACAATCGTCCATCAATGCACTACGGGCCAATGAGGACTTTTACCACATCATTTGTAACATTACTACCATGATTACACCGAATAATCCTCGGTCATAATCATACCAAGTCCATCTACGCACTATAGGCCATGTATGACTTTCAACAAAATATAAACATGAGGATGATGACAATGATATAAGAATTCAATAAAACAAGTTCAAGAATTATTTTATCCAGAACTAATAACGCCCAAATTGTCAACATGATATCGCTTTGTAGAGTAAAATTCAAGAATGCTCGTAAGAATATTTCCATGAAAAGACATCGGATGAAGCTTAAATATCAAGGATATTCCACTAATTTCATGGAGTATAAAAGTCAAAACTTTAACCAAATCGAGTATAATAAGGAATGGAATAACAAAAGAAATCACAGCATGCGATAGATCGCATACGCAAAAAGTTATTCCAAAGTAATAATAAATAATCTAATCAGTCCAACAGAAACGTAATAATGTGATATTCCAATGTAATAATAAAGACGGAATCGTCCAAATAAAACGCATGCATGTGATATTCCAATGTAATAATAAAGACGGAATCAAGTCCGGCGAAACGCATGCATGTGATATTCCAATGTAATAATAAAGATTTTAATCAAGTCCCAGTGAAACGCATGCAGTATGATATTCCAATGTAATAATAAAGAGATCCAATAACAGAGAACGCACGATGCATGTGATGTTCCAAATGTAATGATAAAGAATGGAACAATGTAAGAATTTCACCAAGTATAGGGTCACAGACGATAAAAGTTATTCCAATGTAATAATAAAGAATGGAATAATGTAAAGTTCTCTTCATAGATAAGAAAGAAATAATACTCCCTACCTTTAAAAAAACCGGATATCGGAAATGGTGAGGTAATAGACTTCTCTTCTTTCTATAATTTCTCTCTATAATAATCGCTTCTAAAGCTTTTTGTGAATTGGTGAGAAATGAAGGAAGAATGAGCTTCTATTTATAGAAAAATATAGTTTCGATAATCGCACGCTTGGGGCTCAAAAATTTCAAAGACAATACCTCCAACTTTTCCTTTATTTTTAATTTAGTCATGGAAGTATTATCAAACTTGCACCACCTCCCCTAATAGTAAATAATGTGATTCAATAGTAAATTATGTGAATCAATAGTTCTAGATATGTGAAAATACTAATTACAAAGATAAGACCTCCATCTATACCTCCATTTTTAACTTAGTCATGCAAGTATTATCAATCTTGCACCAACTCCCCTAATAGTAACAAGAATGTGAAACAATAGTATACACATGTGAACAAATAGTTATAATCATGTGAAATAATAACAATCAATTGCTTATTTATCCTGTTAAATACCCGATGGTCAATATAACCTCCGACATCAATTATTATCAAATAATTATCGATTTTCACTAACACAAATAATTCCAACACAATGAAACCATTTTTATCAAAAATATAAATTTTGAAATTTTGAAGTTTGATTTTTCCCAAAAAAGTCAATTGTTGATTTTTGACCAAATAGTGAATTCCAGGAAAATTTTGTGTTTATAGACTATTTTTACTAATTTCATCATTCCGACTCAAATATCACGTCCGCGCCTCCAAATTCAACTCAACACAACTTCAATTTTAATAACATTCATCATTAATATTATAACTCACAATATTTATCAACCGTGTCGCTCCTGTGAAAGCAGGGGCTTTCCAATAAGGATTTCTCCCTATTGCGCAAGCAATTAGGTGACCAAACCTCTCCTCGATGTAACTTCTAGACATTGTAAATATTGTAATTTAATAATATGAATAACTTTGTCATCTCAATTATTGATTTAATAAAATAACATATTATGCAGATGATACTATGACAATAATCGAATCAATAATACGAG
This sequence comes from Panax ginseng, assembly GCA_020205605.1. Lineage (NCBI taxonomy): Eukaryota > Viridiplantae > Streptophyta > Magnoliopsida > Apiales > Araliaceae > Panax > Panax ginseng. The sequence goes on along the minus strand of CM035143.1, from coordinate 117,941,704 downwards.
AGATATGATGCAAGAATTATCAGAGTAATAATTGAGTATAACTCGAAAGTGACTTTCACGTAAGCATCAATAATCAATACCGCAGCTACTATGCAACCACGCATACATTGTACTTTTACTACCAAGTAGTTCAACAGCTAATAACAGAAAACTGAAGTCCACCCGATTATTTACGAATATAAAGTATTTTGATATTTTGCAAAATTTTTCTCAATCAAATCCATAATAATATTCCGAGAAAATTTAATCTTTATTCAAAAGTTGGGGTCCACCAATGATTATTCATGTTGTAATATTTAATAGTCCTCCCCGTATTAAAATGAATATCATGACCATTATTGAATACCAAAATCGAATATTATATAACAAGGGTGATTCGATGATGCATTTTTAAAAGTGATGAAAAATTTGATAAATATTACCCACAACTATAACATTATATCAAATCCACACCATAATATTCAAAAATATATTTCGGGCTAGAAAATTTAATCTTTATTCAAAAGTTAGTCGGGGAAAGGGTCTTGGATGATAAGATTAGAGTCCTCACTATTCAAAGGAAATAATGGAAAATAAATGTAATAATATTGAATTTGAGTTTGTATATTGTCCGGACGACAATATTTGTATTAAAACTCACATACTTATATTTTGTCGTACTTTATACCGACAGCTAGATAATTAAGTTGTATTTTTATTTCGCACTATGTATTTGGACTCGTAATAGGTGATGTATACCTATTTTGGGGGCGCCACGCTTGGTATCAAAGCTTAGGATACGATCCTCGCCTAAGATGTGAGACTAGAACTAGAGGGAGAGACGGGAATTCCTTGCTAGTATTTGACCTACCCAAGTTTATTTGGTATTTTGGTTGGTTGTAGTATATGGATAATATGTTGTATGTCAATTAACCCTTATTTTGTGGCGATTTGAAAATGGCATCGAGAATATTGAGAATAGCAATCACAAGTGACCGCTGAGTCTCCACAGATCAACAATCGAATAATGTGCATCAAGAAGGCGACAATCCTCATGTAAACAACAACACTAACCAAATGATGAGCGATGGAATGTTCGGGGCTTTATGCAATTCATGCAACATCAAAGAGAGAGCGACTCGTCCAAAATGTAGGTGGAAAACATCGAAACTCTCTGACGGATACCGCATTAAGCAGTTGAAAAAGAGTGGGACCACCGGAGTTTATTGGAGAGCCAAAACCACTTAAAAGGTGAAGCATGGATAAAGCGAGATCACCAAGATATTTGATGTCTTGGGATGCTCAGAGAGCAAAAGGTTCCTTTGCCACCTTCATGTTGCGTGAAGAGGATTCATTGGTGGGAATCTATAAAGCGTACCCTCACTGGACTTTACTCAAGATGTCTTGGGAGAAGTTTCAAGAGCTATTCAACGACAAGTACTTTCCGAAAGTATTCGTCACATGAAAGAGGTGGAGTTTATCAAGTTGGAGCAAAATAATATACGAGCGATTGTGTCGCAATACGAGGCTAAATTTGCGGAGTTATCCGGTTTGCATCCCATTTGGGTCGATAATGAGGAACGAATGACGCGAATGTTTTAAGAGGTTTGTGTCGGGAATAAGCATGTGAATGCTATTCCTAATTATATATGATTTGATTATAATATATATGTATATGAATGAATAATATGCAAGTATGCTTGCATTAAGAAAAACATAAAGTCCTTTGATAGATAATAGAAATATATGTACAAGGACTTAGAATGAATTGATCAAATATGTTAGGTTGATCCTCATCGACATGAAAAAAATGACTTTGTAAAGTCCTTAAAAAGAAATGATGTACAAGGACTATAAATATAGAAAGATCAAGCTTTTTAGGTTGATCTTATGATGTAATAGATAGGCTAGTCGATCGTTGAGCCTTTTGCACTGTAAGTCGTAATGCCGCCGGGTGAGCCAAGGTTAACTCGGGGAGCTATCGAGGTAGAATAGGAGTATGCAAGATAGTAGATCTCGAGTTCGTAGCGCCGGGGAAGCGAAGAAGGATCGTAGTGTATCGAGAAGAGCTTCCTCGGGATCGTAGTGTCTTTGAGAAGTCGTGTTCGAATCGTGAGAGAGACGATACGCTAAGAGCCGAACGATCATCTGCCGAAGCCAAGTCCAGAAGCGTAGACTACACTAACTTTGAGTCGTGAGAGTCTAGTGATGCCGAAGCCAAGTCAAGGATTGTAGACTACACTCTGAGTTCGTAGAGTTCATTAAGTGAAGGCAGAGATCGTAGTCGGGCAAGATCAGATGAATACAACAAGCACAAGCCAGAAATCGTAGAGTGTCAAGATCTGATCTCAGGATCGTAGTGTCTGCATGTACCAAAGTGAATCGTAGAGTGCGAACTACGACTCCAACAAAAAGTGCTCACAATGCTAAGTCGTAATCGTAGAAGTAAATACGGTTCTCAATGTATGAGCACTCCCGAATATCAAAGGAACAGCGCCTCTGGTTGGCAATCGCAAAGATGCAATCCAGAAAGGGAACCAGAGAGCACTCAACGAATGGCATGCATGCTAACAGAAGATCTCAGCACAAACCAAATCAGCATTAAGATTGAGGTGTAAGGCCATTCGTGATGAAGTCTTCCACAAAGAGATCCAAATAAGACTTCAGAAGCTGACTAAGGAAAGTCAGCTTATGCAGTAGCTATCAAGTGTAAAGAAGACAACGATCTTGGAAGCAACCAAGATCATAGTGTTTTCAAACAAAGAAAAGAGCGATGGAAGGTGAAGCAGAGATCTTTGGTCGACCACGAAGAGAAAGGCTAAAGTGATTAAGTGCAGGGTCAGTTCATTGATGATAAGTGAGCGGAAAGCAAGCTGGACGCGCCACAAATCTGAAGTGTCTTGATATTCAGAAGGGGACCAGAGCAAGGAATTAGGCCATTAGTATCTGAGAACAGTCGAAGCAAACAGAAGTATTGAAGCACTGCACAAGATAAGGAAGAGGTGTTCTACATTGAAGATCCAATCAACATTCTTCAAGATCGTAGTGTTAACTCTACTAGTCAACGAGCAACAATCAACAAGACACTACGATCAGGTTCTTGAAGACATGCATCAGAATCATAGAGTTCGAATACCTGAAGACTGAAGCATTAGCAACGGTTCAATCTGAAGGGTAACATTCGGACAAGTGCTTATTGAGAGCATCGATGCAAAAGGACAACCTCTGATTAAGAAATCAGAAGAAGTAATAAATCTTCAACCTGCCCAAGACAGTAAAGTGATACATCTGATAGGGTAGGTGAAATAGTAGACTGCAACGTCAGAAAAAGTATGACAAGTCACATCAAGCAGTCTATATCAAGCAACTTGAGATCTGTGAAGATATTTGAATAGCCTTCAACGGTTACTTTCCAACGGAAGGATTGGGAAGAAGTATAAATGAGAAAGAGCTTCAAAGATCCAAGGTTCTTTGAGTTGTGTATTCTCGGAGAAAAGGTGGGTGATCCAATAGGAGTAAATAGTGAGTCTAAGGCTCACTCAACGATCCACCAAGAACACTCAGAAGTTAGATCAAGAAAGAAGTAGAAGTGTGAGTTCTACTATGTAGAAGTGAGAGTTCTACTACATGAAGAGTGTTCTAAACTGCCGAGAGAAAGAAGAGCATAATGTCATCTGGATGTCCATCATTGGAAGACTCTAAGTACAATAGAGAAGAGCTTACGGTCATCTTAGAAGTCCATCATGGGAAGGCATCGAGTAGCGAAGAAGGAGATCACAAAAGCCATCTTGGTGTCAAGCATGAGAAAGCTTCTAAGTACCTTACAGAAGAGCTTACAATCATCTTAGAAGCCTCTCATGTGCAGCCATCAAGAATCAAGGAGAATGATCTTCAAGGCAGTTCATCAAGGGATCATCCGGAGTAGTTGAACAACCTAAGAAGCTGAGCATCATGCAATACTCAACTGCTCCTCAAGGATGATCAAGCCAAGCTGCTAAGGATAGAAGATGTTCAGAGCATGAAGACATCTTAGCAGCTCAGCACCGACTCCAACAACAACAAACAAACAACTCAACGAAGCCAGGGCCTGAGGGGTCCTTGTCTAGAGGGACTAAATGAAGCAGGGCCAAAGGGTCCTTATCCGGAGGGACTAAACAAAGCGAGGGCAAAGGGTCCTTGTCGGAGGGACTAAACGAAGTTCCAAGCCTCTTTGGTGCTTGAAGAGTTCAAGGAACTAGAAGAGTCCCAAAGGCTCTTGGCCTTGAAGAGTTCTTATGAATCGAAGTTTCAAGGTCACCGGCCTGAAGGAATCGTAGAGATTGTGGTGTTGCCCTTCCTTGGTGGAAATCTCGCTAGTTAAAAAAGTAGAAGAGTGGATTAGGAGCTTGAGTCTCGAACCACTTAAAACCTCTTGTGTCTTTTACATTATGTCATTTACATTATGTCTATAATTGCTATGTATGTTCTAACTGCTTACAACTAAACTAACCCAACGAACAATGTATGTATGATTATGAATATATCAATGAAGGGGAATCTTTTACTTATTCCGCTGTGCTTGATAAGATTCTTATGTTTGTCATATACTCTAATATAAACAATACCCATAAACCAGAAAAGTATTTGAAATAAAAAGGATCTATTCAACCCCCCCTTCTAGATCTATTGTGCCCTCTGGGAACTAACAGTTTGAAACAGGAGATACGTCAATATCTTATTTCTCATAAACTGTGTTTCTATTCAGATGTTGTAAATAGGGCTCAGTTATTGGAGCGCGATAACGAGTCAACACAACCAAGAGAAAGCAGTCGGCAGAATGAAAATACAAGTAGTAACAGTCATCAAAACGGTGACAACAAGCGTGGAGGGAATCAACATGCCAGAAATGGTAACCACTTCGGTGGTAATCATAGCCAAGACAAAAAAAATGGACATTTCAAGAAAAGGAGATTCAATAGTGATGGAAAGATGTCAGCACCAGTACTCGTTGTTAAGGAAGGAGAACGACCACCTATCATATACTTCAAATGCGGAGGGGAGGGACACATCAGTCCAAACTGCGCGATGCCGTCCAAAGCATGTTATAATTGTGGAAGGAAAGGTCAGTTAACTCAATTTTGTTGTTCATCGAAGACAAGTTCAACTAGGATGGAGGCACCAAAGGCCGTCCCAGAAAAGTCAAAGCATGTAGTGCAAGGGAGAGCATTTGTTGTGACCTCCAGGAAAGTAAGGAACCCGAACGAGGTTATCACGAGTAAGCTTATCATAAACTCTAGTGAAGTCTATACGTTATTTGATACCGGTTCTACCCATTCTTTTATTTCTCCTATTTGCGCTCAACGTTTAAATTTGAATCCGGAGAAATTAGACTTTGACTTATCTGTTGAAACTCTATTAGGAGAAACCTTCATTACATCCACTGTTTATAAGTCTTGTTTGATTCAAATCGGTAATCGCACGTTACCTGTCGATCTTATCTCCTTAAAAATACATGCATTTGACGTGATTCTAGGGATTGATTGGTTAACTACTCATCATGCTAAAATTGATTATTTTCATAAGGTTGTTAGCTTTCATATTCCTAATAAACCTATTATGCGAATTCAAGCGACCAAACCATTAAAATCAATCATGTTCATCTCAAGTCATAAAGCTATTCGTTTATTGAAAAACGGATGTCAAGCTTTGTTAGCTCATGTCACGGATTTAAACAAAAATACGTCAGATTTGAAGGATATTTCTATTGTTAATAAATTTCCTGACGTATTCCCTGAAGAACTTCCTGGCCTACCCCCAGAGCGTGAAGTTGAATTTTGTATCGACCTTGAACCCGGTACAAAACCCATTTCCAAAGCCCCATATCGAATGACTCCTATTGAACTTCAGGAGTTAAAGACCCAATTGCAGGAATTGTTAGACATTGGTTTTATTCGTCCTAGTACGTCTCCTTGGGGTGCTCCTGTTCTATTCGTGAAGAATAAAGATGGGAGTATGCGACTTTGTATTGATTATCGGGAGTTGAATCATGTCACCATCAAAAATAGGTACCCATTGCCACGTATTGATGATCTATTTGATCAGTTACAAGGAGCACAATTTTTTTCAAAGATCAATCTTCGTTCTGGATATCATCAACTAAAGGTTAAAACTGAGGATATTCCAAAGACTGCCTTCAGAACTCGATACGGGCATTATGAATTCTTAGTCATGTCTTTTGGATTGACTAATGCTCCTGCTGCCTTCATGGATATGATGAACCGAGTATTCAAGGAATATTTGGATCATTTTGTGGTCGTCTTTATTGATGACATCCTCATATATTCCAAAAAGATCATGAGCAACACTTGAGGCTGATACTCCAAAAGCTTCGTGAAAACAAGCTATACGTCAAGTTGAAGCAATGCGAGTTCTGGCTTGAGGAAGTTGCATTCCTTAGGCACGTGATATCAAGTCATGGAATATCTGTTGACCCAACAAAGATTGAAGCTATTCAAAAGTGGAGCAACCTAAATCGATGATAGGAAAGACGTAGCTTTCTCGGATTATTTGGTAATTATAGGAGATTCGTGGAAGGATTTTCTCGAATCGCTACTCCATTAACTTTCGGTGACTCGAAAAAGATACAGTTCGTATTGGAGCGAGGAATGTGAGAAGAGTTTTCAAGAACTCAAGAAGAGACTCATTTCAAAGACTGTTAACATAATACCATCTGGCTCGGAGGGATTTGTCATCTACAGTGATGCTTCAGGCAAAGGGTTAGGATGTGTTCTCGTGCAACATGGGAAAGTCATAGTCTATGCCTCACACAATAACAAAAAAAAGTCATAGTCATCAAAAAAATTACAATATTCCAACAAAACAGTACATTCAAAACAAATATTGCAATATTCCGACAAAACATCACACAATAACAAAAAAATAACACATATATAACACATTCATCAAGTAAGACCAATACAAAAAACTACAATATTCCAATTAAAGTTTAATAACTATAGTTAAACATATATAACACATTTAATATAATATATTTATAATATATATATATATATATATATATAATATAATGTGTATCTATACATACATATGTATATTACATATATGATATAATACTTATACAGATATACATGTATACATACACATGTATATTATGTATATTACATAATAATATAATATAATTATATCACTTTCCTAAATATTTAGAACCTATAAAACGAGCAATCTTCTACGTCTATACCTACTTAGGACTCTTTTTCTACCCAAATCTATCACAAAATCCAAATTCCACTACATTCTTACTACCTCCCTTTTCTCTTCAAGAAAGACTGCTACTTTCATCAAACCTGTGTTCTCAAACAAAAATTGAAGTTAGAAAGAAATAAGAATAAAAAAGAAAATATACCGATAAATAGTACCTCATGTTCCAAGAGAAGTAAAAACTTCTAAATTTAGCAAGCTTGCTAAGAATTAATACAACCTGCAAAATATTATAAAAATTTTGTTCAAACTTATAGCGCATTAGTACAATATCAATCAAACAACATTTTCTAATTTAAATAATACCTTTACTACTGAAATTTCTTCATGCTTGTAAATATCAATATTGATCCAATTTCAAGAAGCTGAATCTCCCATCTTTTATCCTCGTCCAGCTTAAATGGCTTGTGAGTTGTACATTACAAAAATTCACTCAACCTTTCCAAACCAAACCAAACTCTATGCCTTACATTTATAGTAAGTTCTACATTACAAAATTTTCACTTGGCACAACCCATATAGAGACACATACAAAGACATATCTATACATATTCAAAAGGGTGCTCCAAGTGTAAAATTATCTCTCAACAAAAGTACAAAATAAACTAGAATATTAAATACAAAATATAACAAATACACTAAATAGATACACGAAAAAACTCATTCAAAATGCATATCACAATAAGTAGGACATCAACCACCAACGAAACATAATAATAAAAACATCCAAACATATATAACAAAAGAAAAAAACAACACAAAAAAATTACAATGACATTCAACGAAACATCACATTCACAAACAAAATCAACATTCATCAAAAAAATTATAATAGTCCAACAAAACATTACATTCGAAACAAATATTACAATATTCCGACAAAACATCACACAATAACAAAAAAATAACACATATATAACACATTCATCAAGCAAGACCAATAGAAAAAATTACAATATTCCAATTAAAGTTTAATAACTATCGGTGAACATATATAACACATTTTATATAATATATATATAATATAATGTGTATCTATACATACATATGTATATTACGTATATAATATAATATATATTATAATACTTATTATACTGAGATATACATGTGTATAATACACATGTATATTATGTATATTACATAATAATATAATATAATTATATCACTTTCCTAAATATTTAGAACCTATAAAACGAGCCATCTTCTACGCATATACCTACTTACGGCTCTTTTTCTACCCAAATCTATCACAAAATCCAAATCTCACTACATTCTTACTACCTCCATTTTCTCTTCAAGAAAGACTGCTACTTTCGTCAAACATTTGTTCTCAAACAAAATTTGAAGTTAGAAAGAAATAAGAATAAAAAAGAAAATATACCGATAAATAGTACCTCATGTTCTAAGAGAAGTAAAAACTTCTAAATTTAGCAAGCTTGCTAAAAATCAATACAACCTGCAAAAAATTATAAAAAATTTTGTCCAAACTTATAGCGTATTAGTACAATATCATTCAAATAACATTTTCTAATTTAAATAATACATTTGCTACTAAAATTTCTTCATGCTTGTAAATATTGATCCAATTTCAAGAAGCTGAATCTCCCATCTTTTATCCTCGTCTTTAGCTTACATGGCTTGTGAGTTGTACATTACAAAAATTCACTCAACCTTTCCAAACCACACTTTATGCCTTACATTTATAGTAAGTTATACATTACAAAATTTTCACTTAGCACAACCCATATAGAGACACATACAAAGAAATATCTATACATATTCAAAAGGGTGACACAAGTGTAAAATTCTCTCAACAAAAGTACAAAATAAACTAGAATATTAAATACAAAATATAACAAATACACTAAATAGATACACAAAAAAACACATTCAAAATGCATATCACAATAAGTAGGACATCAACCACCAACGAAACATAATAATAAAAACATCCAAACATATATAACAAAACAAAAAAATTACAATGAAACGAAACATCACATTCACAAACAAAATCAACATTCATCAAAAAAATTACAATAATCCAACAAAACATTACATTCAAAAAAAATATTACAATATTCCGACAAAAGATCACACAATAACAAAAAAAAAAATACATATATAACACATTCATCAAGCAAGACCAATATAAAAATTACAATATTCCAATTAAAGTTTAATAACTATCGGTAAACATATATAACACATTTTATATATATATATATATATATATATATATATAATATAATGTGTATTTATACATACATATGTATATTATGTATATAATATAATACTTATAAAGATATACATGTATACATACATATTATACTATAAAACGAGCCATCTTCTACGTTTATACGTACTTACGGCTCTTTTTCTACCCAAATCTATCACAAAATCCAAATCCCACTATATTCTTACTACCTCCCTTTTCTCTTCAAGAAAGGGTGCTACTTTTGTCAAACCTGAGTTCATAAACAAAAATTGAAGTTATTAAGAAATAAGATTAAAAAAGAAAATATACCGATAAATAATACCTCATGTTCTAAGAGAAGTAAAAACTTCTAAATTTAGCAAGCTTGCTAAGAATTAATACAACCTGCAAAATATTATAAAAATTTTGTTCAAACTTATAGCGCATTAATACAATATCATTCAAACAACATTTTCTAATTTAAATAATACATTTGCTACTGAAATTTCTTCATGCTTGTAAATATCAATATTGATCAAGAAGCTGAATCTCCCATCTTTTATCTTCATCTTCAGCTTACATGGCTTGTGAGTTGTACATTACAAAAATTCACTCAACCTTTCTAAACCACACTCTATGCCTTACATTTATAATAAGTTCTACATTACAAAATTTTAACTTGGCACAACCCATATAGAGACACATACAAAGAAATATCAATACATATTCAAAAGGGTGCCCCAAGTGTAAAATTATCTCTTAACAAAAGTACAAAATAAACTAGAATATTAAATACAAAATATAACAAATACACTAAATAGATACACGAAAAAACTCATTCAAAATGCATATCACAATACGTAGGACATCAACCACCAACGAAACATAATAATAAAAACATCCAAACATATATAACAAAATAAAAAAATAACACAAAAAAAATTACAATGACATTCAACGAAACATCACATTCACAAACAAAATCAACAATCATCAAAAAAATTACAATATTCCAACAAAACAGTACATTCAAAATAAATATTACAATATTCCGACAAAACATCACACAATAACAAAAAAAATAACACATGTATAACACATTCATCAAGTAAGACCAATACAAAAAACTACAATATTCCAATTAAAGTTTAATTACTATCGGTAAACATATATAACACATTTAATATAATATATTTATAATATATATAATATAATGTGTATCTATACATACATATGTATATTACGTATATAATATAACACTTATACAGATATATACATGTATACATACACATATATATTATGTATATATTACATAATAATATTGTCGTATACGTGAATAGTGTCGTATACGTGAATAGTGTCGTATACGTGAATAGTAACCCCGACACAAAAAGTTCCAAATTTGATAAAAATTTCATACCAACATTTCGGTACAATGATATTGAAGAAAATATCATTTTAAGAAGAATATAACACCCCTTACCTCAAAATATCAGTACTTCTGATCGGAATATCGGTATAAGGCTGAAAGAAACTTGTATTGATGAATAGAAACTCACAAAGTATCTAAATACTCACAAAATACACTCAATAATCTAGAGAGAGAAAGAGAGAAAGTTTATGTTTCTGGTGTGATTTTCAATTCTAACTTAGCCCTCTATTTATAGGAAAATGTTAGCAGACTTGACCTGCAACCTGATGGCTTTACCTGCTACTATTCCCACCCAACACATTTGAAATAAAATTCAGTACATTTCTTCACCAACCACAAGTGGGGCCCACTCAATTCTAGAATTTTCCACCAAAATGCTAAATTCAGATACTTCAATAATTTCTGAACCAGTCACCTCTTAAAATTCATAACAAATCATACGTTCATTTTTAACGGTTCAAAATTTGTGGACATATACTCAACTTATATATGTATAACATATCCAAAAATTACAACGATCCAACAGTTGGATTAAAAATTATAACTCACGCAATATATCTCAAAAACCTTTGGTTTAATTTTTTAATGCCTTCATTCCACAAAAATACTGATAAAACACCTCAACATTAACTCTTTCATTTTTAACCACAATAAATATATCCAACATTTATATCCACATAAAATAAATATTTCCTTATCATATGAATCAATAATTAATTATTCACAAATAATATTACTGAGAATCACATTTATGACAACCAAAGCCGCTCCGAGGAAGCAGGGGCTTTCTAATAAGAATTTCTCCTATCGGCGCCGCAATTAGGTGACCAAAACTCTCCTTGATGAACTTTCTAGACATTGCCAATAATGCTATCTAATAATATTATTCAAATAATATGAATTATTGATCGATAATGGGAAATCTTTGTGCGGTGACAATTATTTAAACAACAATAATATAAAATATCAATGCAAAGAATTATTGAATCAATAAAATAAAATATTGAGCGAAGAACTCATCGTAACAATTATTGAGTAGTGCCTTCTTACGTAAGGATCAATAATTCAATCACATGCATCCACGCGTAGACATCGTATTTTAACCACCGTATTTCAACAAAGGTTGTTTTCTTGGTATAACTACGCCAATTATTTATAAAAACTCAAACTTGTCGTTTTTCTTCATCAGGCAATTATTCTGTTATGGGGCCCACAAATGACTACGCCGTCGTACGAATATTCCCCGATAACAAGAATATTCCACGACCAAATGAATATTCCCCGACAACAATGATTATTTTATAACCACTTGCATTTTTTGCAAAATTTGCACATTTCACCCATAACTAGAGAATTATATCAAATTAATACCTTATTATTCATAATAATAATTAGAGGAAATTTGATTTTATTTATAATAAGTTGGGGTCTTACAACCTCCCCTCTTTATGAAATTTCGTCCTCGAAATTGGAAACTCTTCTCGCATTCCTTGCTCCATACGAATTTTGTATCTTTCCAAGTCAGCTAAGTTAACGGAGTAGCGATTCGAGAAAATCCTTCCACGAATCTCCGATAATAACCAACTAAGCCCAGAAAGCTACGCACTTCGGTCACCGACTTTAGTTGCTCCCAACTTTGTACTGCTTCAATCTTTGCCGGGTCAATAGATACTCCATGTTTTGACACCACGTGCCCAAGGAATGCTACTTCCTCAAGCCAGAACTCACATTTCTTCAGCTTGACATAAAGCTTATTTTCACGAAGCCTTTCAAGTATCAGCTTCAAATGGTGCTCATGATCTTCACGGCTTTTGGAATAGATGAGGATGTCATCAATAAAGACAACAACAAACCGATCCAAATATTCCTTGAATACGGTTCATCATATCCATGAAAGCAAAGATTAGTTAATCCAAAAGACATGACTAAGAATTCATAATGCCCGTCATCAAAGTTTCGAAGGCGTCTTTGGAATATCCTCGGATTTTAATCTGATTTGATGATATCCGAAGCGAATATCGATCTTTGAAAAGAATTGTGTTCCTTTGTAATCGGGTCGAACGGTCATCAATGCGAGGTAGCGGATACCTATTCTTGATGGTGACATGGTTTAATTCTCAGAGTCAATATTAAAGTCGCATACTCCCGTCTTTCTTCTTTACGAATAAAACAGAGCACCCCAAGGAGATGTACTTTAGGACGAATAAAACCTATGTCTAATAATTTCAGTAGTTGGACTTTTAACTCCTCGAAGTTCAATAGGAGCCATTCGATATGGGGTTTTAGAAATGGGTTTTAATTGCGGCTCAAGGTCAATAAAGAATTCAACATCACGCTCGGGGTAGGCCAGAAGTTCTTCAGAAATACATCGGAAATTCTCTAACAACAGAAATATTATTCAAATTTGACTTGTCTTTGTTCAAATCAATAACATGGGCTAATAAAGCTTGACATCAATTTTTCAATAAACGAATAGCTTTATGGCTTGATGATGATAGTAGTGATTTTAGTGGTTTAGTTGTTTGAATTGTATGATAAAGTTGGTTAGGAATATGAAAACTAACAACCTTACGAAAACAATTAATTTTGGCATGATGAGTGGTTAACCAATCAATTCCTAAAATCACATCAAAAGCAAGTATCTTTAAAGAGATAAGATCAACAGGTAATGTGATAGTGCTAACTTGGATCATGCAAGATTTATAAACTGTGGATGTAACGAAAGTTTCACCCAACGGAGTCTCCACTGATAAATCAAAGTCTAATTTCTCCGAAGTCAAGTTTAAACGTTGAGCACAAGCAGGAGAGATAAAAGAATGGGTAGAACCGATATCTAGTAAGGTATAAACTTCGCAAGAGTTCAAGATTATCTTACCCGTAATCACCTCGTTCGGGTTCCTCGCGTTTTGGTCAGTCACGACAAACGCTCTTCCAAGAACCGCTGATTTCGACTTATCCAAGGATGACCCTTGGAGTCACCATCCCCGTTGAACTTGGTTTCTTCTGTAATAATCCCGAGCTATGTGGCCTTCTTTCCACGGTTATAACATACCTTGGATTTTTGTGGGACGGTTTGGGGTACGATATGTCGCTCTTTCCGCATTTGTAACATCTAACTGGCGGTCATTCTCCTCCCCTAGAATTTGTTATTAGTGCTGGTGCTGCTGCTGATGTCTTCCCGTCATTGTTAAATCTCATCTTTCTGAAATTTCCACTTGACTCGCCTCTCCTATTATCATGGCCACGATGACCACCCAAGTGGTTATCGCCTTTGTTAAATATTTTTCCTCCTCGTTGGTTATCATCGTTCGATGATCTTGCCATCCCGTATGACCGGTTTGTGGTCCCTCGGTTGCACATACTCATTATCTCGCTCTAATAATTGAGCCCCATTTACAACATCTGAATATAAAGAAATTTTATGAGATATAAGATATTGTAGAATCTCTAAGGCTTTAGACCTCTCGAGAAACATCCTTGTCATTCGTTCCTCATTTTCGACCAAATGAGGTGCAAACACTGGATAACTCTGTAAACCGCCTCGTCTTTGGGACACCGTCATGTTGTTTTGTTCGGTCGATAAACTCCACCTCCTTCATATGATGAATACTTTCGGGAAAGTACCATCTTTGAATAGTTTTCGAAATGTTTCCCCAAGACATCTTTGAGTGCGGTGTTTGGTACGCTTTCTGAGACTCCCACCAAGAAATCCGCCCTCTGCAGAGAACATAAAGGTGGCGAATGGAACCTTCTGTTCCTCCGTGCACCAAAGACATCGAATATCTTGGTAATTTGCTTGACCCACGTTTTCGCCATGATCGGATCCGGTTTTCCCTTAAATTCTGGTGGTCCCAACTCTTTGAACTGCCTGACTGTGACAAGCCACGCATTGCTAGCATTTCCACCCGTATTCTGTGCACGAGTTTCCCTCGTCTGGTTTTGCATAAAATGCTAAAAAACTTCTGAACATCCCATCATTCATCATTTGTTCGGTAGTGTTGTTTACAGGAGGATTATTGCCTTCCTGTTGCACGTTCTCCTGGTTTGTAACTAAAGGTTGTTCCACAGTCTCATACACTCCATTGTTAACGTTCTCAGTAGCCATTCTTAAATATTACCATAAAACAAGGGTTAATTAAACAAATTAACATATCACATAATATCCCTATATTATGACTGACCAACAAATAAGCTTAGATATGACACACTAGCGAAGGATTTACTCATCTCTCCCTTCCTAGTTCTATTTCTCGATCTCCGCCAGAGACCATATCCCTAAGCTTTGATACCAACTGTGACGCCCCCAAAATAGGTATACAACACCCATTCTAAGTCGCCAAATACATGGTACAGAAAGCAAATTACAACTTTAATAATACAATTGTCGTGCAAAATACGACAACACATACTGTGAGTTTAAATACAAATATTGTCTTCTAGACAATATCCACACTCAAATAAGTCCTCATTACAATTATTCAAACACTTTTTTACAGAAATAGTGAGGACTACTAAAACATCTTTCTAGAACCATCACTCCGTACCCCAACTAGTTCCTGCTATGTTCTCACCTCCTGAGAAAAATGGAACAAAAAGGAAAAGGGTGAGCTCAACTAGCCCAGTAAAGAATATTATGACTAAGATAATATACAACAAATTATCGTTAGTCTTCAACAGGGAAATATCTGATAAAATACAATAGACAACAAGTTTTAGATCAACAACTGCAGCGGAAACAGCAATCCATTAGAAGAGTCAAGTAGAGAATGAGTTCTACTATCTTCTAAGATTTAAAAGTTCATCATCAATTTTATCCCTGTAACAACAATCAATATACATCTTTAATCAATATTCATCTTTGCACTACAGGCCAAAGATATTCATTTGTATCACCAGTTGGTCATGTTCATCTCAACACCTGTTCATCTTCGCATTACGGGCCAAAGATATTCATCAGTTAATCATTCATCTTTGCACTACAGGCCAAAGATATTCAATAATATCATCATTTAGGACTAAGGATGATGAAAAATATTTTAAAGAAAACGAATCCAGTGAGACAGAAGGACAAATAGTAAGGATTCGTATAACAGTTTATCCAAGATCAATAATACTCCATAATAACCAATTTTGAAGCAAAATTCAAGAATAAAGATCAAAACATGGATACAATCAAAGATAGTAACCATAATAGACATCTTGGACAAAAAGAAGAAAATTTTATTTTTCGGTGAATAGTGTCGTATTCGTGAATAATGCCGTATACGTGAATAGTAACCCCGACACAAAAAGTTCCAAATTTGATATAAAAAAAAATCATACCAACATTTCGGTATAATGATATTGAAGAAAATATCATTTTAAGAAGAATATAACACTCCTTACCTCAAAATATCAGTACTTCTGATCGGAATATCGATATAAGGCTGAAAGAAACTTGCACTGATGAATAGAAAATCACAAAGTATCTAAATACTCACAAAATACACTCAATAATCTAGAGAGAGAAAGAGAGAAAGTTTATGTTTCTGGTGTGATTTTCAATTCTAACTTAGCCCTCTATTTAAAGAAAAATGTTAGCAGACTTGACCAAGAACTTTGATGGCTTTTACTCGCTACTATTCCCACCCACCACATTTGAAATAAAATTCAGCAAATTTCTTCACCAACCACAAGTGGGGCCCACTCAATTCTAGAATTTTCCACTAAAATGCTAAATTCGGATACTTCAATAATTTCTGAACCAGTCACCTCTTAAAATTTATAACAAATCATACGTTCATTTTTAACGGTTCAAAATTTGTGGACATATACTCAACTTATATATGTATAACATATCCAAAAATTACAACGATCCAACGGTTGGATTAAAAATTATAACTCACATAATATATCTCAAAAACACTAGTTTAATTTTTAATACCTTCATTCCGGCTAAAAAATCTTGATAAAACACCTCAACATTAACTCTTTCATTTTTAACCACAATAAATATATCCAACATTTATATCCACATAAAATAAATATTTCCTTATCATATGAATCAATAATTAATTATTCACAAATAATATTACAGAATCACATTTATGACAACCAAAGTAGTTTCCAGTGAAAAGGGGCTTTTTAATAAGAATTTCTCTCCTTCTTGGTGCCATGCAATTAGGTGACCAAAACTCTCCTCGATGAACTTTCTAGACATTGCCAATAATGCTATCTAATAATATTATTCAAATAATATGAATTATTGATCCGATAATGGGAATATCTTGTGCGGTGACAATTATTGAAACAACAATAATATAAAATATCAACGCAACAATTATTGAATCAATAAAATAAAATATTAAAGCAAGAACTCATCGTAATAATTATTGAGTAGTGCCTTTCACGTAAGGATCAATAATTCATCAATCACCGCATCCACGTGTACATCGTATTTTAACCACCGGGTATTTCAACAATGTTAATTGGTAACAACTACGCAAGTTATTTATAAAAACTCAAACTTGTCGTTTTCTTCATCCGATAATTATTCTGTTATGGGGCCCACAAATGACTACGCCGTCGTATGAATATTCCCCGACAACAAGAATATTCCACGACCAAAAGAATATTCCCCGACAACAATGATTATTTTATAACCACTTGCATATTTTGCAAAATTTGCACATTTCACCCATAACTAGAGAATTATATCAAATTAATACCTTATTATTCACAATAATAATTAGAGGAAATTTGATTTTATTTATAATAAGTTGGGGTCTTACATTTATAGTCTATTTCGACTAATTTCATCGTCCCAGACTCAAATATCTCGTTTGTGCCTCCAAATTCAACTCCAAACTCAAATTCAATTTTTAATTTTATTTTCTTGTGTTTTATACACACTTTTGCTTTCTTAGTTAGTTCAAACTATTTAATTAGTCTCGACTAACTATTAAATTAAATCTCATCATTTATCGCTAATAAATATATAACACATTTTTAATCTTTCAACAATTATTCAGCATTAATATTATAACTCACAATATTGATAACCAGATCCTTCACAAGAAAGAGGGGGCTTTCTGATAAGAATTTCTCCTTACTGGCGCGCAATTAAATAACCAAACTCCTTTCCTCGACAGAACTTTCTAGACATTGTCAATAATACAAGTAATAATATGAATGTGTCGTCTCAATTATTGATTTAATAATATAAATATTGTGCAGATGATACTGTGACAATAATTGAATCAATAATATGAGATATTATGCAGCAACTACTGTGGCAATTATTGAATGAAACTGAGTGGCTTAATTCTTACATAAGCATCAATAATAAGAGATACTGTGCATTTAATACACAATAAAATATTTAAGTAAGCTTTAAAATATTTAATTGGACTTTTCTTATATTTGAGTCAAACTGTAGTTAATTTATTTGGACCATAATAAATAAATATTACATTAAATTGGGCCATTAAAATTAATTGGGTCTAAATTATATTTGTGTAATTTTAATTTCTAATAAAACTAAAAGAATTAATAAAACATATTAATAATTAAATAGCTAAAACCTAGTTATATTTCATTACGCCTAATGAGTTGTGGGAATATAACGAAAACAAAAGAAAGAGGCGGAAGAAGAACTAGGAGAACAAGAGAATATGGTTGAAATTATAAAGGGTTTGAGAGCAAGATCATTGCAACTTTATTCACCATATTCTTTTTCTCAAACGTAATTATTGGACTAGTTTTGAATACAGAATAATTATTTTGCTACTGTAATTACAACCTATTTTCTTGTTGTGTTGTAATCTATTTTAAAATTTTATTATGCCACTTGATTAATTAAATTTGTTAATGAAATTTTGATTTACAATTAGGATATATGATATATATAAAAATTTGCAAATTTATGTTTATATATATATATATATATATATATATATATATATATATATATATATATATATATATATAACGTATAACTGCAAGATCGTTAATATATATATATATATATATATATATATAATATATAATATACATAAATTTTAAAATGAGAAGTGATAAATAATATTATAATAATATTATTATTATAATTAAAATATATCTTTTGATTACAAACTGAATATAGTATATTAAAATTATTGAATTTATGAAAATATAAACCGTATAAGTTCATAATTTAATTATATGTATTATATTTTATTTTGATAATTAGATTGGATTGAGGGAGTCGAGCGGGTGATATTTGGTTGGTACTATATTAAGGTACGGATTCCGTACTCTTTAAGCGATACTCTTTCAAATTTAATTCGTTCGTTTGTTACTCGTTTAGTAATTTGCTATTGCCTCTCAGGATTATTCCTTGTTGTCAAGTTTATTGTGATAGTTTCATTTCTGCATTGATATTAGAATTCGGATTTGTACTCTTTGAATTAGTTAATCGTGTCAATATGTTTTGGAGACTTCGTTTGTATCATTCTTCGTAAAATTTTGTTCACATTCAGGAGTTGTTTTGATCATTGATATCTTGTAATAATTGGGTATGTTCGTATTTGATGATTCAATATCATTCGGAGATGGTCATGTAAGCCTTGTGATTTGAACCCCTTTTGGCTTACATTTTGTTGTTTGATCCTTAGGGTATACTTGAGCTAACCACCCATGGGGTACCACATGCATATCCTCTTGACACAAGGGCATGACACCTTACGTGGCGGTGTGATCACCCACTCACAGTATCTTTTTTGTATGCTGGGTATGAGCTTTGGCTATTTGATGCATTTGTTCGGGATACATATGGGTCGATCCGAAGATTTGATTTGATTCGATTTGTTTGGCGGATTAGTGGACGTATGTTTAGATGCGCATTTATCCGATTTGATTTGTATACATCATGGTACCAATGTATTTTGTTAGCCTTTGGCTATTTGTATTTGAGCTCAGTATGAAATTGTTACCTTATAACCATTTGTTTCAGCCTTATTTTGTTTAGAATTCTTTTGACTATAGTTGTCGGGTCGATAGTGTTAATCATTTGTACCTTGTCTCACCAAATTCGATATATTCATATTTGGTTAGTTGTTGTAATTGTTCGTTCATTCAGTTCCTTCGGTACATATATATTTTGTTTATGTATGTGCATTTTTATATCCGTACTGGGCAATTAGCTTACGCTGTGTTCTTTTTCCGGCATGTAATCAGGGGTGATCAGGATATGTGGGATGAGATCTACCTTTGATCCAAATGAGTAGATTAGTTTTTGTGACTTATTATTAGACTTGGTTTTCCTAATATTTTGTATATGGATGTTTGGGCCATTTTGGCATTTATTTTTAATAGTAGAGACTAAGTAAAAGTGGAGTTCCTTCTATTTAAATTGGAGTATGTGACAATTAGTGTTCAATTTTATTGGAGATATTTTGAGATTTATTAGAGGTTTGTATTTGTTATGTTTGTGCGTAACATTCCTTTTCCTTTTCAGAAAGGGGGTGTTACAGTGCAATATCGTGTGCTACTGTGCAACAACGTGTATTACTGTACTTTTATCACCGGATATTTCAATATTTTAACAGTAAAAGTCTTGTCATTATTTTATGAAAAGGTTATTCTTGTCGCTTTCTATATCCGAAAATTATTCCGTTATGAGGTCCACCAATGATTACGTTGTCGTAAGAATATTCCCCGAAAAAAAGAATATTCTCCAACCAAATGAATATTCCCCGACACAATGAATATTTTATGACAACTTGCTTACTTAGTAAAAATTTCACATATCACCCTTAACTTTAACATTTTATCAATTTAACCGTTTGCTGAATAGAACAATAATTATAAGGAAAATTGAATACTTTTATTTCATAAAATTCGGGGTCTTACAGTATATATGTATAACGACAAAACTAATGAATTAGTCATTGTAGTTGGCAAGTTTTACTGATTACACCATTGAACTTTTAATTTTTTAAATTTCCACACTAAACTAATTATTATTTTGAAATTGGATCATTTTGTTATCTTTAGCTCACATCTGATAAATTTTTTCTAACATTTATCCGACGTGGATTTGAAAAAAATAAAAAATGACATGGGTTGAATCTTCCTAATTTGACTCTTATTATAACTTTGAATATTCAATCCTTTTAATTTTTAGAGAGAGTAAGAAAAAGATGAGTTCTGAAGAGAAGAACGACGACATCAGCTTCCAGTCATCAGAGCCAGCCCTGTGCGCCAACGGCTGTGGTTTCTTTGGAACGGCGACAACGAATAACCTGTGCTCCAAGTGATTCAAAGGTTTGCATATCGAGAGGAAGAATAAGCGGCTTCGGCTAAATCCGTTATGGAAAAATTCGTTGATGGGTTTTCATCACGTGCTCGGTGCGACTTCGATTAAGCGGCGCATCTTGGTGATGAAATCTGCTCGTAGTGGGTGGTTCGAGTGGATTAGGCATTATTGTTAGGATACGTCGCCTCTGACGGATTCGAGACCGATAGTGAAACCGATCATAAGGAAAATGATATGATGATGATGATGATGACGATGATGACGATAGTGGAACTGAAACCAATCATACCCACAAACAATCTATGCCATCAACAGATTATTCTTACCAAGATTCCCTAAATGACTATTAACTCAAACAAATCCCTCTCTCTCTCTCTACTCTATCTATCAAATTTTAAGACTCAAGAGACTGTATAATTTGAAACTCTGCCTCTCTTTCCAAGTGATAGAATTAAACTTAATTATTGCGAGATTACCTCTGACCAAATATAATCAATTTCATTGTATCTGTAAACCGCTTAGTTGATTATGCCTAAATTTGGATCAATTTTAAGTAAATGGTATATCTAAATTTTGATGATTGTGAGAAATACCCACATTGGAGAAAAGATTAACTGGGAAAATTTTTTCTCCAATGATATATAGATGAGTATAGATGTAAAATTTATGCTCGTCTTTGTCTGGATTCGATTAGCGACGCTTGCATGGTTGTGGAATCTGCTTTGGTGAGTGGTGGTTCGAGTGGATCAGAGAGGCGAAGGTGTCGAATCTGGTGCTTGAGCTAGGAAGAAGGTGTTGAACCGGTGACTCTGGTACTATCACCGAGGGATCAAGACACGAAATCTTAGATAAAAGACACTTGTTTTGTCTCTCACTCCAAGCTCCCACTTTGTACTCTGTTTTTAGAGAGAGAGAGAAAAGGAGATTATACTCTGTTTATAGAGAGATAAATGGGTTGCAATGTGTGCTTCTCATGTCTCAAATAGTTGTTGCTCTAGTAGAAGATGGTACGGTTTTTTTGTTCTTTCTCTACCTCTTTGATGATGTCTGATTTCTAATTTTCTCTGTCAAGCTCATACAACATTTATAATAGATTTGTCTCATCTTTTGTGGGTTTTTGTTTGATGGGTGTTCTTCATATTTGAGATCTGACATTATTACTCTAATTTTTCTTTTCCTTAGAATGTGGATATATGAATATTAAAAGTTATAATAGGATTCAAACAAAGAAGATTAAACTTGTGCCATTTTCTTTCTTTTTTTCATATTTTACCCTGTCCACGTTGGATAAATGCTATAAAAAAAATTAACAAACGTGAAGCTAAAGATAACAGAATAACCCAATTTTAAAATAATAATTAGTTTAGTGGGGTAATTTGAAAAATAAAAAGTTCAATATTGTAATCAATAAAACTTGCCAACTACAATGGCTAATTCATTAGTTTTGCCTATGTATAACTATAAGAACTACTGAAAAAGTACTTCGTACATACTCCCCCATTAGAATATATATATAAAAAACCAATACTAAAATATATTTAAAAAGAAAAAAAGATAAAAAAGTATTATAAACCCCCCTTTTGAGTTATATTCATTAATCAATCATAAAAGAAAGAGAAAAAGAAGAAAAGAAGCGGGGTTGAGGAATGGTCAACTCATCAGGTTAAGACTACAGGTTCAAATATTGTCCCCGTCTAAAGAGTAAATACTAATGTCATATTCCAGTTATACTCTTAACTTTTATGGCAGGGTTGTGGCACTTTTAGAAGATCCCTGGGGTAGTGACTTAACTATAAAATACTTAGCACTATTCCATGTCATTTCTATTGGTTGTATGTTTAAGTTGAACATCAAGATGTAGTCCTGAACCTCTCATAGCTATAGGGAAAGCCATAATTGATGACATCTAGGGTAAAGACACCTCATTATAGTCTAGTTAATTATCTTCTATAGGAAGAATGATTTTTCAACTCTATGACAGCTCTAGTCTTTTTTATACGGAAAGAATTTCTTATTTCTTGAAGGGAAAGAACGCCTTTCCTGAATATACAAGCTAGGGATCTACTCAATTTCAGACAACCAATTATAGAAATATTATAATGTCTCAAAATCCGGTCATCTTCATACCCGAATTTCGTATATCACAAGTACATCTCATTCCAAACATACATCATTAAATAGCTAAATATAACAACATACATTCTTAAATCCCAGGTTCTAATACCTTATAACCTCGTTCATTAAAAATAATGATAATTACATTATTATTTACATCTTACAAGAGTGACTTTCATCCATCACAAAGGATTCATAACAGTTCATTAAACTATTCTACATTACAATTCTTGGTTTGATCTTCACGCTCATTCATATACCGAATGATACTTCTTCTGGATATTGGTCAGATTGATCTTTATGGGATCCTTAAGTTCTTCTACTCATACGCTGAAAATATTTTTCATTTAAAACAAGTGTGAGTATTCAATTACTCAGCAAGTCATAGCAGTTAAATAAAAAACTTCAAGAATTTAAACATTCTTTTAAGACTTCAATAACCGAACAAAGGTTATGAAGCAACTTGAATAATATGAATAAATTCTGATTCCAATCATTTTAAAACATTAGTCACATTCACTTTGCAATACTTTCATTCTTCTACCTTTTTTATACACATTTTGTCTGGCTAGAATCATTAGCACAAACTTAACAATAACGGTTCATATATAAACAGAACATTTTCATATTGAACAGTTCAATCACAGAACAGTTCATCTCATAGAAACACCGAAGTGTTAAAATTGTGGCATAAGGCCTCATACATTCTACCACCTTGTACAAATATTACACATTTGCACATAGATAAAACTTCTCAAGTTCAACATCTTAGAAAGTTTAAGAAAATAGTATTCATTTAAAATATGAATGAAGTTAGGAAACTTGCCTTACATACAGCCACAGCTTACAGTTTACACTGAACTGTTCATCCCCATCCCTATATATCACATAAGGAATAGCATGTACCAATTAGTTATATTTTTGCCTTACGCATTGGTTTAAACTTAACTTTACTTCTTAGGGTTCGCGTTATTGCAATCTAAGTTTACGCGACCAACTTTCTTTACTGATTTACGACATTACGATATACGGAGATGTCTTAACTCGTACGATCATCGTCTTTGATTATTTACATTTTTATCTTCTTCTTATAACTTTTCTAGGACTTAGCACACATCGAATCTTTACTAGTATTCCATATGGTACTCTGAGTGGTTTCCCACAAACAACCAACAAACTAGTTTCCCGTCTCATCTACACTGTCTTTCACAGCGAGTTAAATCGGTTGCTAGTTTCATATATACCT
Source organism: Panax ginseng (assembly GCA_020205605.1). Taxonomy (NCBI): domain Eukaryota; kingdom Viridiplantae; phylum Streptophyta; class Magnoliopsida; order Apiales; family Araliaceae; genus Panax; species Panax ginseng. The sequence continues at coordinate 117,917,202 of CM035143.1, read as the reverse complement.
CCGCTCTCTGAAGGAATTGTTTAGCCCAGCTCCCATATGTCAACCATTAAAGATTACGATGGTACCACAACCTAAACTTTAACTTAACTTATTCTAACTATTATATAAAACTATAATGTTCGTTAAGTTGATTTCTCATTCCTTATGACTTTCTGGCAACTAAATGCAATACCTCAGGATTTATTCCTTATTGTCTAAGTTATATAGTCTTTTGTATACTTAGAATGATCATTCAATGTTAATATTATGTGTTCATAGCGTTAAACATTTTACGTTACCTTATTCATATCTTATAACGTCTGGTTCATTCTACACGGAACGCCATCCAAGTTATTATCATTAACTCGGCTTCTTAACGTTATACGTCATTGTCATTAATTCAGTTTCTTCATCGTTCACAGGTTTAATCATTATTTTTCATTACCTTACGGTCAATCCATACGGTGTAGAGTTACGCTCGCTTAATATTAAATGTACACTCAACTCTTACGTCGGCTAAAGTGTTTTAACACTTACGTTTCATTCTAACATTCTCTATCCGATTCACGCTCGGACTTTCATTAATCTTATTACCGTTCGCTACGGCTTTCTTGATAATTCATATCTTACTTACTACTTTCGTCAATGTCTAAGCCATACAACCAATATATACTTAGAACGTTCACACGACGCTAATACGATTCACGAGGATCGTTTACGTATTCAGAGTTCACGTTGTTCATCTCTTAATCTCTCATTCAACCTTTACCTAAGATTTTAATCGTTGTCCTTCGTTATTCATTACATGAACCTTGCATTCATCATTTTTTCTTAATGTCGAAGCCATACGATTTGTTGCCTTCACAGAGTTTATACGCTTTACATCTAACTTTCATTATGGCCTTATAACATTAAAATGTTATAATTCACCATCTCCCTACAACGTCTAAGGAATCACAATTATAGCAATCCCATACATTCGTTTTATCGTAACTACGGTCCCCGGATATCGTTTACGTAATTTGCGTTTACATTCTTTATCTTTTAATCTCGTTCAATCTTTCCGTTCAACCTTCACTAAAGGTTTAAGTGTTATATTAGGTGAACTATATGTTTATCATTTTTCCTTACACTTCCCCCAGGAGTTGAGCAGTTAAAAGCACTTCTCTAGGTTTTTCCTCAGATCGGTCATGCGGCGTCGGTTCCTTTGTTTTTTGAAAGTGTTGCAGGCAAGTCTCTAGAATTATTGCACTCGGAGCCAAGGGCAATGCGGCGCTACATTTCTAGTTCAAACTGGCACTGTGGCGCCAGTTCAAAAACACAGTTTTTTCTAGCATTTTTTTCCAAGTGTTGGAATGCGTACGAATCGCTTACTTTGCAATCTCGTAACTTCTTCGTTATAACTCCGAACAAGGTCGTTCCAAAGCCATCTTCTTACTCTCATCACGTACTTCAACTTTCCTCGGATAAAAATTCATTCTGTATCCGTTAACTTGCCATTCAATTGGCTTAAATTTCATCATTCGTTCATTTTACGTTATTAACGTTCTTTATTCGTTCGTCCGTAATTCGATCATCCGAACTCAGAATTTGTTCGTTCTTGAGTTCACGACTCACGTTTTCTACATTTTTTTACATTCTTATGAAACCCTACATATTCGGGTTCATTTACATACTTTCTACTTTTCGTTCGTCTTTTACGAAATTTTCGTCATAACTTCATTATAGCTAAGTTTAATCTGTTCTTCATGAACGTTTCTATCGTTCCTAACCAAGCAATAAGCAACTAACTTATACGCGATGGTTTTAAACTTGTCCATCAACAACAAGTTCTAACTACGATGGTTTTATATTTGTCCATCAACAACGTTTTTCATGTTCTTCGTTCGTTCTTCATTTTTAATCGATATTTTGATTACAATTTCATTTTTTCTTGTAATTTGGTGTTATAAAACATCATTCCTTACTTATTTCACTGAATTGTTCAAATTCATTATGAAATTCATGCTTCCTTAAGAAAGCTTTTAAGAAATTTACAAACTAAACTTCTAATTCTTATTTCTTCGTTTTGTCATGATTTCAACCATATGAAAATCATTCTTTACTTTCATTTTCATTAAGCTATGTTTTTAACATATGAAACTTAAAGAAAATTAACTTAGAAATTAGGTTTTTAATACCTTTCTTCTTTATTCTTCTTCCTCTAGACAAAGTCGGCGATTTACTAGCTTTTTTATTTCTCGATCTTCTCCGATCCGAGCATCCATGCTCTTTCTCTTCCTTCTTCTTCTTCTCCAAGCTCTCAAGTTTTCTCTCTCTCTCAAAGTGTTGGTTGATTTCAAATAAATCAACTAACACTTCTCTTTTATAGATTTTCAAGGCTAGGGGTAAAATAGTCATTTCGCCCCCAAAGTTACTATTCCCACCTCCTTAACCAACCTCCTTACTATTTCACGAAGTTTCTCTTAGAAGCTTCATGGTTCCGTCTTTCGGGATTCGTCCGACAGTTTTAAAAACTACGATTCTCGGAATCCAAATATTTTAGGATATTTCATCTTTCCTTTACAAATTACTTTTACGCATTCTTCGGAATTTCAAAAAACTGAAAAACACTTTTTGAAGATAAACGTTTTTCTTCACGTTTTCCTTAACGTAGTTAAACGAATGAAAAGTACATAACAATACTTTTCATCGTTTTTTATTTCGTCCGATTTCTACACGTTTTTCAAGAAAATTTTTTATCGACTAACTTAACTTTTCACGACATCTTATCGTCAAATCTTTCGACGGAATGTCATTTCGACAAACCGATCTCTCGAAAAGGCTCAAGTTATTCAAACCATAACCCTTAGGGTTTCGTCAGATGAATAGTGTATATTTCGTCTTTTTCCTAGAAAATATTTTTGTTCTCGAATTTTTTTATTTTCGTCTTGAAATTTTTTACTCGTTCAGTCTAGCTCGTAGCCAGAATTCTCCCTTTTTTAATCATCCTAGGTTCTAGTTATTAATAAACACATAACACATAATATTATTAATAAAAATTTATTTTATTAATAACTAATTCTTTAAACTTAAATTCTGGACAATCCGATTTACCGAGTTGTCACAAATATTCGTAGTTCATAGTTTTTTTACTAATTAGAAATTGAGTAAATACCTAGGATTTACCATCATTTTGAGCTTAAGTCAAAGCATTCTTTCCCATCATGAAATGGAAAAAAGACTAGATCCTAAAGGCCCTAGCTTGGATATCCCCTAATTTTGTGTTTGTCTAACCTGTTATGGAATGACGTACTTTCCCATCATGTTTTTCTTGATTCTTCCATAGAATAAGACTAGATCCCTAGCTTGGAGTATGGACTGAAAATCCTTCGTTACACTCAGGCTTTGAAGCTTGCAAGAGAGTGCAACCTAGGTAGGTTGCACAAAAGCCCTCACTCAGAGTCGCCTCGATTTGAGTCTTCCCACTACTTTAAAAATGTAAGGAAAGATGTAATTCGGATGAAGCAGCTCCCTAGAGGGAGAAATTGGTCCTCCTCGAGGAGGAGGTCAAGAACGAAGGAGGGATAACGCGTTAGCGATTCTGCGTGCGACGTCGTCCATGTGAAGCAAAACGCGCCCCTCGTTGATTGCACGGGTAATCAACCACTCTCTCCCCGGATCGACTATTTCGTTATAGGAAATAGAGTATGGGTCGACCGCTCTATAGCAAAAAATATTGAGGCTTCCAAAGGACTACAACCCAAAATCATACCGTATGGAGCCACTGTCAAGTTTAGGTATATCTGTGGAGTTCCTAAGGAGTCTTCAAGCCCCATGTCTACCATGGAGGAAACAGGTAGGTCGACGTACCCCAAGCTTAGCGCGTACGTTGCCCTTTGTAGTCTTAGCTTCTTGAGGCAACCGTTGTCGTCTTGTCTTTTATTATACCGCCAATATATCGGAGATAACCACTACAATGCGATGAGAATTCCAGTACAAACCTTCCATCAGTTGAAAGCAAACGATGTGTATATGATATATGGTTCAACGATACTTAACGACAATTTCGAGTTCGAGTCCTTGTTCTTTTTTTTAAGAAACAAGGGCTACTAACATTTCCGAAAGAAGTTGGTGTCTCCCCCGAAGGGAGACAAACGTAGCGAAGATGGAGAAATGATTCTTTTTTTCAGATAGGACTTTTTGTAGCTTTTATTAGACTTGCTAGCGGGGATGCTTTCACGCTCGAACCAAGTTTGTAATTTTAATTATATAGTTGATAGTTGATTTATAATTTTTAATTATTTTAAAAATTGAATTTTCTGAAAATGTACAATTGTGTGAAAGTGGACAAAAATTTCTTTTTACTATCATTATATTTTCTTCAATTCAAATTGTAAAAATTATTATTGACATTTAAAAATCAAATTTAAAATATATTTAAATTCAAAATTAGTAAGAATTTTTAATAATTACAAAAATAAAAGTATTAAAATTATTAATAATTTATTAACTAAAATTAAATCAATTTTAATTTTGAAAACATTTTAAGTTAATTTTAAAACTATTAAGTTAATATATATTTTATGTTACAAATTTAAAATTTAGAATATTACAAATTAATTATTAGGATCAAAGTCCAATGAGACGTGTGACTAAGGGAGTAGAATGTCACCACGAACGAGTGGGAAGCACTCTTTGCCGTAAACCGTTAGATAGCGTTCCAACGCCGGGCATTCAAATTTTGATTAATTAATTTGACCGTTAATATTGGGGCGGTCTCCAATACTGGGAGTAGAGAGAACACAGTTGAGTTGAAGGTAGAAGAAATATTTAGAGAGAGAGAGAGAGTGCCGACTGGGTTAGAAACCAGAATCGATCACTGAATTACAGTATTCGAGATGTTTTTGGCCATAATTAATCACGAAGAAGAAGAGGAAAAAGAAGGAATCGGCACTAAATTACTGTATTAGAGGTGTTGTTTAATTGGGTTTCTTCCAGAATGAATTACCCAAAGGAAGAAGAGGTATTGTCTTTTTTTTTCCGAGTAATTTCTACTTTCAGTTGATGGTACTGTTTAATTTGGGTTTAATTGGGTTTCTTCCACGATTTCTTGTCAATTTGAGTTTCTTCTTTGTGTTTCTTGTCTAATTTGGGTTTAATTTGGTTCTTCAGAATCTTCACTGAATTACCCAAAGAAATAAAAAGGTTTTTCGATTGTTTGAGTAATTTCTACTTTATTCGTACTGTATAATTTGGGTTCGATTGTGTTTCTTCCACGATTTCTTGTCAATTTGGATTTCTTCTATGTGTTTCTTGTCTAATTTAGGTTTAATTGTTTTTCTTCAGAATGGTCACTTTATTACCCAAAAGAAGAAAGGGTTTTTCGATTATCTTAGTAATTTTTACTCTGTGTATCCTTACAGTTTAATTTGGGTTTCTTCTATGATTTCTTGTCTAATTTTTGATGGTACTGTTTAATTCTTGATTTTCTCTGTGTGTTTTGTGGATTTTTTTATGATTGCTATTAATAATTTGTATTGTTTGTGGCTTACATTGAATAGATATTTTCTTTACATATGATTTCTGTCTAATTGGGGTTTTCCCTTGATTTCTTGTCTAATTGGGTTTTTGTTAGTTTTGTCTGTCACTTTGAGTATGAGTTTCACTCTCTTTTCTTTCCGAGTCTACTTGACTTTTTTATTTATTAATGTTGTTCTGTTTGGAAACACCATTATCAGAATCTCTCTCTAAAAAGGAAAAAAATGATGTTGTACTAATCCTATATATACATACATGTAATGTTTATATATCAGGGTTTGGTGTCTACAGATCTTGATTTGCAGTGCAGATCTAGTGCTTTAGGGGTTCAACATTTGCTCACGAATGGCTACTCCCTTTTGCTTTCCTGTCACTGCTGTGCATATATGTACCTCTCTATCTCTCTTCTGATATATATATATATATATATGAATGATCCAAAGCATCTATTTGCTATGGATCAAAAAGTGGCATATAGCATCTATACCGTAGCTTTAACAAATGATGGAAAAAATGACTATATATGTTGTTCACTAGTTTGAAGAATCATTACTTGTATCCTAATTAATGCATGCTGAATCTATTCCAGTAATGTTTCCTTCACAGGCTAAAGGGAAGAAGAGAGATATTGCAGTAATGTTCACAGGCTAAAGGGAAGAAGAGAGATATTGCAGGTTAAAGGCTAAAGGGCTGAATCTATTCCAGTAATGTTCTCATTGCACGATCATATTGCATTTGATGCCCGTATATGACAAGCACATGGTAATGAATGAATACACAAATTCTTTGTATAGATCTTGTTCTTTGAATTCATAGCTAAATTATGTTAATCAATGTTTATTTTAAAAATGGAAACTTGAAATTCCTTTCTGCTTGTTGAGCGGATAGTTAAGAGTTTGTGGATATAATAATAATGAATGATTTGTCTTCTGAAATTATATATTTTGAGATTTCATGCAAAACTATTTTAGGAGGTGAAGTGTTTTGTGCTTGATTTTCTGTCTTGTGTTTTATTTACAATTAATCCCGGCCATGCCTTAAAAATAAAGAGAATTCATATGAGATACTATTTCATAGAACTAAATGTGTACAATTTGGGATGTAGAAATTGTAATGTAGCTGTTTTGTGTTGGTCAGCACAGTAGCTTTTGACAGATAGGTAAATCATCCTTGCTGTGTTGCTGATGTCTGGTTTTGAGCATACAGGATTGAATTTATAGAAGATGACAACTTAGAGGATGCTTGGACAGTTTTCCTAAGGTATCGCTACTGGGCCAGTTTGATATAAGATTCTGCTGCCATCTACTTTTTTGATGCAGGGTGTTATGCTCATTGTGTTTCCTAACTTGCCTCAAAGTTATGTTTTCATGCTGAGTTTAACTTTTTTTTGAAGTTCCATTTTTGAGCTTTTAACGGAAGATCGCAGACTGAGTACCTGCTTTAAATTGCCTCACTTTTTAACTTCAGCAGTTTTTATTCATGATTCTTTGGATCTTAGTTTGATCAATATATTACATATAGTTCTAATTGTTTAATCTAAGTTTTTATATCTAATCTTCTTTAAAGGTATCTTTATCTTCCATTTAGTTGATTATATTATAATAAGAATCTATCTACAGTAACAAAGAAATAAATATATCAAATTAAATACATAAAGCAGTAAAATTAGCACAAAGTTGTATGGACTGGAATGCTTAGGTGTCATTTGTGCAAAAAATTTAGCCCAAATTCTGCAATTTTAGATATGAAATAACAAGTGACAACAGGATGGGGCCTATGGTAAGGCGTTCAGTATTGTTGTGAATCTTAATTACCATGACTGATATTCACTGGACTGACCACCAATAAAGCTAACAAATTTTCTGTGAATTTAACAGGCATGTGCCTTCAAGGACTCTTATGAGAAATTCAAGAAAGCAGGAGCTGAGGTTGTTGGTATTAAGTTGTATTTGATTTGGAATTATGTTTAGGATATATTTTTGTTGTTGATTTGGAATAGGATTGGCATAATTTGTTTTGGAATTGGATTTATTTGATTTGGAATAACTTGGTATTTTATGTATTTGATGTGGAAGAATTTGGAATTTGATGTATTTGATTTGATCTCCTTTGGAATTTGATATTTCAAATATGATTTGTAAAGATTTGCAATTGAATTGATAGTACAGGAATTCGTGTTGTATTGCAATTGAATTTATAATGACGCTGCTGTGTACTGGGTATTGCAGTATAGGGGGCTGATATTTTATCCATCCACTAGTATGTCTAGCGGATGTATAATAGATTCTGGAATACTTGGCATATGAGGGCATAAAGGTCTAAACAATTCATTAATCACGTCTGCTAGTCTTACTTGCGGACGACGTGTCTCCAATTTTAATCCCATCCATTTATTTGTTAAACCTACGGTATAGATGCTATATGCCACTTTTTGCTTCATAGCAAATAGATGCTATGGATCATTCCCCTATATATATATATATATGTATGTATGTGTATGTATTTTTCCTTAGTCTAGTTTCTGTATCTAAATTGTAGTAATCAAAAACATAGCTTTAAGGGTGAAGAAGAAGAGTCAATGAGTGGGATTCCATTGCAGAGTGATGAGTGCTTATCTTTGATGTTGGCAAATGAGTATGACCATTTTCCTGCTGGTGAAGACTTGAAGAGATTGAGGAATGGGGATTTGGATTTGGGTGCCAGGCAGGAGGCTGTTGATGGGAAAGGTAGATTCAGTCGTCTTTTTAATGGGTTTTCCCCCTATTTTTGGATAGTGTTTCTTTGAGTTTAGAACTTTAGATGATTGATGTTTGGATTTAGATTCCATTTTTTGAATGTTTTAATCATTTGATGAACTTGGGTATTATGTATTTGAAGTGAATTTGGATTCTGATTGCAATTTCAGTTTATGATAGACCTTTTCTTGGGTAGTTTTTGGTGTTTGATGAACTGTGTTTTGGTTTTCTTTAATTTTGGATTCCTTTTTTATTGCGAATGCACATTAAAATGAAATAAGTTTTGGTTGGATCTTTTGTTTTTGCTGATATGTTAATTGTCCTTATGTGTTTCTACTTCACATTTGATATTCCTCCCTCCTTCTTGCTGTCTGAAATTGTATTTCAGTTTCCCTTCTTTGTTGAAAAACAAACAAACAAAAAACAATTAGATTCTTCTAGTTATTGAAAATTACTCAATGCAATTTCTTGTTTGGTTTACAACAGGTTCATGACCATTCAGTTTTGGACCTCCTATGTGCATGTTTGTCTGTAAACTACTTGAACAGATTCCTTTCTGCCTATGACTTGTGTAAGCTCCTAAATCAAAGCCTAAGTTATTCAATATTATTTAGTTAAAATGTTAATTGTAGGTAATAGTTATATGCTCATTTTTAAATGACTCTTTATTGCTGGTTGTAGCTTGTTTATCTCTGGCAGCCAAAATGGAGGAGACTAAAGTGCCTATACTTAGATTTGCAGTTAGATCAATAGTTTTGTAAAATTATTTTCTAACTGAATGAAATCTCACTATTTTCGAGTCTAATTGTCTTGATGAGTTTGATTACATAATTAACAGGTGTGTGAATCATAATTTGTATTTGAGGCAAGAACCATACAGAGAATGGAGCTTCTTGTTTTGAGCACATTGAAGTGGAGAATGCAAGCAATTACCCCATTCTCATTTATAGATTGTTTCCTCGCAAAGATAAATGGTGATCAAATCTCATCAAGATTGTCAATCTTTAGATCAACCCAACTTATATTAGGCATAATAAAAGGTAGTTTTCTCTCATTTTTTATGTTTGTGTTTGCATAGGGTTTGGCAGAAGGACTGATATTTTGTTTTATGGAAATTTAATGCAGGGATTGACTTCTTTGAATTCAGGCCATCTGAGATTGCAAAGCAGCAGTGTGGCAATGTCATTGCGGGAGAAACTCAAACAGTACACTAAGAAAACATAATTGTCCTCGTCTTTTTTCTTGAATTCATTCTATTTCTGCACCTTATATCATTTTTTGTGCTTCTAGGCTTTCTTTGTATTTCTGAATTGATGAAGATTGTGTCATTCATGAGTTTTTGTGCACAATTTGGTGGCAAAAGCACAAGCAGCAGGCAGGGGAAAAAGAATCTCAAGGTAATTGATAGACATTGTATGCCATTTATCTGGGTAAGCATATGCTTTAGTGTTTAAAAGTTGGGCAACTATTATCTTTGTGTTTCATAAGTTGGTAATATTGTTCTTAAAAGGCTTTGATTTTTGTAGGAAAAAAACCAAGTCACTTAGGTTTCTGATATTTGTGTTTGTACAACAAATGAGCTAAGAGAAATTCTCGGTAATTTCGATTTTTGAATGTTTTTTTATTAAAAAAGGAATAAGTTCACGTTTTACATATTGCAGTGTTCAGATTTTAAATGCACTATTTTGGTCTTTTGAGTCATCCAAATTCTGCAGCATATATACAATTATTGCGGAGTTCAGATTTTAAATGCACTATTTTGGTCTTTTGAGTCATCCAAATTCTGCGAATATACAATTATTGCGGTTTTTGATTGCCCATATCTTATTCTTGAATTCATTCTATTTCTGCAGCTTATATCGTTTTTTCTGCCATTTTGATTTTGTAATGTAGGATGGATTATGTTGATTAATTTACAACTGTTAGAATACATCTATTTTCTATACATTTTATAAATCTTAAATAAGTATGATCTATAAATCTCTCTCATATAGTCGTGTTGAATGAAAATTTTTTAATGTTGGATAATGGCCGAGTTAATGATTACATGACTTTACATCTATTCTAATGGACTGGCTTTAGAAATTTAAATGCTGATTGCGAGTTTAAATCTTAAGAAATTTGGGCAGTTGTGATTTGACTAAATAATTTATATTGATGCAATATCAGAAAATGCTTACATCAATTTTATGGGGAAATTGAGTTTTCTATCATTTTTTCTTGAAAGGTTTTAACAGTTCGCACACCATAAATAATTTCTTTTTATATATAAAGTTTTCAGTTTTTAAGGTTCAACTTGAATAAACAATTTTTTTTAAAAGTCTCAAATTGATATGTATTGCTTTTTTGCTATTGTAGATGGCAATTTTGGTGTATTTCCTTGTTGAAACCTGCCAAACAGTGATTGTTGCTTCGGCTGTTTATCTTGGACGTTGTACCCTCAACAAGAGAGCCCTTATGAACCAAAATACTGAGTACTCTCGGAGAATCAACTAAGGTAATATATTCTTTTGTATGGAGTTTCAACTAACCTTAGATATAATTACTAGAATTTGGAGCGACTCATTTTAGTAAAATGAAATTATTAAATGTGATGATAATAAGAATATTGATGAGGATTTTTTTATTTTTCATGTTAGTAAAATCTCATTATTGTTCTGTTCCTTGGGTGTGCATCATTTCTTTTAGTAAATGCTGTCCTCTTACTTTGGATTCTTGTATGGGAAATTGTTGACTTCTGATTTCATTTCAGTCTGATACATTATAAGAAAGTATTGGATGTTTGTGTTGATTACAGGTAGAAAGTCTTTTTTTGTTGACAATTATAATATTACCTTGCTTACATCAATTTTATGGAGAAATTGAGTTTTCCATCATTTTTTCTTGAAATCTTGAAAGGTTTTAACAGTTCGCACACCATAAATAGTCTCTTTTTATATATGAAGTTTTCAGTTTTTAAGGTTCAACTTGAATAAACAAATTTTTTTAAAAGTCCCAAATTGATATGTATTGCTTTTCTGCTATTGTAGATGGCAATTTTGGTGTATTTCCTTCATTGAAACACATCGAAACAGATTATTGTTGCTTTTATTTGTTTATCTTGCACGTTGTACCCTCAACAAGAGAGCCCTTATGAACCAAAATATTGAGTACTCTCGGAGAATCAACTAAGGTAATATATTCTTTTGTATGGAGTTTCAACTAACCTCAGATATAATTACTAGAATTTGGAGCAACTCATTTTAGTAAAATGAAATTATTAAATGTGATGATAATAAGAACATTGATGAGGATTTATTTATTTTCCGTTAGTAAAATCTCATTATTGTTACTTGCTCTTGGGTGTGCATCATTTCTTTAAGTAAATGTTGTCCTCTTACTTTGGATTCTTGTATGGGAAATTGTTGACTTCTGATTTCATTTCAGTCCGATACTTTATAAGAAAGTATTGGATGTTTGTGTTGATTACAGGTAGAAAGTCTTTTTTTGTTGACAATTATAATATTACCTTGCTTACATCAATTTTATGGAGAAATTGAGTTTTCCATCATTTTTTCTTGAAATCTTGAAAGGTGTTAATAGTTCGCACACCATAAATAATCTCTTTTTATATATGAAGTTTTCAGTTTATAAGGTTCAACTTGAATAAACAAATTTTTTTAAAAGTTCCAAATTGATATGTATTGCTTTTCTGAGTACTCTCGGAGAATCAACTAAGGTAATATATTCTTTTGTATGGAGTTTCAACTAACCTTAGATATAATTACTAGAATTTGGCGACTCATTCTAGTAAAATGAAATTATTAAATGTGATGATAATAAGAACATTGATGAGGATTTATTTATTTTTTCCTGCTAGTAAAATCTCATTATTGTTACATTTCTTGGGTGTGCATCATTTCTTTTAGTAAATCTTTGTCCTCTTACTTTGGATTCTTGTATGGGAAATTGTTGACTTCTGGTTTCATTTCAGTCCGATACTTTATAAGAAAGTATTGGATGTTTGTGTTGATTCTGTGTCAAAAGTTTTTTTTTGTTGACAATTATAATATTAGCTTGCTTACATCAATTTTATGGAGAAATTGAGTTTTCCATCATTTTTCTTGAAATCTTGAAAGGTTTTAACAGTTACGCGCACACCATAAATAGTCTCTTTTATATATGAAGTTTTCAGGTTTTTAAGGTTCAACTTGAATAAACAAATTTTTTAAAAGTCCCAAATTGATATGTATTGCTTTTCTGCTATATGTAGATGGCAATTTTGGTGTATTTCCTCAAACTTTGAAACACAAAACGGTGAATTGTTGCTTTTTGTTTATCTTGCACTTTGTACCCTCAACAAGAGAGCCCTTATGAACCAAAAAATCGAGTACTCTCGGAGAATCAACTAAGGTAATATATTCTTTTGTATGGAGTTTCAACTAAGTTGAGATATAATTACTAGAATTTGGAGCGACTCATTTTAGTAAAATGAAATTATTAAATGTGATGATAATAAGAACATAGTAAAATCTCATTATTATTCATTCCTTGGGTGTGCATCATTTCTTTAAGTAAATGTTGTCCTCTTACTTTGGATTCTTGTATGGGAAATTGTTGACTTGATTTCATTTCAAATCAGATACTTTATAAAAGTATTGGATGTTTTCAGGTGATCTGAGTGTAGAAAGTCTTTTTTTGTCGACAATTATAATATTACCTTGCTTACATCAATTTTATGGAGAAATTGAGTTTTCCATCATTTTTCTTGAAATCTTGAAAGGTTTTTAGATTTCGCACACCATAAATAGTCTCTTTTTATATATGAAATTTTCAGTTTTTAAGGTTCAACTTGAATAAACAAATTTTTTAAAAGTCCCAAATTGATATGTATTGCTTTTACGCTATTGTAGATGGCAATTTTGGTGTATTTCTTGTTTGAAACCTCGCCAAACAGTGATTGTTGCTTCGGCTGTTTATCTTGCACGTTGTACCCTCAACAAGAGAGCCCTTATGAACCAAAATACTGAGTACTCTCGTAGAATCAACTAAGGTAATATATTCTTATGTATGGAGTTTCAACTAACCTTAGATATAATTACTAGAATTTGGAGCGACTCATTCTAGTAAAATTAAATTATTAAATGTGATGATAATAAGAACATTGATGAGGATTTATTTATTTTTTCCTGTTAGTAAAATCTCATTATTGTTTTGTTCCTTGGGTGTGCATCATTTCTTTTAGTAAATGCTGTCCTCTTACTTTGGATTCTTGTATGGGAAATTGTTAACTTCTGATTTCATTTCAGTCCGATACTTTATTAGAAAGTATTGGATGTTTGTGTTGATTACAGGTCAAAAGTCTCTTTTTATATATTATGAAGTTTTCAGTTTTTAAGGTTCAACTTGAATTAACAAATTTTTTTAAAGTCCCAAATTGATATGTATTGCTTTTTCCGCTATTGTAGATGGCTATTTTGGTGTATTTCCTCACTTTGAACTCCTTGAAAAATAAAGATTGATTGTTGCTTTAATTTGTTTATCTTTCGCACGATGTACCCTCAACAAGAGAGCCCTTATGAACCAAAATACTGAGTACTCTCGGAGAATCAACTAAGGTAATATATTCTTTTGTATGGAGTTTCAACTAACCTTGGACATAATTAGTAGAATTTGGAGCGACTCATTTTTGTAAAATGAAATTATTAAATGTGATGATAATAAGAACATTGATGAGGATTTATTTATTTTTCCTGTTAGTAAAATCTCATTATTGTTCTGTTCCTTGGGTGTGCATCATTTCTTTTAGTAAATGTTGTCCTCTTACTTTGGATTCTTGTATGGGAAATTGTTGACCTCTGATTTCATTTCAGTCCGATACTTTATAAGAAAGTATTGGATGTTTGTGTTGATTACAGGTAGAAAGTCTTTTTTTTGTTGACATTTATAATATTACCTAGCTTACATCAATTTAATGGAGAAATTGAGTTTTCCATTATTTTTTCTTGAAATCTTTAAAGGTGTTAATAGTTCGCACACCATAAATAATCTCTTTATATATATGAAGTTTTTAGTTTTTAAGGTTCAACTTGAATAAGCAAATTTTTTTAAAAGTCCCAAATTGATATGTATTGCTTTTCTGCTATTGTAGATGGCAATTTTGGTGTATTTCCTTCTTTGAAACTTGCCAAACAGTTGATTGTTTCTTGGTATTGTTTATCTTGACGTTGTACCCTCAACAAAGAGAGCCCTTATGAACTAAAATCTGAGTACTCTCGGAGAATCAACTAAGGTAATATATTCTTTTGTATGGAGTTTCAACTAAGCTCAGATATAATTACTAGAATTTGGAGCAACTCATTTTAGTAAAATGAAATTATTAAATGTGATGATAATAAGAACATAGTAAAATCTCATTATTGTTCTGTTCATTGGGTGTGCATCATTTCTTTTAGTAAATGTTGTCCTCTTACTTTGGATTGTTGTATGGGAAATTGTTGACCTCTGATTTCATTTCAGTCCGATACTTTATAAGAAAGTATTGGATGTTTGTGTTAATTACAGGTAGATAGTCTTTTTTTTGTTGACAATTATAATATTACCTTGCTTACATCAATTTTATGGAGAAATTGAGTTTTCCATCATTTTTTCTTGAAATCTTGAAAGGTTTTAACAGTTCGCACACCATAAATAATCTCTTTTTATATATGAAGTTTTCAGTTTTTAAGGTTAAACTTGAATAAGCAATTTTTTTTAAAAGTCCCAAATTGATATGTATTGCTTTTACGCTATATGTAGATGGCAATTTTGGTGTATTTCGTTCTTTGAAACACGCCAAACGATGATTGTTGCTTCGGTTTGTTTATCTTTGCGTTGTACCCTCAACAAGAGAGCCCTTATGAACCAAAATACCGAGTACTCTCGGAGAATCAACTAAGGTAATATATTCTTTTTTGTATGGAGTTTCAACTAACACGAGATATAATTACTAGAATTTGGGCGACTCATTTTAGTAAAATGAAATTATTAAATGTGATGATAATAAGAACATTGATGAGGATTTATTTATTTTTCTGTTAGTAAAATCTCATTATTATTACATTTCTTGGGGTGCATCATTTCTTTTAGTAAATGTTGTCCTCTTACTTTGGATTCTTGTATGGGAAATTGTTGACTTGATTTCATTTCGATTCAGATACTTTATAAGAAGGTATTGGATGTTTTGTGTTGATTCTGGTGAAAGTCTTTTTTGTTGACAATTATAATATTACCTTGCTTACATCAATTTTATGGAGAAATTGAGGTTTCCATCATTTTTCTTGAAATCTTGAAAGGTTTTAATGATTAGCAACACCATAAATAATCTCTTTTTATATATGAAGTTTTCAGTTTTTAAGGTTGACTTGAATAAACAATTTTTTTAAAATTCCCAAATTGATATGTATTGCTTTTCTCGCTATTGTAGATGGCAATTTTGGTGTATTCCTTCTTTGAAACCCGCGAAAATGGTGATTGTTGGGATGTTTATCTTGCACGTTGTACCCTCAACAAGAGAGCCCTTATGAACCAAAATCTTGAGTACTCTCGGAGAATCAACTAAGGTAGTATATTCTTTTGTATGGAGTTTCAACTAACCTTAGATATAATTACTAGAATTTGGGCGACTCATTTTAGTAAAATGAAATTATTAAATGTGATGATAATAAGAACATTGATGAGGATTTATTTATTTTTCCCGCTAGTAAAATCTCATTATTGTTACATTCTTGGGTGTGCATCATTTCTTTTAGTAAATGTCTGTCCTCTTACTTTGGATTCTTGTATGGGAAATTGTTGACTTGATTTCATTTCGGTTTGATACTTTATAAGAAAGTATTGGATGTTTGTGTTGATTATAGGTAGAAAGTCTTTTTTTTTTGTTGACAATTATAATATTGCCTTGCTTACATCAATTTAATGGAGAAATTGAGTTTCCATCATTTTTCTTGAAATCTTGAAAGGTTTTAACAGTTCAAGCACCATCATAAATAATCTCTTTTTATATATGAAGTTTTCAGTTTTTAAGGATCAACTTGAATAAACAATTTTTTTTTAAAAAAAGTCCCAAATTGATGTGTATTGCTTTTCTGCTATTGTAGATGGCAATTTTGGTGTATTACCTTCTTTGAAATCGCCACATGACAGTGATTGTTTCTTGAATTATTTATCTTGCACGTTGTACCCTCAACAAGAAAGCCCTTATGAACCAAAATACTGAGTACTCTTGGAGAATCAACTAAGGTAATATATTCTTTTGTATGGAGTTTCAACTAAGCTCAAATATAATTACTAGAATTTGGAGCGACTCATTTTAGTAAAATGAAATTATTAAATGTGATGATAATAAGAACATTGATGAGGATTTATTTATTTTTCCTGTTAGTAAAATGTCATTATTGTTCTGTTCCTTGGGTGTGCATCATTTCTTTAAGTAAATGTTGTCCTCTTTCTTTGGATTCTTGTATGGGAAATTGTTGACTTCTGATTTCATTTCAGTCCGATACTTTATAAGAAAGTATTGGATGTTTGTGTTGATTACAGGTAGAAAGTCTTTTTTTGTTGACAATTATAATATTACCTTGCTTACATCAATTTTATGGAGAAATTGATTTTCCATCATTTTTTCTTGAAATCTTGAAAGGTGTTAATAGTTCGCACACCATAAATAATCTCTTTTTATATATGAAGTTTTCAGTTTTTAAGGTTCAACTTGAATAAGCAAATTTTTTTAAAAGTCCCAAATTGATATGTATTGCTTTTCTGCTATTGTAGATGGCAATTTTGGTGTATTTCCTTCTTTGAAAACCTTGCCAAACAAAGTTGATTGTTGCTTAATTTACATTTATCTTGCACGTTGTACCCTCAACAAGAGAGCCCTTATGAACCAAAATACTGAGTACTCTCGGAGAATCAACTAAGGTAATATATTCTTTTGTATGGAGTTTCAACTAAGCTCAGATATAATTACTAGAATTTGGAGCAACTCATTTTAGTAAAATGAAATTATTAAATGTGATGATAATAAGAACATAGTAAAATCTCATTATTGTTCTGTTCCTTGGGTGTGCATCATTTCTTTTAGTAAATGTTGTCCTCTTACTTTGGATTCTTGTATGGGAAATTGTTGACCTCTGATTTCATTTCAGTCCGATACTTTAGAAGAAAGTATTGGATGTTTGTGTTGATTACAGGTAGAAAGTCTTTTTTTTGTTGACAATTATAATATTACCTAGCTTACATCAATTTTATGGAGAAATTGAGTTTTCCATTATTTTTTCTTGAAATCTTTAAAGGTGTTAATAGTTCGCACACCATAAATAATCTCTTTATATATATGAAGTTTTCAGGTTTTTAAGGTTCAACTTGAATAAGCAAATTTTTTTAAAAGTCCCAAATTGATATGTATTGCTTTTTACGCTATTGTAGATGGCAATTTTGGTGTATTTCCTTCTTTGAAACACATCAAAACAGTGATTGTTGCTTAATTTGTTTATCTTGCACGTTGTACCTCAACAAGAGAGCCCTTATGAACCAAAATCTGAGAGTACTCTCGGAGAATCAACTAAGTTAATATATTCTTTTGTATGGAGTTTCAACTAACCATATATATAATTACTAGAATTTGGAGCGACTCATTCTAGTAAAATGAAATTATTAAATGTGATGATAATAAGAACATTGATGAGGATTTATTTATTTTTTCCTGCTAGTAAAATCTCATTATTGTTCTGTTCCTTGGGTGTGCATCATTTCTTTTAGTAAATGCTGTCCTCTTACTTTGGATTCTTGTATGGCAAATTGTTGACTTCTTATTTCATTTCAGTCGATACTTTATAAGAAAGTATTGGATGTTTGTGTTGATTACAGGTCAAAAGTTTTTTTTGTTGACAATTATAATATTAGCTTGCTTACATCAATTTTATGGAGAAATTGAGTTTTCCATCATTTTTTCTTGAAATCTTGAAAGGTTTTAACAGTTCGCACACCATAAATAGTCTCTTTTTATATATGAAATTTTCAGTTTTTAAGGTTCAACTTGAATAAACAAATTTTTTTAAAAGTCCCAAATTGATATGTATTGCTTTTTCGCTATTGTAGATGGCAATTTTGGTGTATTTCCTTCTTTGAAACACATGAAAGTGATTATTGCTTGCTTTTATTTTATCTTGCACGTTGAACCCTCAACAAAGAGAGAGCCTTATGAACCAAAATCTGAGTACTCTCGGAGAATCAACTAAGGTAATATATTCTTTTTGTATGGAGTTTCAACTAACCTTAGATATAATTACTAGAATTTGGAGCGACCCATTTTAGTAAAATGAAATTATTAAATGTGATGATAATAAGAACATTGATGAGGATTTATTTATTTTTCCTGTTAGTAAAATCTCATTATTGTTCTGTTTCTTGGGGGTGCATCATTTCTTTTAGGAAATGTTGTCCTCTTACTTTGCATTCTTGTATGGGAAATTGTTGACTTCTGATTTCATTTCAGTTTGATACTTTATAAGAAAGTATTGGATGTTTGTGTTGATTATAGGTAGAAAGTTTTTTTTTTTGTTGACAATTATAATATTGCCTTGCTTACATCAATTTAATGGAGAAATTGAGTTTTCCATCATTTTTTCTTGAAATCTTGAAAGGTTTTAACAGTTCGCACACCATACATAATCTCTTTTTATATATGAAGTTTTCAGTTTTTAAGGATCAACTTGAATAAACAATTTTTTTTTAAAAAAGTCCCAAATTGATGTGTATTGCTTTTCTGCTATTGTAGATGGCAATTTTGGTGTATTTCCTTCTTTGAAAACACATGACAGTGATTGTTGTTTCCCATTACATTTATCTTCTTGCGTTGTACCCTCAACAAGAGAGCCCTTATGAACCAAAATACTGAGTACTCTCGTAGAATCAACTAAGGTAATATATTCTTTTGTATGGAGTTTCAACTAACCTTATATATAATTACTAGAATTTGGAGCGACTCATTCTAGTAAAATGAAATTATTAAATGTGATGATAATAAGAACATTGATGAGGATTTATTTATTTTTTCCTGCTAGTAAAATCTCATTATTGTTCTGTTCCTTGGGTGTGCATCATTTCTTTTAGTAAATGCTGTCCTCTTACTTTGGATTCTTGTATGGGAAATTGTTAACTTCTGATTTCATTTCAGTCCGATACTTTATTAGAAAGTATTGGATGTTTGTGTTGATTACAGGTCAAAAGTCTCTTTTTATATATTATGAAGTTTTCAGTTTTTAAGGTTCAACTTGAATAAACAATTTTTTTTAAAATTCCCAAATTGATATGTATTGCTTTTCTGCTATTGTAGATGGCAATTTTGGTGTATTTCCTTGCTGAAACCTGCCAAACAGTGATTGTTGGGATGTTTATCTTGCACGTTGTACCCTCAACAAGAGAGCCCTTATGAACCAAAATACTGAGTACTCTCGGAGAATCAACTAAGGTAATATATTCTTTTGTATGGAGTTTCAACTAACCTTAGATATAATTACTAGAATTTGGAGCGACTCATTTTAGTAAAATGAAATTATTAAATGTGATGATAATAAGAACATTGATGAGGATTTATTTCTTTTTCCTGCTAGTAAAATCTCATTATTGTTCTGTTCCTTGGGTGTGCATCATTTCTTTTAGTAAATACTGTCCTCTTACTTTGGATTCTTGTATGGGAAATTGTTGACTTCTGATTTCATTTCAGTTTGATACTTTATAAGAAAGTATTGGATGTTTGTGTTGATTATAGGTAGAAAGTCTTTTTTTTTTGTTGACAATTATAATATTGCCTTGCTTACATCAATTTAATGGAGAAATTGAGTTTTCCATCATTTTTTCTTGAAATCTTGAAAGGTTTTAACAGTTCGCACACCATAAATAATCTATTTTTATATATGAAGTTTTCAGTTTTTAAGGATCAACTTGAATAAACAATTTTTTTTTTTTAAAAAGTCCCAAATTGATATGTATTGCTTTTCTGCTATTGTAGATGGCAATTTTGGTGTATTTCGTTCTTTGAAAGCGCCAAACAAAGTGATTGTTGCTTTTTTGTTTATCTTGGACGTTGTACCCTCAACAAGAGAGCCCTTATGAACCAAAATATCGAAAGTACTCTCGGAGAATCAACTAAGGTAATATATTCTTTTGTATGGAGTTTCAACTAACCTTAGATATAATTACTAGAATTTGGGCGACTCATTTAAGTAAAATGAAATTATTAAATGTGATGATAATAAGAACATTGATGAGGATTTATTATATTTTTCCGCTAGTAAAATCTCATTATTGTTACATTTTCTTGGGTGTGCATCATTTCTTTTAGTAAATGTTGTCCTCTTCCTTTGGATTCTTGTATGGGAAATTGTTGACTTTGATTTCATTTCAAATCAGATACTTTATAAGAAGGTATTGGATGTTTGTGTTGATTCTGTGTAGAAAGTCTTTTTTGGTTGACAATTATAATATTACCTTGCTTACATCAATTTTATGGAGAAATTGAGGTTTCCATCATTTTTCTTGAAATCTTGAAAGGTTTTAATGATTCGCAACACCATAAATAATCTCTTTTTATATATGAAGTTTTCAGTTTTTAAGGTTCAACTTGAATAAACAATTTTTTTTAAAAGTCCCAAATTGATATGTATTGCTTTTACGCTATTGTAGATGGCAATTTTGGTGTATTTCATTGTTGAAACACCAAACGATGATTGTTGGGATGTTTATCTTCACGTTGTACCCTCAACAAGAGAGCCCTTATGAACCAAAATCTGAGTACTTTCGGAGAATCAACTAAGGTAATATATTCTTTTTTGTATGGAGTTTCAACTAACCTTAGATATAATTACTAGAATTTGGGCGACTCATTTTAGTAAAATGAAATTATTAAATGTGATGATAATAAGAACATTGATGAGGATTTATTTATTTTTCCTGCTAGTAAAATCTCATTATTGTTACATTTCTTGGGTGTGCATCATTTCTTTTAGTAAATCTTTGTCCTCTTACTTTGGATTCTTGTATGGGAAATTGTTGACTTCTGATTTCATTTCAGTTTGATACTTTATAAGAAAGTATTGGATGTTTGTGTTGATTATAGGTAGAAAGTTTTTTTTTGTTGACAATTATAATATTACCTTGCTTACATCAATTTAATGGAGAAATTGAGTTTTCCATCATTTTTCTTGAAATCTTGAAAGGTTTTAACATATTCGCACACCATACATAATCTCTTTTATATATGAAGTTTTAGGTTTTTAAGGATCAACTTGAATAAACAATTTTTTTTTTAAAAGTCCCAAATTGATATTTATTGCTTTTACGCTATTGTAGATGGCAATTTTGGTGTATTTCCTCTTTGAAACACATAACAAAGTGATTGTTGCTTTATTTGTTTATCTTTGACGTCAGACTGGTCAACAAGAGAGCCCTTATGAACCAAAATCTCGAGTACTCTCGGAGAATCATCTAAGGTAATATATTCTTTTTGTATGGAGTTTCAACTAACCTTAGACATAATTACTAGAATTTGGGCGACTCATTTTGTGTAAAATGAAATTATTAAATGTGATGATAATAAGAACATTGATGAGGATTTATTTATTTTTCACGTTAGTAAAATCTCATTATTGTTTTGTTCCTTGGGTGTGCATCATTTCTTTTAGTAAATGTTGTCCTCTTACTTTGCATTCTTGTATGGGAAATTGTTGACTTCTTATTTCATTCAAAATCAGATACTTTATAAGAAAGTATTGGATGTTTGTGTTGATTCTGGTAGAAAGTCTTTTTTTTTGTTGACAATTATAATATTGCCTTGCTTACATAAATTTAATGGAGAAATTGAGTTTTCCATCATTTTTTCTTGAAATCTTGAAAGGTTTTAACAGTTCGCACACCATAAATAATCTCTTTTTATATATGAAGTTTTCGGTTTTAAGGATCAACATGAATAAACAATTTTTTTTTTAAAAGTCCCAAATTGATATTTATTGCTTTTACGCTATTGTAGATGGCAATTTTGGTGTATTTCCTTCTTTGAAACACGCCAAACAGTGATTGTTGCTTCTATTGTTTATCTTGACGTTGACCGTCGACAAGAGAGCCCTTATGAACCAAAATATTGAGTACTCGGAGAATCAACTATGGTAATATATTCTTTTTGTATGGTGTTTCAACTAACCTTAGATATAATTACTAGAATTTGGGCGACTCATTTTTGTAAAATGAAATTATTAAATGTGATGATAATAAGAACATTGATGAGGATTTATTTATTTTTCTGTTAGTAAAATCTCATTATTGTTTTGTTCCTTGGGTGTGCATCATTTCTTTTAGTAAATGTTGTCCTCTTACTTTGCATTCTTGTATGGGAAATTGTTGACTTCTTATTTCATTCAAATCAGATACTTTATAAGAAAGTATTGGATGTTTGTGTTGATTCATGTAGAAAGTCTTTTTTTGTTGACAATTATAATATTGCCTTGCTTACATCAATTTAATGGAGAAATTGAGTTTTCCATCATTTTTCTTGAAATCTTGAAAGGTTTTAACAGTTCGCACACCATAAATAATCTCTTTTATATATGAAGTTTTCGGTTTTAAGGTTCAACTTGAATAAACAATTTTTTTTAAAATTCCCAAATTGATGTGTATTGCTTTTCGCTATTGTAGATGGCAATTTTGGTGTATTTCGTTCTTTGAAACGCCAAACAGTTGATTGTTGCTTCTATTGTTTATCTTGACGTTGTACCCTCGTCAAAGAGAGCCCTTATGAACCAAAATCTTGAGTACTCTGGAG
Organism: Panax ginseng; assembly: GCA_020205605.1. Taxonomy (NCBI): domain Eukaryota; kingdom Viridiplantae; phylum Streptophyta; class Magnoliopsida; order Apiales; family Araliaceae; genus Panax; species Panax ginseng. The sequence goes on along the minus strand of CM035143.1, from coordinate 117,894,135 downwards.
AATCAACTAAGGTAATATATTCTTTTGTATGGAGTTTCAACTAACCTTAGATATAATTACTAGAATTTTGGAGCGACTCATTTTAGTAAAATGAAATTATTAAATGTGATGATAATAAGAACATTGATGAGGATTTATTTATTTTTCCTGCTAGTAAAATCTCATTATTGTTCTGTTCCTTGGGTGTGCATCATTTCTTTTAGTAAATGCTGTCCTCTTACTTTGGATTCTTGTATGGGAAATTGTTGACTTCTGATTTCATTTCAGTTTGATACTTTATAAGAAAGTATTGGATGTTTGTGTTGATTATAGGTAGAAAGTCTTTTTTTTTGTTGACAATTATAATATTGCCTTGCTTACATCAATTTAATGGAGAAATTGAGTTTTCCATCATTTTTTCTTGAAATCTTGAAAGGTTTTAACAGTTCGCACACCATAAATAATCTCTTTTTATATATGAAGTTTTCAGTTTTTAAGGATCAACATGAATAAACAATTTTTTTTTTTAAAAGTCCCAAATTGATATTTATTGCTTTTCTGCTATTGTAGATGGCAATTTTGGTGTATTTCCTTCTTTGAAACACGCCAAATGACGATGATTGTTGCTTGGTGTTTATCTCAGACGTCAGACCGTCAACAAGAGAGCCCTTATGAACCAAAATATTGAGTACTCGGAGAATCAACTAAGGTAATATATTCTTTTTGTATGGTGTTTCAACTAACCTTAGACATAATTACTAGAATTTGGAGCGACTCATTTTTGTAAAATGAAATTATTAAATGTGATGATAATAAGAACATTGATGAGGATTTATTTATTTTTCCTGTTAGTAAAATCTCATTATTGTTCTGTTCCTTGGGTGTGCATCATTTCTTTTAGTAAATGTTGTCCTCTTACTTTGGATTCTTGTATGGGAAATTGTTGACCTCTGATTTCATTTCAGTCCGATACTTTATAAGAAAGTATTGGATGTTTGTGTTGATTACAGGTTGAAAGTCTTTTTTTTGTTGACAATTATAATATTACCTTGCTTACATCAATTTTATGGAGAAATTGAGTTTTCCATTATTTTTTCTTGAAATCTTGAAAGGTTTTAACAGTTCGCAACACCATAAATAATCTCTTTTTATATATGAAGTTTTCAGTTTTTAAGGTTCAACTTGAATAAACAATTTTTTTTAAAATTCCCAAATTGATGTGTATTGCTTTTACGCTATTGTAGATGGCAATTTTTGTGTGTTTCGTTCTTTGAAACACGCCAAACAGTGATTGTTGCTTATTTGTTTATCTCAGACGTTGTACCCTCAAAGAAGAGAGCCCTTATGAACCAAAATCTGAGTACTCTCGGAGAATCAACTAAGGTAATATATTCTTTTGTATGGAGTTTCAACTAACCTTAGATATAATTACTAGAATTTGAGCGACTCATTTTAGTAAAATGAAATTATTAAATGTGATGATAATAAGAACATTGATGAGGATTTATTTATTTTTCTGCTAGTAAAATCTCATTATTGTTACATTCCTTGGGTGTGCATCATTTCTTTTAGTAAATCTTTGTCCTCTTACTTTGGATTCTTGTATGGGAAATTGTTGACTTCTGATTTCATTTCAGTTTGATACTTTATAAGAAAGTATTGGATGTTTGTGTTGATTATAGGTAGAAAGTCTTTTTTTTTGTTGACAATTATAATATTGCCTTGCTTACATCAATTTAATGGAGAAATTGAGTTTTCCATCATTTTTTTTCTGAAAAGGTTTTAACGGTTCGCACACCATAAATAATCTCTTTTTATATATGAAGTTTTAGGTTTTTAAGGATCAACTTGAATAAACAATTTTTTTTAAAAAGTCCCAAATTGATATGTATTGCTTTTACGCTATTGTAGATGGCAATTTTGGTGTATTTCGTTCTTTGAACGCGCCAAATGATGATTGTTGCTTCTATTTGTTTATCTTGGGACGTTGTACCCTCAACAAGAGAGCCCTTATGAACCAAAAAAATCTGAGTACTCTCTGAGAATCAACTAAGGTAATATATTCTTTTGTATGGAGTTTCAACTAACCTTAGATATAATTACTAGAATTTGGGCGACTCATTTAAGTAAAATGAAATTATTAAATGTGATGATAATAAGAACATTGATGAGGATTTATTTATTTTTTCCCTGCTAGTAAAATCTCATTATTATTACATTCTTGGTGTGCATCATTTCTTTTAGTAAATGCTGTCCTCTTCCTTTGGATTCTTGTATGGGAAATTGTTGACTTGATTTCATTTCGGTCAGATACTTTATAAGAAGGTATTGGATGTTTGTGTTGATTCTGTGTAGAAAGTCTTTTTTGGTTGACAATTATAATATTACCTTGCTTACATCAATTTTATGGAGAAATTGAGGTTTCCATCATTTTTTCTTGAAATCTTGAAAGGTTTTAACAGTTCGCAACACCATAAATAATCTCTTTTTATATATGAAGTTTTCAGTTTTTAAGGTTCAACTTGAATAAACAATTTTTTTTAAAAGTCCCAAATTGATATGTATTGCTTTTCTGCTATTGTAGATGGCAATTTTGGTGTATTTCATTGTTGAAACCTGCCAAACAGTGATTGTTGGGATGTTTATCTTGCACGTTGTACCCTCAACAAGAGAGCCCTTATGAACCAAAATACTGAGTACTCTCGGAGAATCAACTAAGGTAATATATTCTTTTGTATGGAGTTTCAACTAACCTTAGATATAATTACTAGAATTTGGAGCGACTCATTTTAGTAAAATGAAATTATTAAATGTGATGATAATAAGAACATTGATGAGGATTTATTTATTTTTCCTGCTAGTAAAATCTCATTATTGTTCTGTTCCTTGGGTGTGCATCATTTCTTTTAGTAAATGCTGTCCTCTTACTTTGGATTCTTGTATGGGAAATTGTTGACTTCTGATTTCATTTCAGTTTGATACTTTATAAGAAAGTATTGGATGTTTGTGTTGATTATAGGTAGAAAGTTTTTTTTTTGTTGACAATTATAATATTGCCTTGCTTACATCAATTTAATGGAGAAATTGAGTTTTCCATCATTTTTTCTTGAAATCTTGAAAGGTTTTAACAGTTCGCACACCATACATAATCTTTTTTATATATGAAGTTTTCAGGTTTTTAAGGATCAACTTGAATAAACAATTTTTTTTAAAAAGTCCCAAATTGATGTGTATTGCTTTTACGCTATCAGAGATGGCAATTTTGGTGTATTTCTTCTTTGAACCACACCAAATGATGATTGTTGCTTTATTTGTTTATCTTCTGACGTTGTCATCGTCCAACAAGAGAGCCCTTATGAACCAAAATACTGAGTACTCTCGGAGAATCATCTAAGGTAATATATTCTTTTTGTATGGAGTTTCAACTAACCTTAGACATAATTACTAGAATTTGGAGCGACTCATTTTTGTAAAATGAAATTATTAAATGTGATGATAATAAGAACATTGATGAGGATTTATTTATTTTTCCTGTTAGTAAAATCTCATTATTGTTTTGTTCCTTGGGTGTGCATCATTTCTTTTAGTAAATGTTGTCCTCTTACTTTGCATTCTTGTATGGGAAATTGTTGACTTCTTATTTCATTTCAGTCCGATACTTTATAAGAAAGTATTGGATGTTTGTGTTGATTACAGGTAGAAAGTCTTTTTTTTGTTGACAATTATAATATTGCCTTGCTTACATCAATTTAATGGAGAAATTGAGTTTTCCATCATTTTTTCTTGAAATCTTGAAAGGTTTTAACAGTTCGCACACCATAAATAATCTCTTTTTATATATGAAGTTTTCAGTTTTTAAGGTTCAACTTGAATAAACAATTTTTTTTAAAATTCCCAAATTGATGTGTATTGCTTTTACGCTATTGTAGATGGCAATTTTGGTGTATTTCGTTCTTTGAAACACCGCTAAACAGTGATTGTTGCTTAATTTGTTTATCTTGCACGTTGTACCCTCAAGAAGAGAGAGCCCTATGAACCAAAATACTGAGTACTCTCGGAGAATCAACTAAGGTAATATATTCTTTTGTATGGAGTTTCAACTAACCTTAGATATAATTACTAGAATTTGGAGCGACTCATTTTAGTAAAATGAAATTATTAAATGTGATGATAATAAGAACATTGATGAGGATTTATTTATTTTTCCGCTAGTAAAATCTCATTATTGTTACATTTCCTTGGGTGTGCATCATTTCTTTTAGTAAATGCTGTCCTCTTACTTTGGATTCTTGTATGGGAAATTGTTGACTTCTGATTTCATTTCAGTTTGATACTTTATAAGAAAGTATTGGATGTTTGTGTTGATTACAGGTAGAAAGTCTTTTTTTTGTTGACAATTATAATATTGCCTTGCTTACATCAATTTAATGGAGAAATTGAGTTTTCCATCATTTTTTCTTGAAATCTTGAAAGGTTTTAACAGATTCGCACACCATAAATAATCTCTTTTTATATATGAAGTTTTCAGTTTTAAGGATCAACATGAATAAACAATTTTTTTTTAAAAGTCCCAAATTGATATTTATTGCTTTTACGCTATTGTAGATGGCAATTTTGGTGTATTTCTTCTTTGAAACACCAAACAAATGATGATTGTTGCTTCTATTGTTTATCTTAGACGTTGTACCGTCAACAAGAGAGCCCTTATGAACCAAAATATTGAGTACTCTCGGAGAATCAACTATGGTAATATATTCTTTTTGTATGGTGTTTCAACTAACCTTAGATATAATTACTAGAATTTGGAAGCGACTCATTTTGTAAAATGAAATTATTAAATGTGATGATAATAAGAACATTGATGAGGATTTATTTATTTTTCTGTTAGTAAAATCTCATTATTGTTTTGTTCCTTGGGTGTGCATCATTTCTTTTAGTAAATGTTGTCCTCTTACTTTGCATTCTTGTATGGGAAATTGTTGACTTCTTATTTCATTTCAAATTCAGATACTTTATAAGAAAGTATTGGATGTTTGTGTTGATTCTGGTAGAAAGTCTTTTTTTGTTGACAATTATAATATTGCCTTGCTTACATCAATTTAATGGAGAAATTGAGTTTTCCATCATTTTTCTTGAAATCTTGAAAGGTTTTAACAGTTCGCATAACCATAAATAATCTCTTTTTATATATGAAGTTTTCAGTTTTAAGGTTCAACTTGAATAAACAATTTTTTTAAAATTCCCAAATTGATGTGTATTGCTTTTTCGCTATTGTAGATGGCAATTTTGTGTGTTTCGTTCTTTGAAACTCGCCAAGCAAAGATGATTGTTGCTGCTTGGTTGTTTATCTTTACGTTGTACCCTCAAAGAAGAGAGCCCTTATGAACCAAAAAATCTGAGTACTCTCGGAGAATCAACTAAGGTAATATATTCTTTTGTATGGAGTTTCAACTAACCTTAGATATAATTACTAGAATTTTGGAGCGACTCATTTTAGTAAAATGAAATTATTAAATGTGATGATAATAAGAACATTGATGAGGATTTATTTATTTTTCCGCTAGTAAAATCTCATTATTGTTTACATTCCTTGGGTGTGCATCATTTCTTTTAGTAAATGCTGTCCTCTTACTTTGGATTCTTGTATGGGAAATTGTTGACTTGATTTCATTTCAGTTTGATACTTTATAAGAAAGTATTGGATGTTTGTGTTGATTATAGGTAGAAAGTCTTTTTTTTGTTGACAATTATAATATTGCCTTGCTTACATCAATTTAATGGAGAAATTGAGTTTTCCATCATTTTCTTGAAATCTTGAAAGGTTTTAATGATTCGCACACCATAAATAATCTCTCTTTTTATATATGAAGTTTTCAGGTTTTTAAGGATCAACATGAATAAACAATTTTTTTTAAAAGTCCCAAATTGATATTTATTGCTTTTACGCTATTGTAGATGGCAATTTTGGTGTATTTCCTTCTTTGAAACGCCAAACAAATGATTGTTGCTTTATTTGTTTATCTTCAGACGTTGTACCGTCAACAAGAGAGCCCTTATGAACCAAAATATTGAGTACTCTGAGAATCAACTAAGGTAATATATTCTTTTGTATGGAGTTTCAACTAACCTTAGACATAATTACTAGAATTTGGAGCGATTCATTTTTGTAAAATGAAATTATTAAATGTGATGATAATAAGAACATTGATGAGGATTTATTTATTTTTCCTGTTAGTAAAATCTCATTATTGTTTTCGTTCCTCGGGTGTGCATCATTTCTTTTAGTAAATGTTGTCCTCTTACTTTGGATTCTTGTATGGGAAATTGTTGACCTCTGATTTCATTTCAGTCCGATACTTTATAAGAAAGTATTGGATGTTTGTGTTGATTCTGAGGTTGAAAGTCTTTTTTTTGTTGACAATTATAATATTACCTTGCTTACATCAATTTTATGGAGAAATTGAGTTTTCCATTATTTTTCTTGAAATCTTGAAAGGTTTTAACGATTCATAACACCATAAATAATCTCTTTTTATATATGAAGTTTTCGGTTTTTAAGGTTCAACTTGAATAAACAATTTTTTTAAAATTCCCAAATTGATGTGTATTGCTTTTACTGCTTTATTGTAGATGGCAATTTTGGTGTATTTCGTTCTTTGAAACGCCTTGAAATGATTGTTGTTTAAATTTGTTTATCTTGACGTTGTACCCTCAAAGAAGAGAGAGCCCTTATGAACCAAAATACTGAGTACTCTCGGAGAATCAACTAAGGTAATATATTCTTTTGTATGGAGTTTCAACTAACCTTAGATATAATTACTAGAATTTGGAGCGACTCATTTTAGTAAAATGAAATTATTAAATGTGATGATAATAAGAACATTGATGAGGATTTATTTATTTTTCCGCTAGTAAAATCTCATTATTGTTTACATTCCTTGGGTGTGCATCATTTCTTTTAGTAAATGCTGTCCTCTTACTTTGGATTCTTGTATGGGAAATTGTTGACTTCTGATTTCATTTCAGTTTGATACTTTATAAGAAAGTATTGGATGTTTGTGTTGATTATAGGTAGAAAGTCTTTTTTTGTTGACAATTATAATATTGCCTTGCTTACATCAATTTAATGGAGAAATTGAGTTTTCCATCATTTTTTCTTGAAAGGTTTTAACAGTTCGCACACCATAAATAATCTCTTTTTATATATGAAGTTTTCAGTTTTTAAGGATCAACTTGAATAAACAATTTTTTTTTTAAAAAAGTCCCAAATTGATATGTATTGCTTTTCTGCTATTGTAGATGGCAATTTTGGTGTATTTCGTTGCTGAAACTGCCAAACAGTGATTGTTGCTTCGGCTGTTTATCTTGGACGTTGTACCCTCAACAAGAGAGCCCTTATGAACCAAAATACTGAGTACTCTCGGAGAATCAACTAAGGTAATATATTCTTTTGTATGGAGTTTCAACTAACCTTAGATATAATTACTAGAATTTGGAGCGACTCATTTAAGTAAAATGAAATTATTAAATGTGATGATAATAAGAACATTGATGAGGATTTATTTATTTTTCCTGCTAGTAAAATCTCATTATTGTTCTGTTCCTTGGGTGTGCATCATTTCTTTTAGTAAATGCTGTCCTCTTCCTTTGGATTCTTGTATGGGAAATTGTTGACTTCTGATTTCATTTCAGTCCGATACTTTATAAGAAGGTATTGGATGTTTGTGTTGATTACAGGTAGAAAGTCTTTTTTGGTTGACAATTATAATATTACCTTGCTTACATCAATTTTATGGAGAAATTGAGGTTTCCATCATTTTTTCTTGAAATCTTGAAAGGTTTTAACAGTTCGCAACACCATAAATAATCTCTTTTTATATATGAAGTTTTCAGTTTTTAAGGTTCAACTTGAATAAACAATTTTTTTTAAAAGTCCCAAATTGATATGTATTGCTTTTACTCGCTATGTAGATGGCAATTTTGGTGTATTTCATTGTTGAAACCTGCCAAACGATGATTGTTGGGATGTTTATCTTGCACGTTGTACCTCAACAAGAGAGCCCTTATGAACCAAAATCTCGAGTATTTCTCGGAGAATCAACTAAGGTAATATATTCTTTTTGTATGGAGTTTCAACTAACCTTAGATATAATTACTAGAATTTGGAGCGACTCATTTTAGTAAAATGAAATTATTAAATGTGATGATAATAAGAACATTGATGAGGATTTATTTATTTTCCCGCTAGTAAAATCTCATTATTGTTACATTTCTTGGGTGTGCATCATTTCTTTTAGTAAATGTCTGTCCTCTTACTTTGGATTCTTGTATGGGAAATTGTTGACTTCTGATTTCATTTCAGTTTGATACTTTATAAGAAAGTATTGGATGTTTGTGTTGATTATAGGTAGAAAGTTTTTTTTTTTGTTGACAATTATAATATTGCCTTGCTTACATCAATTTAATGGAGAAATTGAGTTTTCCATCATTTTTCTTGAAATCTTGAAAGGTTTTAACAGTTTACAAGACACCATACATAATCTCTTTTTATATATGAAGTTTTCAGGTTTTTAAGGATCAACTTGAATAAACAATTTTTTTAAAAAGTCCCAAATTGATGTGTATTGCTTTTCGCTATTGTAGATGGCAATTTTGGTGTATTTCTTCTTTGAAACACCGCCAAACAGTGATTGTTGTTAATTTGTTTATCTGCACGTTGTACCAAGTCAACAAGAGAGCCCTTATGAACCAAAATCTCGAAAGTACTCTCTGAGAATCATCTAAGGTAATATATTCTTTTGTATGGAGTTTCAACTAACCTTAGACATAATTACTAGAATTTGGAGCGACTCATTTTGTAAAATGAAATTATTAAATGTGATGATAATAAGAACATTGATGAGGATTTATTTATTTTTTCACGTTAGTAAAATCTCATTATTGTTTTGTTCTTGGGTGTGCATCATTTCTTTTAGTAAATGTTGTCCTCTTACTTTGCATTCTTGTATGGGAAATTGTTGACTTCTTATTTCATTTCAAATCGATACTTTATAAAAAGTATTGGATGTTTGTGTTGATTCTGGTAGAAAGTCTTTTTTTGTTGACAATTATAATATTGCCTTGCTTACATCAATTTAATGGAGAAATTGAGTTTTCCATCATTTTTCTTGAAATCTTGAAAGGTTTTAACTTGATTCGCACACCATAAATAATCTCTTTTTATATATGAAGTTTTCAGCTTTTTAAGGTTCAACTTGAATAAACAATTTTTTAAAATTCCCAAATTGATGTGTATTGCTTTTCCCGCTATTGTAGATGGCAATTTTGGTGTATTTAATTCTTTGAAACACGCTGACGATTGATTGTTGCTTGTTCATTTATCTTGCACGTTGTACCCTCAAAGAAGAGAGCCCTTATGAACCAAAATAACGAGTACTACTCGGAGAATCAACTAAGGTAATATATTCTTTTGTATGGAGTTTCAACTAACCTTAGATATAATTACTAGAATTTGGAGGCGACTCATTTTAGTAAAATGAAATTATTAAATGTGATGATAATAAGAACATTGATGAGGATTTATTTATTTTTCCGCTAGTAAAATCTCATTATTGTTACATTTCCTTGGGTGTGCATCATTTCTTTTAGTAAATCTTGTCCTCTTACTTTGGATTCTTGTATGGGAAATTGTTGACTTGATTTCATTTCAGGTTTGATACTTTATAAGAAAGTATTGGATGTTTGTGTTGATTACAGGTAGAAAGTCTTTTTTTTGTTGACAATTATAATATTGCCTTGCTTACATCAATTTAATGGAGAAATTGAGTTTTCCATCATTTTTTCTTGAAATCTTGAAAGGTTTTAACAGTTCGCACACCATAAATAATCTCTTTTTATATATGAAGTTTTCAGTTTTTAAGGATCAACATGAATAAACAATTTTTTTTTTTAAAAGTCCCAAATTGATATTTATTGCTTTTCTGCTATTGTAGATGGCAATTTTGGTGTATTTCCTTCTTTGAAACTCACCAAAATGTTGATTGTTGCTTTAATTGTTTATCTTGCACGTTGTACCGTCAACAAGAGAGCCCTTATGAACCAAAATATTGAGTACTCTCGGAGAATCAACTATGGTAATATATTCTTTTTGTATGGTGTTTCAACTAACCTTAGATATAATTACTAGAATTTGGAGCGACTCATTTTTGTAAAATGAAATTATTAAATGTGATGATAATAAGAACATTGATGAGGATTTATTTATTTTTCCTGTTAGTAAAATCTCATTATTGTTTTGTTCCTTGGGTGTGCATCATTTCTTTTAGTAAATGTTGTCCTCTTACTTTGCATTCTTGTATGGGAAATTGTTGACTTCTTATTTCATTTCAGTCCGATACTTTATAAGAAAGTATTGGATGTTTGTGTTGATTCTGTGTAGAAAGTCTTTTTTTGTTGACAATTATAATATTGCCTTGCTTACATCAATTTAATGGAGAAATTGAGTTTTCCATCATTTTTTCTTGAAATCTTGAAAGGTTTTAACAGTTCGCACACCATAAATAATCTCTTTTTATATATGAAGTTTTCAGTTTTTAAGGTTCAACTTGAATAAACAATTTTTTTTAAAATTCCCAAATTGATGTGTATTGCTTTTCTGCTATTGTAGATGGCAATTTTGGTGTATTTCGTTCTTTGAAACTCGCCAAATGTTGATTGTTGTTGCTTACTGTTTATCTTGACGTTGTACCTCAAAGAAGAGAGCCCTTATGAACCAAAATACTGAGTACTCTCGGAGAATCAACTAAGGTAATATATTCTTTTGTATGGAGTTTCAACTAACCTTAGATATAATTACTAGAATTTTGGAGCGACTCATTTTAGTAAAATGAAATTATTAAATGTGATGATAATAAGAACATTGATGAGGATTTATTTATTTTTCCCCGCTAGTAAAATCTCATTATTGTTACATTCCTTGGGTGTGCATCATTTCTTTTAGTAAATTGTCCTCTTACTTTGGATTCTTGTATGGGAAATTGTTGACTTGATTTCATTTCGGTTTGATACTTTATAAGAAAGTATTGGATGTTTGTGTTGATTACAGGTAGAAAGTCTTTTTTTTGTTGACAATTATAATATTGCCTTGCTTACATCAATTTAATGGAGAAATTGAGTTTTCCATCATTTTTTCTTGAAATCTTGAAAGGTTTTAACAGTTCGCACACCATAAATAATCTCTTTTTTATATATGAAGTTTCAGGTTTTAAGGATCAACATGAATAAACAATTTTTTTTTAAAAGTCCCAAATTGATATTTATTGCTTTTACGCTATTGTAGATGGCAATTTTGGTGTATTTCCTCATTTGAAACACGCCAAATGTTGATTGATTGTTGTTTCATTTATCTTGCAGACGTTGAACCCTCAACAAGAGAGCCCTTATGAACCAAAATCTCGAAGTACTTTCTTGAGAATCAACTAAGGTAATATATTCTTTTGTATGGAGTTTCAACTAACCTTAGATATAATTACTAGAATTTGGAGCGACTCATTTTAGTAAAATGAAATTATTAAATGTGATGATAATAAGAACATTGATGAGGATTTATTTATTTTTCTGTTAGTAAAATCTCATTATTGTTCATTTCTTGGGGTGCATCATTTCTTTTAGGAAATGTTGTCCTCTTACTTTGGATTCTTGTATGGGAAATTGTTGACTTGATTTCATTTCAAATTCGATACCTTATAAGAAGGTATTCGATGTTTGTGTTGATTCTGGTGTAGAAAATCTTTTTTGTTGACAATTATAATATTACCTTGCTTACATCAATTTTATGGAGAAATTGAGGTTTCCATCATTTTTCTTGAAATCTTGAAAGGTTTTAACGATTCATAACACCATAAATAATCTCTTTTATATATGAAGTTTTCAGCTTTTAAGGTTCAACTTGAATAAATTTTTTTTTAAAAGTCCCAAATTGATCAGTATTGCTTTTACGCTATTGTAGATGGCAATTTTGGTGTATTTCCTTCTTTGAAACTCGCCAAACAAAGTGATTGTTTGGATGTTTATCTTGACGTTGTACCCTCAACAAGAGAGCCCTTATGAACCAAAAATCTGAAGTACTTTCTGAGAATCAACTAAGGTAATATATTCTTTTGTATGGAGTTTCAACTAACCTTAGATATAATTACTAGAATTTGGAGCGACTCATTTTAGTAAAATGAAATTATTAAATGTGATGATAATAAGAACATTGATGAGGATTTATTTATTTTCCCCGCTAGTAAAATCTCATTATTGTTACATTTTCTTCGGTGTGCATCATTTCTTTTAGTAAATTGTCGTCCTCTTACTTTGGATTCTTGTATGGGAAATTGTCGATTACGATTTCATTTCGGTTTGATACTTTATAAGAAAGTATTGGATGTTTGTGTTGATTATAGGTAGAAAGTCTTTTTTTTTTGTTGACAATTATAATATTGCCTTGCTTACATCAATTTAATGGAGAAATTGAGTTTTCCATCATTTTTCTTGAAATCTTGAAAGGTTTTAACAGCTCGCTACACCATACATAATCTCTTTTTATATATGAAGTTTTCAGGTTTTTAAGGATCAACTTGAATAAACAATTTTTTTTAAAAAGTCCCAAATTGATGTGTATTGCTTTTACGCTATTGTAGATGGCAATTTGGTGTATTTCTTCTTTGAAACACGCCAAATGTTGATTGTTGCTTCTACTGTTTATCTTCAGACGTTGTACCGTCAACAAGAGAGCCCTTATGAACCAAAATATCGAGTACTCTGGAGAATCATCTAAGGTAATATATTCTTTTTTGTATGGAGTTTCAACTAACCTTAGACATAATTACTAGAATTTGGAGCGACTCATTTTTGTAAAATGAAATTATTAAATGTGATGATAATAAGAACATTGATGAGGATTTATTTATTTTTCCTCATTAGTAAAATCTCATTATTGTTTTGTTCCTTGGGTGTGCATCATTTCTTTTAGTAAATGTTGTCCTCTTACTTTGCATTCTTGTATGGGAAATTGTTGACTTCTTATTTCATTTCAAATTCGATACTTTATAAGAAAGTATTGGATGTTTGTGTTGATTGTGGTAGAAAGTCTTTTTTTTTTGTCGACAATTATAATATTGCCTTGCTTACATCAATTTAATGGAGAAATTGAGTTTTCCATCATTTTTCTTGTAATCTTGAAAGGTTTTAACAGTTCGCACACCATAAATAATCTCTTTTATATATGAAGTTTTCAGGTTTTTAAGGTTCAACTTGAATAAACAATTTTTTTAAAATTCCCAAATTGATGTGTATTGCTTTTCGCTATTGTAGATGGCAATTTTGGTGTATTTCGTTGTTGAAACTCGCCAACAGTTGATTGTTGTTTCTACCATTTATCTCAGACGTTGTACCCTCAAAAAGAGAGCCCTTATGAACCAAAATACTGAGTACTCTCGGAGAATCAACCAAGGTAATATATTCTTTTGTATGGAGTTTCAACTAACCTTAGATATAATTACTAGAATTTGGAGCGATTCATTTTAGTAAAATGAAATTATTAAATGTGATGATAATAAGAACATTGATGAGGATTTATTTATTTTTCCTGCTAGTAAAATCTCATTATTGTTCTGTTCCTTGGGTGTGCATCATTTCTTTTAGTAAATGCTGTCCTCTTACTTTGGATTCTTGTATGGGAAATTGTTGACTTCTGATTTCATTTCAGTTTGATACTTTATAAGAAAGTATTGGATGTTTGTGTTGATTATAGGTAGAAAGTCTTTTTTTGTTGACAATTATAATATTGCCTTTGCTTACATCAATTTAATGGAGAAATTGAGTTTTCCATCATTTTTCTTGAAATCTTGAAAGGTTTTAACGATTCGCACACCATAAATAATCTCTTTTTATATATGAAGTTTTCGGTTTTAAGGATCGACATGAATAAACAATTTTTTTTTAAAAGTCCCAAATTGATATTTATTGCTTTTTCCGCTATTGTAGATGGCAATTTTGGTGTATTTCCTTCTTTGAAACACGCCAAACGTTGATTGTTGCTTTCTTTCATTTATCTTCAGACGTTGTACCGTCAACAAGAGAGCCCTTATGAACCAAAATATTGAGTACTCTCGGAGAATCAACTATGGTAATATATTCTTTTTGTATGGTGTTTCAACTAACCTTAGATATAATTACTAGAATTTGGGCGACTCATTTTGTAAAATGAAATTATTAAATGTGATGATAATAAGAACATTGATGAGGATTTATTTATTTTTCTGTTAGTAAAATCTCATTATTGTTTTGTTCCTTGGGTGTGCATCATTTCTTTTAGTAAATGTTGTCCTCTTACTTTGCATTCTTGTATGGGAAATTGTTGACTTCTTATTTCATTTCAAATCAGATACTTTATAAGAAAGTATTGGATGTTCAGGTTGACATGTGTAGAAAGTCTTTTTTTGTTGACAATTATAATATTGCCTTGCTTACATCAATTTAATGGAGAAATTGAGTTTTCCATCATTTTTCTTGAAATCTTGAAAGGTTTTAATAGATTCGCACACCATAAATAATCTCTTTTTATATATGAAGTTTTCAGTTTTTAAGGTTCAACTTGAATAAACAATTTTTTTAAAATTCCCAAATTGATGTGTATTGCTTTTACGCTATTGTAGATGGCAATTTTTGGTGTATTTCGTTCTTTGAAACACGCTTGAAAGATGATTGTTGCTTGGTTGTTTATCTCAGACGTTGTACCCTCAAAGAGAGCCCTTATGAACCAAAATATCGAGTACTCTCTTTGAGAATCAACTAAGGTAATATATTCTTTTGTATGGAGTTTCAACTAACCTTAGATATAATTACTAGAATTTGGAGCGACTCATTTTAGTAAAATGAAATTATTAAATGTGATGATAATAAGAACATTGATGAGGATTTATTTATTTTTCCTGCTAGTAAAATCTCATTATTGTTCTATTTCTTGGGGGTGCATCATTTCTTTTAGTAAATGTTGTCCTCTTACTTTGGATTCTTGTATGGGAAATTGTTGACTTCTGATTTCATTTCAGTTTGATACTTTATAAGAAAGTATTGGATGTTTGTGTTGATTATAGGTAGAAAGTCTTTTTTTTTTGTTGACAATTATAATATTGCCTTGCTTACATCAATTTAATGGAGAAATTGAGTTTTCCATCATTTTTTCTTGAAATCTTGAAAGGTTTTAACAGATTCGCACACCATAAATAATCTCTTTTTATATATGAAGTTTTAGCTTTTTAAGGATCAACATGAATAAACAATTTTTTTTTAAAAGTCCCAAATTGATATTTATTGCTTTTACGCTATTGTAGATGGCAATTTTGGTGTATTTCCTTCATTAAACCTCGCCAAACAAATGATTGATTGTTGCTTGGTACATTTATCTTGCACGTTGAACCCTCAACAAGAGAGCCCTTATGAACCAAAATATTGAAACTCTCTCGGAGAATCAACTAAGGTAATATATTCTTTTGTATGGAGTTTCAACTAACCTTAGATATAATTACTAGAATTTGGAGCGACTCATTTTAGTAAAATGAAATTATTAAATGTGATGATAATAAGAACATTGATGAGGATTTATTTATTTTTCCTGTTAGTAAAATCTCATTATTGTTCTGTTTCTTGGGGGTGCATCATTTCTTTTAGGAAATGTTGTCCTCTTACTTTGGATTCTTGTATGGGAAATTGTTGACTTCTGATTTCATTTCAGTCCGATACCTTATAAGAAGGTATTGGATGTTTGTGTTGATTACAGGTAGAAAATCTTTTTTTGTTGACAATTATAATATTACCTTGCTTACATCAATTTTATGGAGAAATTGAGGTTTCCATCATTTTTCTTGAAATCTTGAAAGGTTTTAACGATTCATGTAACACCATAAATAATCTCTTTTTATATATGAAGTTTTAGGTTTTTAAGGTTCAACTTGAATAAATTTTTTTTTTTAAAAGTCCCAAATTGATATGTATTGCTTTTTACGCTATTGTAGATGGCAATTTTGGTGTATTTCCTTCTTTGAAAACACGCCAAAGTGATTGATTGGGATGTTTATCTCTTGCACGTTGTACCCTCAACAAGAGAGCCCTTATGAACCAAAATCTCGAGTACTCTCGGAGAATCAACTAAGGTAATATATTCTTTTTGTATGGAGTTTCAACTAACCTAAGATATAATTACTAGAATTTGGAGCGACTCATTTTAGTAAAATGAAATTATTAAATGTGATGATAATAAGAACATTGATGAGGATTTATTTATTTTTCCTGCTGGTAAAATCTCATTATTGTTCTGTTCCTTGGGTGTGTATCATTTCTTTTAGTAAATGCTGTCCTCTTACTTTGGATTCTTGTATAGGAAATTGTTGACTTCTGATTTCATTTCAGTTTGATACTTTATAAGAAAGTATTGGATGTTTGTGTTGATTATAGGTAGAAAGTCTTTTTTTTTGTTGACAATTATAATATTACCTTGCTTACATCAATTTAATGGAGAAATTGAGTTTTCCATCATTTTTTCTTGAAATCTTGAAAGGTTTTAACAGTTTGCACACCATAAATAATCTCTTTTTATATATGAAGTTTTCAGTTTTTACGGATCAACTTGAATAAACAATTTTTTTTTAAAAAAGTCCCAAATTGATATTTATTGCTTTTCTGCTATTGTTGATGGCAATTTTGGTGTATTTCCTTGCTGAAACTCGCCAAACAAGTTGATGATTGTTGCTTACTGCTTATCTTCTTGACGTTATACCCTCAACAAGAGAGCCCTTATGAACCAAAATACTGAGTACTCTCGTAGAATCAACTAAGGTAATATATTCTTTTGTATGGAGTTTCAACTAACCTTAGACATAATTACTAGAATTTGGAGCGATTCATTTTTGTAAAATGAAATTATTAAATGTGATGATAATAAGAACATTGATGAGGATTTATTTATTTTTCCGTTAGTAGTAAAATCTCATTATTGTTACATTTCTTGGGTGTGCATCATTTCTTTTAGTAAATGTTGTCCTCTTACTTTGGATTCTTGTATGGGAAATTGTTGACCTCGATTTCATTTCAAATTCAGATACTTTATAAGAAAGTATTGGATGTTTGTGTTGATTACAGGTAGATAGTCTTTTTTTTGTTGACAATTATAATATTACCTTGCTTACATCAATTTTATGGAGAAATTGAGTTTTCCATCATTTTTTCTTGAAATCTTGAAAGGTTTTAACAGTTCGTACACCATAAATAATCTCTTTTTATATATGAAGTTTTCAGTTTTTAAGGTTAAACTTGAATAAGCAATTTTTTTTAAAAGTCCCAAATTGATATGTATTGCTTTTCTGCTATTGTAGATGGCAATTTTGGTGTATTTCGTTGCGAAACACGCCTTAAAATGATGATTGTTGCTTAATTTGTTTATCTTGCACGTTGTACCCTCAACAAGAGCGCCCTTATGAACCAAAATACTGAGTACTCTCGGAGAATCAACTAAGGTAATATATTCTTTTGTATGGAGTTTCAACTAACCTTAGATATAATTACTAGAATTTGGAGCGACTCATTTTAGTAAAATGAAATTATTAAATGTGATGATAATAAGAACATTGATGAGGATTTATTTATTTTTCATGTTAGTAAAATCTCATTATTGTTCTGTTTCTTGGGGGTGCATCATTTCTTTTAGTAAATGTTGTCCTCTTACTTTGGATTCTTGTATGGGAAATTGTTGACTTCTGATTTCATTTCAGTCCGATACTTTATAAGAAGGTATTGGATGTTTGTGTTGATTACAGGTAGAAAGTCTTTTTTTTTTGACAATTATAATATTACCTTGCTTACATCAATTTTATGGAGAAATTGAGGTTTCCATCATTTTTTCTTGAAATCTTGAAAGGTTTTAACAGTTCGCAACACCATAAATAATCTCTTTTTATATATGAAGTTTTCAGTTTTTAAGGTTCAACTTGAATAAACAATTTTTTTTAAAAGTCCCAAATTGATATGTATTGCTTTTCTGCTATTGTAGATGGCAATTTTGGTGTATTTCCTTGCTGAAACCTGCCAAACAGTGATTGTTGCTTCGGCTGTTTATCTTGCACGTTGTACCCTCAACAAGAGAGCCCTTATGAACCAAAATACTGAGTACTCTCGGAGAATCAACTAAGGTAATATATTCTTTTGTATGGAGTTTCAACTAACCTTAGATATAATTACTTGAATTTGGAGCGACTCCTTTTAGTAAAATGAAATTATTAAATGTGATGATAATAAGAACATTGATGAGGATTTATTTATTTTTCCTGTTAGTAAAATCTCATTTTGTTGCAACTCTTTTGAAGCTCATAGTCTTGTTCCAAGTAAGATATCTTATTTTCTGCAAATAAGTTGTGATATTTACTACATATTTTAATATGCAGGATGTCTACATATAAAAATAATTCCCTTTGTTTTTTGCCCTAAGATTTCTTCAGAATTGGGAGCTGGCTGAGGTTAGTGATTTATTTAAGTCTCTATGAGCTGTAACCTTTTTTGTTTTTAAAACAGGAATCCATATGACTTGTTGAGGATCTCTGTAGCATATTTATCATGTAACACCTTTTAGGTAGGTAGTCCTAATCAATAAATATCCACGAGTGACATATTCCATTAATATGTACTAACAATTAGTATTTGGTAATTTTTATGGATATCACATCATCCTTTTAATATACCTTGAACTTACTTTAAATGATACTAAAAGTTACATGTTCCCAACTTGGGAATACTACTGTTATAGTATATAATATTCCTCTGTTGCAAACCCACTATCTATTTGGTAATTTCCTAATTTATCTCCTACCAGTAAACATTTATAGAATAGAATAATACACAAGGTGGTAATGTACGGGGGTCACTACAGTAATTTTAGCATGCTAATTTGGGGTTTGAGGTTGAATGGGCCGGACCTAGGTTATTGGGTCTCCCTTGATGCGGGGTATTCCTCCTCAAATCTTATATTATTATGTATTATATTATATTATATTATATTATTATATTTATATGTATTATATTATATATTATATTATATACGTAATATACATATGTATGTATAGATACACATTATATTATATATTATATAAATATATATTATATAAAATATGTTACATATGCTATAAGTTTGAACAAAATTTTTATAATATTTTGCAGGTTGTATTGATTCTTAGCAAGATTGCTAAATTTTGAAGTTTTTACTTCTCTTGGAACATGAGGTACTATTTATCGGTATATTTTATTTTTTATTCTTATTTCTTTCAAACTTAAATTTTTGTTTGAGAACACATGATTGACAAAAGTAGCAGCCTTTCTTGAAGAGAAAAGGGAGGTAGTAAGAATGTAGTGGGATTGAATTTTGTGATAAATTTGCGTAGAAAAAGAGTCGTAAGTAGGTATAGGCGTAGAAGATGGCTAGTTTTATAGTTCTAAATATTTAGGAAAGTGATATAATTATATTATATTATTATGTAATATGCATATGTATGTATACATGTATATCTATTATATTATATTATTATGTAATATACATAATATACATGTGTATGTATACATGTATATCTATATATGTATTATATTATATATTATGTTATATACGTAAGATACACATTATATTATATATATTATATAAAATGTGTTATATATGTTTACTGGATAGTTATTAAATTTTGCTTGGAATATTGTAATTTTTTGTATTAGTTTTGCTTGATGAATGTGTGTTATGTGTGTTATTATTTTTGTTATTGTGTGATGTTTCGTTGGAATATTGTAATATTTGTTTTGAATGTGATGTTTCATTGGAATATTGTAATTTTTTTTATGAATGTTGATTTTGTTTGTGAATGTGATGATTCGTTGATGAATGTCATTGTAATTTTTTTGTGTTGTTTTTTTATTTTGTGATATATGTTTGGATGTTTTGTTATTATGTTTTGTTGGTGGTTGATGTCCTACTTATTGTGATATAAATTTTGAATGAGTTTTTTCGTGTATTTATTTAGTGTATTTGTTATATTTTGTATTTAATATATTCTAGTTTATTTTATACTTTTGTTGAAAGATAATTTTACACTTGGGGCACCCTTTTGAATATATATTGATATTTCTTTGTATGTCTCTATATGGGTTGTGCCAAGTGAAAATTTTGTAATGTAGAACTTACTATAAATGTAAGGCATAGAGTGTGGTTTGGAAGGTCGAGTGAATTTTTGTAATGTACAACTCACAAGTCATGTAAGCTGAAGACGAGGGTAAAAGATGGGAGATTTAGCTTCTTGAAATTGGATCAATATTGATATTTACAAGCATGAAGAAATTTCACTAGCAAAGGTATTATTTAAATTAGATATTGTTGTTTGAATTAGATATTGTTGTACTAATGCGATATAAGTTTGAACAAAATTTTAGTAATATTTTGCAGGTTGTATTGATTTTTAGCAAGCTTGCTAAATTTAGAAGTTTTTACTTCTCTTGAAACATGAGGTACTATTTATCGGTATATTTTTTTTATATTCTTATTTCTTTCTAACTAAAATTTTTGTTTGAGAACACAGGTTTGACAAAAGTTGTCTTTCTTGAAGAAAAAAGGGAGGTAGTAAGAATGTAGTGGGATTTGGATTTTGTGAGATTTGGGTAGAAAAAGAGCCGTAAGTAGGTATAGGCGTAGAAGATGGCTAATTTTATAGTTCTAAATATTTAAGAGGAATTGATATAATTATATTATATTATATTATATTATTATGTATATATATATATATATATATATATATATATATATATTATATTATATTATATTATATTATATTATATTATATATATATTATATTATATGTAATATATATATATATACACATTGTTATTAAACTTTATTTGGAATATTGTAATTTTTTGTATTGGTCTTGCTTGATGAATGTGTTATATGTGTGTTATTTTTATTGTTATTGTGTGATGTTTCGTCGGAATATTAAAATATTTGTTTTGAATATGATGTTTTGTTGGAATATTGTAATTTTTTTTATGAATGTTGATTTTGTTTGTGAATGTGATGATTCGTTGATGAATGTCATTGTAATTTTTTTGTGTTGTTTTTTTATTTTGTTATATATGTTTGGATGTTTTATTATTATGTTTCGTTGGTGGTTGATGTCCTACTTATTGTGATATGCATTTTGAATGAGTTTTTTCGTGTATCTATTTAGTGTATTTGTTATATTTTGTATTTAATATTCTAGTTTATTTTGTACTTTTGTTGAGAGATAATTTTACACTTGGGGCACCCTTTAGAATATGTATTGATATTTCTTTGTATGCGTCTCTATATGGGTTGTGCCAAGTGAAAATTTTGTAATGTAGAACTTACTATAAATGTAAGGCATATAGAGTGTGGTTTGGAAAGGTTGAGTGAATTTTTGTAATGTCTGACTCACAAACCATATAAGTTAAGATGAGGGTAAAAGATGGGAGATTCAACTTCTTGAAAATGGATCAATATTGATATTTACAAGCATGAAGAAATTTTAATAGCAAAGGTATTATTTAAATTAGAAAATGTTGTTTGAATGATATTGTACTAATCTTATATAAGTTTGAACAAAATTTTAAAAATATTTTTTGAGGTTGTATTGATTCTTAGCAAGCTTGCTAAATTTAGAAGTCTTTACTTCTCTTGGAACATGAGGTACTATTTATCGGTATATTTTTTTTTATTCTAATTTATTTCTAACTTAAATTTTTTGTTTGAGAACACAGGTTTGACAAAAGTAGCAACCTTCTTGAAAAGGGAGGTAGTAAGAATGTAGTGGGATTTGGATTTTGTGATAGATTTGGGTAGAAAAAAAGAATCGTAAGTAGGTATAGGCGTGAAGAAGATGGCTAGTTTTATAGGTTTTAAATATTTAGGAAAAATAATTATATTATATTATATATATATATATATATATATATATTATATTATATATATGTATATATATATATATATATATATATTATATTATATATATATATATATTATATTATATATGTAATATACGTAATATATATATAGATACATATTATATATATATATATATATATATTATATAAAAAATGTTATATATATTTACGCATTGTTATTAAACTTTGTTTGGAATATTGTAATTTTTTTGAATGGTCTTGCTTGATGAATGTGTTATATATGTGTTGTTATTTTTTTTTATTGTGTGATGTTTTGATGGAATATTGTAATATTTGTTTTGAATGTGATGTTTTGTTGGAATATTATAATTTTTTGATGAATGTTGATTTTGTTTGTGAATGTGATCTTTCGTTGATAAATGTGATTGTAATTTTTTTGTGTTGTTTTTTTTTTTTGTTATATATGTTTGGATGTTTTGTTATTATGTTTCGATTTGGTGGTTGATGTCCTACTTATTGTGATATGAATTTTGAATGAGTTTTTTTTTCGTGTATCTATTTAGTGTATTTGTTATATTTGTATTTAATATTTTAGTTTATTTTGTACTTTTGTTGAGAGATAATTTTACACTTGGGACACCCTTTTGAATATGTATTGATATTTCTTTGTATGTGTCTCTATATGGGTTGTGCCAGTGAAAATTTTGTAATGTAAACTTACTATAAATGTAAGGTATAAGAGTGGTTGGTTTGGAAAGGTTGAGTGGATTTTTGTAATGTACAACTCACAAACCATGTAAAAATAAGAAGATGAGGGTAAAAGATGGGAGATTTGACTTCTTGAAATTGGATCAATATTGATATTTACAAGCATGAAGAAATTTTAATAGCAAAGGTATTATTTAAATTAGAAATTGTTGTTTGAATGATATTGTACTAATGCGATATAAGTTTGAACAAAATTTTTAAAATATTTTTGCGAGTTGTATTGATTCTGTAAGCTTGCTAAATTTAGAAGTCTTTTACTTCTCTTGGAACATGAGGTACTATTTATCGGTATATTTTTTTTTATTCTTATTTGTTTCTAACTTAAATTTTGTTTGAGAACACAGGTTTGACAAAAGTAGCAACCTTCTTGAAAGGAAAAGGGAGGTAGTAAGAATGTAGTGAGATTTGGATTTTGTGATAGATTTGGGTAGAAAAAAAGCCGTAAGTAGGTATAAGCGTAGAAGATGGCTAGTTTTATAGGTTTTAAATATTTAGGAAAGTGATATAATTATATTATTATATTATTATATAATATATATATATATATATATATGTATATATATATATATATATATATATATATTATATTATATCGTAATATACATGTGTATATATACATATATATATATATATATATATATATATATATATATATATATATATATATAAAATGTTATATATATTTACGCATTGTTATTAAACTTTATTTGGAATATTGTAATTTTTTGAATGGTCTTGCTTGATGAATGTGTTATATATGTGTGTTATTTTTTTTTTTTGTTATTGTGTGATGTTTTGATGGAATATTGTAATATTTGTTTTGAATGTGATGTTTTGTTGGAATATTATAATTTTTTTGATGAATGTTGATTTTGTTTGTGAATGTGATGTTTTCGTTGATAAATGTGATTGTAATTTTTTTTTGTTTTTTTATTTTGTTATATATGTTTGGATGTTTTGTTATTATGTTTCGATTTGGTGGTTGATATCCTACTTATTGTGATATGAATTTTGAATGAGTTTTTTTCGTGTATATTTAGTGTATTTGTTATATTGTATTTAATATTTTAGTTTATTTTGTACTTTTGTTGAGAGATAATTTTACACTTGGGACACCCTTTTGAATATGTATTGATATTTCTTTGTATGTCTCTCTATATGGGTTGTGCCAAGTGAAAATTTTGTAATGTAAACTTCTTATAAATGTAAGGTATAGAGTGTGGTTTGGAAAGGTTGAGTGAATTTTTGTAATGTACAACTCACAAACCATATAAGTTGAAGATGGGGTAAAAGATGGGAGATTGACTTTCTTGAAATTGGATCAATATTGATATTTACAAGCATGAAGAAATTTTAATAGCAAAGGTATTATTTAAATTAGAAATTTTTGTTTGAATGATATTGTACTAATGCTGATATATAAGTTTGAACAAAATTTTTTAAAATATTTTTGCGAGTTGTATTGATTCTTAGCAAGCTTGCTAAATTTAGAAGTCTTTACTTCTCTTGGAACATGAGTCTTATTTATCGGTATATTTTTTTTTATTCTAATTTGTTTCTAACTTAAATTTTTGTTTGAGAACACAGGTTTGACAAAAGTAGCAGCCTTTCTTGAACAGAAAAGGGAGGTAGTAAGAATGTAGTGGGATTCAAATTTTGTGATAGATTTGGGTAGAAAAAGAATTGTAAGTAGGTATAGGCGTATAAGGGCTAAATTTATAGGTTTTAAATATTTAGGAAAATATATATTATATTATATTATATATATATAATATATATATATATATATATATATATATATATATATATATTATATTATATATATATATATATTATATATATATATATTATATTATCGTAATATATATATGTATATATATATATACATATATATTATATATATATATATATTATATAAAATATATTATATATGTGTTATATGTTTCTGATTGTTATTAAACTTTATTTGGAATATTGTAATTTTTTTGAATGGTCTTGCTTGATGAATGTGTTATATATGTATTATTTTTTTGTTATTGTGTGATGTTTTGATGGAATATTGTAATATTTGTTTTGAATGTGATGTTTTGTTGGAATATTGTAATTTTTTTTTGATGAATGTTGATTTTGTTTGTGAATGTGATGTTTTCGTTGATAAATGTGATTGTAATTTTTTTTTGTTTTTTTTTTTTTTTGTTATATATGTTTGGATGTTTTTTTATTATTATGTTTCGTTGGTGGTTGATATCCTACTTATTGTGATATGAATTTTGAATGAGTTTTTTAGTGTATCTATTTAGTGTATTTGTTATATTGTATTTAATATTTTAGTTTATTTTGTACTTTTGTTGAGAGATAATTTTACACTTGGGAC